>VFSX01000022.1:455000-532500 GCA_016618255.1 Chlamydomonas sp. UWO 241
CACACACGCACATATGGGTGCTGTGGTGGGTTGCAGGGCGGGCAGCAGGTGTGCCTTGGTGAGGCCGCGGCAGGCGCATGGAGCCCATGCGGCTGCATGCAGGCTTTAGATGTGCCCACCCTGCTCTATCTCTGCTTTGTCATGGCACCACCAGTGCTGAGTGCTGACGACACTCAACACTCACTCAATCCAATCACTACCTGCTCAGTCGTCTCTTTATATTTGGGGTTGTCCTTTATAAACGCCTCCATTCGCTCCATCACTGGGTTCATCAGCATGGCGGCCATGGTGTCAAAGAACACCTGCACCGTACGCCGCACGCCGCACTCTGCACTGATTTTGATTGGGTGTGGGGCAAAGTGTGGAGGCAGGTTCGATTTTGAGGTTTTGGGCCGATTCTCGCATATCTAGCGCGTATCCTGACATATCCAACCTGCTGTACCGACTTGCGACAACAAGGGGGCCTCTATCTCTCTGCTCCTGATCGGAGCCCGCCACGCAAGCCAAAGCGCCAGTACTGTTAGGTGCGTGCGATGGGCGTGCACAAAGCCCAATCACATAGTCGCTACTACGATTGGGGAAATTGGGCGCACGATGGAGAGTTGTGGAAGCGAGAAATTCCCATCTGGCGCTTCGTTGTTTGCTCGCCATTCTGTCGTGCCAAGCCCTCTCAGGCGCCTGCGACCCCCCAAAACATGCGATTTCATGCATGTGCCCCGTGTGCGCACGCAGACGCGCTCAGGGAGCGGAACAGCTGCAACCATGCTGGGCAGCACAACAGGCCACCGCACCAGTGCGGGAGGCAGGACGCCATGCTCATCGCGTGCGCCATCCGCCAGCCGCATCACGGTGGCGCGTGCTGCTGCGACGATGGAGTCGGCCAAGGCAAGCGCCATGCAACTTGCATGGGCACGCCATGCATGCAGGTGTTGCCCGCGATGGCTGAGCCCTAACCCCACCACCCGCAGGCGGCCGCCGTCGAGCTGCCCGAGGAGCTGCGCAACAACGTGGTGGTGCTGGAGGCGCCCAACGGGTCGGGCGGTACGGCGCGGGTGTATGTGATGGGCGTGTCGCACGTGTCCAAGATCCAGGCGCAGCAGGTCAAGACGCTCATCCGCGCGGTGCGCCCAGAGGTGGTATGTGTGGAGCTGTGCAAGGAACGCGTGGGGCTGCTCGTGGACGACCGCATGGAGACGCAGGCGACCAACCTGTGGCACGTGCGCAAGGTGGGTGGGAGGCAACACACACACACACACACACACACACACGCACACACACACACACTCGCACGGCATGCACACGCTATGCATGCATGTGCATGTGCTATGCATGTGATATGCATGCGCGCATCTTGCAGCACAACCGACTCACGCGGCAACGCGCGGCACCCATCCATGTGCTCCTGCAGTGCCTCCCGCTGCCACACAGGTGCCGACACATGTTCACACGTTCACACACGTACACTAACATGCACACACGCACGCACAGCACACAGCACACTCCAATGTGCAGCGCCCAGACATCCTTTGTGTTCCTGCTGTGTGCCTCACGCTGCTGACACACAAACACAGGTGATGATCGAGGGCTTGCCGTCGTATGACAAGGCCTACCCGACGGTGGATGAGCTCAAGAGCCTGCTGAGCACACGCAGCGGGCTCCCAGTCAGCATGCAGGTACGGTCTGGTCCCTTGGCTGCCTGCCTTCTCGTGCGCGTGCGTGCGCCTGCCCTGCCGCGCCCAGCCGCGCCCTGCCTGCCTGCCCTACCCTGCCTGCCCTGCCTGGCTACCCCGCCTGCCTGCAAAGGTTTTATTGAAGCACAGGCCGTGTCGTCCTGATGGAGCCAGGTGCAACGCACAGTCTTCTCACCCATGGCCCACCCGTCCAGACATCACGCCAGCCACGGCACGCCATCTGAACGATTGGCATGAACACGACCTCGGGGCCGGCCGCGCAGCGCCTGCTCATCACGGCCGCAAAACCCGCACATCACACCCACCATATGACATGACCCTTCCACATTCCCAACGCCTGAGGCGGCGCCTCAGGCGGCGCATTTACTTGCGCGGATCAGGCGGCGCCTCAGGCGCACCCCCGTCGCCCCAGGCGCCGCTCCATGTGTCATCTCGACCGCCTCAGGCGCAACCCCGACCGCCCATGGCGCCCACCACTGCCTGATGCGCACCCCCGACCGCCTCAGGCGTTATGACCGCATTCACTTGCGCGGTCAGACGATGGGGCTGTGGTAGGGTGGCATCCCACCACGGTACACGCAAACGCCCCATCGGCAATCCACACACCGTCCAAACTGATTGAACGTGCGCGCAGGACATTGAGGCCGACGTGAAGCGCCTGCTCGCGACTGGCCTCTTCAAGTCTGGCGCGCCCGGCGCGGCCGCCGGCACGTTTGACGACGCGCCCGAGTTCGGGGTGCTGAACGGCGAGGACGGGCAGGCGAGCCTGGAGACGGTGAGAGAAGAGTCAATTGGCTGGCTGGTTGTTGGATGTCTGAGTCACATTCCCTGGCTGACAGGGTGCAGGGTGACGTGCGTGCCGTGCCTAGCTATGGTCTTGCCCAGTCAGTTGCTCAGTCAGTAGGGGTCCTATTAGGCCTTGCTTATCTGTTCACAAGGAGCCTCATCGAAGCCTAATACTACAAGCGGGTGCCTTGGCGGAACCACTGGTGAGAGACACGCACACACCACTCATCGTCAGCACCATCACCACCGTACAGAGAGAGACATTCGTCACACTTCCAACCGCACGGGCAACCTGGATTGCGGCTCATGTCTGTGCTAGCTTAAGCACACACCCCGGCAATCGTTTCAGAAGTACAACAAAAATGGATCTTAAGTTCGTTCGCTGCGGGGACCAGCCATAAGCGCTAGTACGAGAGGATATCCATGGGCTTGGGGATGTTACCGTATTGGTTCTTGTTTCATTGGTACGAGTAGTGTCACACACACGGACGGATGTGGAAAGTCTCTGTGTGGCACCACCAAATGCACCACCTCCCTCGCAAGTGCCCCCGCTCCGCGGCGTCTGCTTCTCCGTCGTGATGCGCGAGCTGCCGCCCATACTCTCATTCTCTGTGCGCAGTGACCTGAGTCTGGCTGACGCACAGAAACACACAAGCGCATCCAAATCATCCTCATTTTGATCCGCTCTCTCTCCCGGACCCCTCCCCCGCAGGTGCCTCCGCTCCGCGGCGTCCGCTTCTCCGTCCGTCGTGATGCGCAAGCTGCCGCCCATCCTCTCGTTCTCTGTGCGCGGAGACCCGAGCCTGGCTGACACACAAAACTCACACACAAATGATCCTCATTTTCATCGGTGCGCTTTCCCGGACCCCTCACCGCAGGTGCCCCCACTCCGCGGCATCCGCTTCTCCATTGTGATGCGCGAGCTGCCGTCCATCCTCTCGTTCTCTGTGCGCGTCGACCCGAGCCTGCCTGACACACAAAACTCACACACAAATCATCCCCATTTTCATCCGTGCTCTCTCACGGACCCCTCACCGCAGGTGCCCCCGCTCCGCGGCGTCCGCTTCTCCGTCGTGATGCGCGAGTTGCCGCCCATCCTCTCATTCTCTGTGCGCGTTGACTCGAGCCTGGCTGGGATGAGCCCGGACGAGGCAGCGCTGCAGAAGGTGGCGGACGAGGCGATCGTGGAGGTTAAGGTGCGTGTTTTGTGTGGGTTTGTGCCTGTGCGTGTGTGGCGGTGGTGCCGTGAACTAGGGCACCGGCACGCCTGGCTGGGCTGAGCCCCGACGAGGCAGCGCTGCAGAAGGTGGCGGACGAGGCGATTGTAGGGGTCAAGGTGCGTGCGTGGTTGTGTGGGTTTGCGTGCTTGCTTGTGTGTGTGTGTGTGTGTGTGTGGTGTTCTCTCCTATTCCAACTCAAAACAGGAGCACAGGAGGGCAGACACATGCCCCATGTCTGTGCTGCGCACAAGGCCCTACCACATTCACAACGCCTGAGGCGGCGCCTCAGGCGTCCCATTCCATGGCGCGGATCAGGCGGCGCCTCAGGCGCTCCGACCGCCTGAGGCGCCGCCTGAGGCGCACCCACGATCGCCTCAGGCACCGCCTCAGGCGTTATCCAAACCGCCTCAGGTGCCACCCCGACCGCCTCAGGCGCTCACCACCGCCTGAGGCGCACCCCGGACCGTCTCAGGCGTTATGACCGCATTCTATGGCGCGGATCAGACGTTGGGATTTTGGTAGGGAGGGCGCGCTCGAAACCGACAATGATCATCATTGCTTGCTCTGCTGCTGCCCACCGCAGGATGGCGGAAAGAAGCCCCTCCCTGCGCTGCTGCGCGCAAAGGCGCGCTTCACATTTATTTTGCAGAACATGGCGATGCCTGAATTCCGTGTGCTCTCCCGCTTCCCATATCACAGGATGGCGGTAAGAAGCCGATCTCCGCGCTGCTGCGCGCAAAGGCGCGCTTCACATTTATTTTGCAGAACATGGCGATGCCTGAATTCCGTGTGCTCTCCCGCTTCCCATATCGCAGGATGGCGGAAAGAAGCCCCTCCCTGCGCTGCTGCGCGCAAAGGCGCGCTTCGCATTTAATTTGCAGAACATGACGAAGCCTGAATTCCGTGTGCGCGTGTGCTCGCCCGCTCCCCACATTACAGGACAGGGAAAGAAGCCGCTCTCTGCGCTGCTGCGCGCAGAGGCGCGCTTCACGTTTGTTTTGCAGAACGTGACGATACCTGAATTCCGTGTGCGCGTGTGCTCGCCCGCTCCCTACATCACAGGATGGCGGAAAGAAGCCGCTCTCTGCGCTGCTGCGCGCAAAGGCGCGCTTCGCGGAGGTCGTCGGTGCGCCTGTCAGCGTCGCGTTCAGCGGCTGCGAGAGCGGCAACTTCGAGGCGACGATCAAGGTGATCAAATATTCCTCGATGAGGAGAGTACCATGACCTCAGTCAAAGCAGTGCATCACATTGCGATGATTTGCTTTTACGGGGTTCGAATCCACAGCCGGCCAGCGTCGCGTTCAGCGGTTGTGAGAGCGGCAACTTCGAGGCGACGATCAAGGTGAATGAGGAGAGTTACCAGGGTATGAGAGCTCCTCATGGTACTTGCCATGTACTCTCATTGTCAAAGGAGTCACACTACCTTCCAATGATTTGCTTGGTGCTTTTTTCGGGGTGCAACTCCAAAGCCGGTCAGCGTCGCATTCAGTGGCTGCAAGAGCGGCAACTTTGAGGCCACGATTAAGGTAGGGGAGCGGGCACATTGTTTGCTGTCGGTGGTGGTGCTGCTGCTGTTGTTGCTGTTGCTGATGCTGCTGCTGCTGCTGTTGGTGCTGCTGCTGCTGCTGCTGCTGCCGTTACTGTTGTTGCTATTGGTGGTGGTGGTGAGCCTCAACCCTGAACAAATCAGTGATCGCCCCACTCACACCGACACCACGCAATGAGTGACTGCACGCGCAGGCTGTCAAGCCGACCGACCCGCCGTACGTGTCCGGCTTCGAGGGAAGCGCCGTCAACGGCGAGGGCTGGGGAATCACACACACACACATACATACACACACACACACACACACACACGCGCGTGCACGCAGGCCGTCAAGCTGACCGACCCGCCGTACGTGTCCGGGTTTGAGGGCAGCGCTATCAACGGCGAGGGCTGGGGCATCGACACGTTCCGCCCCGCGCGCCCGCTCACGAAGCTGTCCTCCAAGATGTACCTCTCTGTGGAGACGCTGGAGGCGATGCGCGCGCAGGTGCGACAAGCTGCAGCGCGTGTGCATGTCCGAGTGTGTGTGTGTGTGTCTGTGTGTGTGTGTGCATGTGTGTGTGTGTGTGTGCACGCTCACGAAGCTTTCCTCCAAGATGTTCCTCTCAGTGGAGGCGCTTGAGGCAATGCGGGCATAGGTGCGACAAGCTGCAGCGCGTGTGCGTGTCAGCTGTCGCCAGAGAAAGAGCATATCGAGGGCTCCCAAATGATTTAAATACCGCACTGAGGCTGTACTGAGACGTGCTATAGGTGTGTGCATTTTGATGATGGATATAGCGCCTCGAGGGCTGTCAAATTACCTGAATATGAGGGCAGACGGTCGGCGGCAGGCCAGCTGCCAACGTGGTCAAAGCTGCAGCGCGTGTGTGTCGTAGTGTGTGTGTGTGTGTGTGTGTGTGTGTGTCTGAGAGTGTGTGTGTGTGTGTGTGTGCGCCCGCTCACGAAGCTGTCCTCCAAGATTTTCCTCTCGGTGGAGACGCTGGAGGCGGTGCGTGCGCAGGTGCGTGCGTTTTGGCGATGGATAGATAGGACGCCTCGCGGGCTTTCGAATAGCCTAGGTATGCTGGCGATGCGGGCACAGGGGAACGTGCGTTTTGGCGACGGATAGTGCGCACTGTGGGCTGTTAAAGGACCTCTGTGACGGTCTTCCAGGAAGGACCTCCACGTTTGATGGTAGGTGCGTTGATGGTAGCGTGCGTTTTGAGCGTGGATAGAGTGCACGCGTACACGTGTTGTGAGGACGTTCGAACGACCCATGCCTCTTCACACACCAGAGACACACACAAAACACATACTTACACACCCACACAAAACACATACTTACACACACACACACATACGCTTACACATACACACACCTACGAGGCCCGCGGCGTCGGCTCCGAGCCCCCCGCCCCGACCACCGCCACCGACGGCGTTGCCACAGCAGCGGCACCCATCACAGCACACACACACACACGCACACACACGCACACACACACACACACACTTACCAGGTCCGCGGCGTCGTCTCTCAGCCTTCCGCCCCGACCACGGATGCCGAGGCGGCCGCCACCGACGCCGTCGCCACAACAGCAGCGACCGCACCTACTTCAGCACGCGTGGCAGTGCAGCACACGCACACACACACACACACTTACACTTACACACACCTACGAGGCCCGCGGCGCCGGCTCTGAGCCCTCAGCCGAGACCACCGCCGCCACAACCGACGCCACAACCGCGGCCACGACAGCGACCGCACCCACCACCGCAGCAGCGCCCACTACAGCACGCACACACACACGCACATACACACACACACACACACACACACACACACACACACACACACCTGCAGGTCCGCGGCGTCGGCTCCGAGCCCTCCGCCCCGTCTCCGGCCACCGACGCCGACACCGACGCCGTCGCAACAGCAGCGACACCCGGTATAGCACGCGTGGCTGTGCAGCCTGCCACGTCGTTCCGCGAGTGGACGCTGTCCGAGATGGACGCCGCAAAGCGCAGCGACCCCGAGCCCGACGAGGTGTGTGTCTGTGCGCACCTTGTCGTAAACCCTCTCCTTTTCTCTCTTTTCTCTCAATCTCTCTGTGTGTGTGTGTGTGTACATACACACGCACGCCGCGAAGCGCAGCGACCCCGAGCCAGACGAGGTGTGTGTATGTGATCGTCTTGCCATGAACTCTCTCCTCCTCTCTCTCTCTCTCTCTCTCTCTCTTGTCTCTCTCTCTTTTCTCTCACTCTCTCTTTCTTTTCTCTCTCTCTCTCTGTGTGTGTGTGTGAGTACATACACACACACACATGCCGCGAAGCGCAGCGACCCCGAGCCAGACGAGGTGTGTGTATGTGATCATCTTGCCATGAACTCTCTCCTCCTCTCTCTCTCTCTCTCACTCTCTCTTGTCTCTCTCTTTTCTCTCACTCTCTCTTTTCTCTCTCTCTGTGTGTGTGTGTACATACACACACACGCCGCGAAGCGCAGCGACCTTGAGCCAGACGAGGTTTGTCTGTGGGCGCCTTCTCATGAACTCTCTCCTTCTCTCTCACTCTCTTGTCTCTCTCTCTCTCTTTTCTCTCAATCTGTGTGTGTGTGTGTGTGTGTGTGTACATACACACACACACGCCGCGAAGCGCAGCGACTCCGAGCCAGACGAGGTGTGTGTCTGTGCGCGTCTTGTCATAAACCCTCTCCCTCTCTCTCTCTCTCTCTCTCTTCTCTCAATCTCTCTCTTTCTCTCTCAATCTCTCTCTCTGTGTGTGTGTACATAAACACACACGTGGCGAAGCGCAGCGACCCCGAGACAGACAAGGTGTGTCTGTGCGCATCTTCTCATGAAATCTCTCCTTCCCTCTCTCTCTTTGTCTGTCTTTTCTCTCTCAATCTCTCTCTCTCTCTCTCTCTCTCTCTGTGTGTACACACACACACACACACGCCGCAAAGCGCAGTGACCTTGAGCCAGACGAGGTGTGTGTCTGTGCGCGTCGTGTCATGAACCCTCTCCTTCTCTCTCTCTTTCGTCTCTCTTTTCTCTCAATCTGTGTGTGTGTGTACATACACACACACACACACACGCCGCGACGTGCAGCGACCCCGAGCAAGACGAGAGGTGTGTGCGCCCTCTCTCTCTCTCTCTCTCTCTCTCTCTCTCTCTGCGTGTGCATGTGCGTTTGTGTACCAGCTTACGCTCTTATTAAGGAGCGGAGCTGGCTCATTGCACTGTTGTGCTGATTTGTTGGAATGACTGCTTGCATCGTCTCTCTCTCTCTCTCTCCCTCTCTCTTTGTGCGTGTGTGCATGTGGTGCCGTGCAGCCACGCATGCACACACACACACACACACCCATGCGCGCGCGCACACACACACACACACACACACACACACTGCGTTCAGGTCGCCGACACGCTTTCACAAGTGCTGATGCTGCTGTACTCGCGGGCGCAGATGGCGGTCGGGCGCACGGTGGGTGTTCACGGTGGAAGTGTGCGTGTGTTTTTCATGTGACACACACACACACACGCGGCAAGCACACACACACACACGTACACACACGTACACGTGCGCACACATGATGTGTGTGCATGTGTACAGGCACACACATGACACATGATGTGTGTGCATGTGCACATGCACACACATGACACATGATCACATAATGTGTCATGTGTGTGCATGTGTACGTGTGTATGTGTGTGCGTGTGTGTGTGTGTGTGCTTGCCGCGCGTGTGTGTATGTGTGTGGGTGTGGGTGTGTGTGCTTGCTGCCTCTGTACTCGCAGGCGCAGATGGCGGTCGGGCGCACGGCGTGTGTGTGCGGGGGCAAGGGGTCGAAGGAGGGAGGGGGGGGGACATGTGCGCACGCGCGCACCACGGGCGCTGGCCATCGTGTGTGGTGTGTTTATGGTCGCGCTCCTGCTGCCCGTGCCTGCATACCCTCACACACACACACACACACACACACACACACACGCAGGTCGGCATTGAGCGCGGGGCAGCGTGGCAGGCCGCTTTGCAGGCAGCGTCCGAAGTCGGGGCGCAGCAACTGCTGCTCGTCGACCGCCCGTCCCTGGTGCGTGTGTGTGCGTGTGTGTGCGTGTGTGTGCGTGCCAGACGCGGGCCCCCGCCTCATCCCTCTGCCTCCACTTGAAGACACACACACACACCTGCCCTCCCCTCTGCATGATGCCTGCATGGCCTGCCCTCTCAACTTAACTCAATCTCTCACTCTCTCTCTCTCTCTCTCACTCTCCCACTCTATCACTCTATCACTCTCTTACTCTCTCACTCTCTCTCTCACTCTCTCACTCTCCCAGATCACCGACCGACGCCTCGGAGACGGCCTCCTCCGCGAAGCTGGCCCGCGCCTCGCCGCCGGAGCCGGGCTCATCCTCGCGTACATCGTCGGAGCGCTGTTTGCCGACTCTCCGGTGGAGCTGGAGCTCGGGGGGCTGGGGGGCGCGGTCGCGGTGGCCGCCGCGCTGGCGTGGCCCGTGCTCGGGCCGTTTGTGCAGGTGGGTGGGGAAGATAAGAGTTAAGGGGGTGGGCAGGGGTTGGGACCGTTGTTTTTGTGGGTGGGGCTGGGGCGCGCGGTCGCGGTCGCGTGGCCTTTGCTCGGGCCGTTTGTGCAGGTGGGTGGGTGGAGTAACAGTAACAGTAACATCGGCTTTCCAGCAGAGCCAGTCCTCTCGTCTTAGCTAGTACCACCGCCTAGACCCATGCGGCACAGTGGCGGGGGCACGTCTTTCTGCGGTGGAGCTGGAGCTGGGGGGCATGGAGCTCGGGGGGCTGGGGGGCGCGGTCGCGGTGGCCGCCGCGCTCGCGTGGCCCGTGCTGTGGCCGTTTGTCCAGATGGGTGGGTGGGTGGAGTAACAGTAACAGTAACATCGGCTTTCCAGCAGAGCCGTCCTCGACCTTTCTGCTTGCTCTGCTCTAGAGCTCTTGAGGGGAAACCATGCAGTCCCGGGGGGCTGGCGTGGCCGGTGCTGGGGCCGTTGGTACAGGTGGGTGCGGAAGAGTGTGGGTGGGGAAGAGTAATGGTGTGTGGGGGGGGGGGGGGCACGGGTAGGGTTCTCTTGCGGCTCGCCATGACTACTAAGCACTACACACACACACACATGCACGCGCGCAGATCCAGCGGCTCGCGACCATGGGCGTGGAAGAGACCGAGGCCGACGCATCCACACGCACACACACACACACACACACACACGCGCACACGCGCGCACATGTGCACACACACGCGCACACGTGCGCACACACACACACGCACGCACACACACACACACACGCGCACACACCTGCACACACACACGGAAGCACACACACGCACACGCGCACACACACACGCAAGCACACACACACACACACGCAGATCCAGCGGCTCACGACCATGGGCACGGAAGAGACCGAGGCCGCCACATCCACACACACACACACACGCACACGTGCACACACGCGCACACCTGCATGCACACACACACACACACACACACACACGCGCGCACGCGCGCACAAATGCACGCGCGCAGATCCAGCGGCTCGCGGCCATGGGCGTGGAAGAGACCGAGGCTGCCACATCCACACGCACACACACACACGCACACACACACGCTCGCGCGCACACACACACACACACGCAGATCCAGCGGCTCGCGGCCATGGGCGTGGAAGAGACCGAAGCCGCTACATCCACACGCACACACACGCACACGCACACACACACGCTCGCGCGCACACACACACACACACACGCAGATCCAGCGGCTCGCGGCCATGGGCGCGGAAGAGATCGAGGCCGCGGTCCGCCCGGCCGGGCCGCTCTCTTCCGGGGCGAGCGGCAAGCTGTTTGGCGAGGACGCGCTGCTTGAGTGGCCGGGCGCGGGGTCGGCGCTGCTGGACGAGCGGGACGAGTTCATGGCGCGCGCGGGCGCGGCGGCGGTGAAGGGCAAGGTGAGACAGAGGCAGAGCGAAAGAAAGAAAGAAAGAGAGACAGAGGGGGGGGCGCTGCTGGATGAGCACGGCGAGCTCATGGCGCGCGCGGTCGTGGCGGCGGTTAAGGGCGAGGTGGGGGGGGAGGGGGGCGGAGGAACCTATAGACAGAGAGAGAGGGCGAGTGGGCGCACTGCTTGAGTGGCCAGGCGCGGGGGCGGCGGGATGAGCGCGACGAGTGCGTGGCGCGCGCGGGGTGGCGGGACCGCCGCCCGGTCCAGGGCGAGGTGAGGGGGGGGGGGAGAGGCAGAGAGGCGGAGAGGGAGAGAGAGAGAGAGAGAGAGAGAGAGAGAGCGGCAGAGAGACAGACTGTGGGTGGGTGGGTGGGTGTGGGGCGCTGCTGGACGAGCGCGACGAGTTCATGGCGCGCGTGGGCGCGGTGGCGGTGAAGGGCAAGGTGAGACAGAGGCAGAGCGAAAGAAAGAGAGAAAGAGAGACAGAGGGGGGGCGCTGCTGGATGAGCACGGCGAGTTCATGGCGCGCGCGGGCACGGCGGCGGCGAGTGGCGAGGTGACGGGGAGAGGCAGAGAGAGAGAGAGAGAGAGAGAGAGAGGGGGGGGGGGCAGAGAGAGAGACGGTGCGTGGGTGGGTGAGTGTGGGGGCGTTCACAGCACACACACACACACACACGCACACACACCTGCACACCCCTGGCGTCTCACGCACGCGTGCTACACGTATACACACACGCGCGTACACACACCCCAACGCACCCACCCCACAGGGCCTCGTCCCCGCGTACGTGCTCGACCGCGTGGACGGCCGCCTTGTGTGGCGGTTCATGCAGGTGCGTTTGTCATCGTCTTCATATTTATGATGATGGAATTGTATGTCACCACTAGTTAGGAGTCACCACTAGGATTCACCACTAGGAGACTCCTAGTGAGTCACCTCATCTACTTCAACAAGCGTTTGCTGCCGCTGCGGTAGGGGACCTGGGGGTGCGCCAACGCTCTTTACAGAGTTGGGGTTCCCTGCCACCAACAGCCAGCCATCTCAGTAAGGTGCTAGGGCCGTACGCACCGAGCACGGTCTGATACGCCTTTAGAGGTGTCCCTGACTGTGACATCCATCATCATCAGTGAGGAAATACGACCTGAGTCGGTGCCAGGCGGGCCCGACGCCCGAGTGAAACTGGCTGACCTGACCAACAGGGGTCGTGATT
The DNA here is from genome assembly GCA_016618255.1 of Chlamydomonas sp. UWO 241. Classification (NCBI taxonomy): domain Eukaryota; kingdom Viridiplantae; phylum Chlorophyta; class Chlorophyceae; order Chlamydomonadales; family Chlamydomonadaceae; genus Chlamydomonas; species Chlamydomonas priscui. The sequence continues at coordinate 467,390 of VFSX01000022.1, forward strand.
GTTTGCACAACACAACAACGTGCGTGTGCATGCCGTATTTCGGCCGTGCTGCTGGCGCCGCTTGGGGCACGCACGCCACAAGAGTCGTGTGTCTTGCTCAACGACGGCACTGCTGCGTTGGCTCGCGACATGTACATCCTCATATGGTGCAGCACGAATATGCGCACGTGCACACGCACGCGCACACAGACGCGCGCACACACACGCACACGCGTGCATGCACACACACACATACACACAACTCACGCACACACGCGCAGGCGGAGGGCGCGCCCGCAGAGGTGTCGCCCCACGGCTTTGGCGACGGCGCGTACACGCCGCTGGGGAACGTGACCAACGTCGTGGCCATCGTGGGGACGGCGCACGTGCCGGGCATCATGGCACGCTGGGGCGACGCGACGTGGGACCCCAAGAGCGTGGAGGGCCTGCTACGATAGACGGGGGGGATGGCGGGATGCTGGTTTGGGGGGTTTTGTGGTTGGGGGGGCCGTGCCCGGGGTCTCGATAGGGGGGATGTTTAGGTGGACCTCTGTTATTATTTAACGCGTGACTCACGGTTGAAAGCACTTGCTGGAGCCCACGGTGAGAGGCACCGGGGAGAGAGTTGTGTGGAGTGCTGGCAGCCCAACGGGTGTGGCATCAGGATGCAGTGGACCCCGGTTGGCAGGGGAGCAGGGATTGGCATTCAATTGCAGCTGCTCCATTGCAACATTGTGATGTCAAAGGGAGGGGGGGTAAGAGGCAGAGACAGGGTCCTGGGTGTGAGGTGGCCCAACTTTCACCACACATGTGTGCGTTGCCAAGACTCTTGCACAGTTGGACTTTCTCCGACGCACGCGACTCGCTGGTATAGAAAGGCGCGACGCTACGCCACCTCCCTCTCTTGTGCCTCTGGCGCACAGCGAGTAGTGAGAGGTAGGTCTAGGTGCAGGGCTACATGCATGCCTCCGCCCCGCTGCCGCATGGCGCACTCGCATGGTGACTATGGCGCTGCTGCTGTCGTCGACGATGCACGGTGCGTGCGACACAGGCACCATGCTCCCGTCCCTGGCTGCCCGGGCCGCTGGCCAGACGAGCGCTGAGTTCGTGGTCTCCAAGGTCGACACAGTGGTGAACTGGGCTCGTGCGGGCTCCATGTGGCCAATGACTTTCGGCCTGGCCTGCTGCGCTGTGGAGATGATGCACGCCGGCGCATCCAGGTGCGGCGGTGCCACGAGGACGCCCTGGGACGCCCTGGGTGCCATGCCGCGGGCGGATGCGGGCTTGGGAGGTGGCTGGAACTGGCGCGCATGGAGCTTGCTGTGATGCATGGGCCATGCATGCTGGCACTCTCTCAGGTACGACCTGGACCGCTTCGGCATCATCTTCCGGCCGTCGCCCCGCCAGTCTGACGTCATGATCGTGGCTGGCACGCTGACCAACAAGATGGCACCAGCGCTGCGCAAGGTGTACGACCAGATGCCCGAGCCCAAGTGGGTCGTGTCCATGGGCAGCTGCGCCAACGGCGGCGGCTACTACCACTACTCGTACGCCGTCGTGCGCGGCTGCGACCGCATCGTGCCGGTGGGTCGAGAGCGAGCGCATGCGTCCTGGGGAGGTCGCTGGACCCGCATGGGATGCATGGGCATGGGATGCATGGCCGCATGATCGATGCTTGCTTGCAACAGGTGAGTGATGCATGCGATGCAAGAAGAGGGCTGTACACACAACGCAGCGATGTCACGCATCCATTGTGGATGCCTGTCAGCGGTGCACGCGATGATGCTGTGAGATCTTGCATCGGACTCAGGCCCGGCATTGTGCGTACATCGCAGGTCGACATCTATGTGCCCGGCTGCCCGCCCACCGCGGAGGGCCTGCTCTACGGCCTGCTGCAGCTGCAGAAGCGCATCTACCGCACCAAGACAACGGAGCTTTGGATCCAGAAGTGATCTTTCTGCATCCTCGATCGTCCAGGCGTTACTGCACGTGCGGAGGGCTGTGCCAAGGCATCGTCGCACTCGCGCTTGCCTCGCCATGCGCCTCAGCTCAGCTAGTTGCTCAGCTAGTTGCTCATTAAGCTTGTATTCGATAGAACGGGGGATTGTGTGTGTGTGTGTGCGCGTGCATGTGTTAAGATGCGCCCACATGTCAAGATGATGTGTGGCGCGATGTGTAGCCGTCCTTCTTCTCCGCTCTCCTCTCTCCTCTCCTCAAGTGGCTACTTGAAATGATGACTGCATCTCCCACCAATAAAAGGAGCGTCAGCCAAAAAAACAGAAATGTGTGAATGTGTGATTCCACACCCCGTTCACCAACCGACCTTTTTCAGCGCGACAGGCTCACAACGCGCCGCGCAGGCGAACACCGTAGCTGTAGTAGCGTCGTACGTCCGGAGGGGGTGGGGCATGGGGCTCTCGCTGCGCTGTGGCCTTGTGTCAGGGGGCGTCCCTGCAGCGGGCAGCACCTCTCGCGGATTCTGCAGCACCTCTCGCTGCGCAGGCACCTCAGCACAGTTTCAACCACTAGTTAATGCAACGAACGAGGCCTCGGCGCGGCTGGCCTCACACGGGCATGCATCCTGTTCTTCATCTCGCGCGACGAGTAGCAGGCTCTCGCCCGGCAGCATCGGGCATGGGCTACGCGGAAATGAGGCCAGCCGACGCAGCAAGGTGCGGGGGAGAAGGGCATGTGCATGCGCAGATGGAGCGTGGGCCTTTCGCTCCCCTCCACGCAGGCACTGAGTGACACCAACGCTGCTTTCCCCTTCATCCCTACTTCAGGTGGTGGCTGCGGCCCTTTTCGAGCCCCCGCCCTTCAAGCCCTCGAAGCTCTCAATCGGGTGGAGCAAAGGGGCTGGTCCGGACGACGTGGTCATGCCACCTAGCCGCGCGTACACGCTCACCCACAACGACATCACCGGCGAGCTATGGCTCACTGTGGGCAGCGAGTACAACTCGATGCAGATATCTGGGTTCTACACGCGGCTGCTGAGGGACGAGGTGGTCGCGGAGTGGCGTACTGGATGCGAGCCCGCCACAGGCTGCACCGCCTCGCTGCATGTCTTCTGCCACGTCAGCGGCGAGGAGAAGTGGCTCGCGCCGCCCGTGCTGCGAAACTACATCTTCAGGCGGGAGATGCCGCTGGTGAGGAGGGACCCTGCATGGACGTGCATGGGCACGCATGGGGAGCCCGCATGGCACCGCTCGCGTTTTCGCATGGCCCCGAGTCGGGCGCTGATGCACCACGGGTGCACGCCGCAAGCGCACTGCAATGCCCGTGTGCGCGTGCTGCCTGCCCGGCCTCTCGTACTCACGTGTCCCGCATACATACGCCTGCACCCTAAGATGTCCATGCTCACCCCTCTCCTCGTCCTCCCCATCCATGTGCGCGCGCAGGTGCTCGACTGCGTGCTGTACGCAGAGCGCGGGCTGCTACGCCACCAGCCGGAGCTTGCGCAGGCGCTTGTATACGTCCACTTTGAGTCTGCGATTACCGCGCTCAACAGCGTCGAGCTGTGGGGGCAGCTCGGCGACCGCACCACGTGGCAGGCGGTGCCGACATCCATCCTCAAACGCATCTTGTACGGCGTGATTGGCCGCCCGCTCGAGGAGCTGGCCGCGTTCACGGGGCCCGGCTCGATGCCGGCGCCGCACGGGCCTGCGCCCGTGGTGGCGATGCTGGTCACTGACGAGGCGCCTGCCGGCAGCGCAGCAGCAGCAGCGACGGGAGAAACAGCAGCAGCTTTGCCAGCGGCAGCGGCAGTGGCAGCGGCAGGAACGGAGGAGGCCGAGGTTGTGTCACAGGTGGGAGGAGCAGCGGCCGAGGCACAGTACGCCTACGCGCGGCTCCAGGAGGAGACTGACAGCAGCAGCAGCAGCAATGGCAGCGGTGCTTATACGCAGCTTCAGGGTGAGGAGGAGACTGACAGCAGCAGCAGTAGCACCAACGGCAGCAGCGGTGCCGGCGCCAGCTCAGGCAGCAGCAGTGCCGCCAGCAGCAGCAGCAGCAGCTCGCACGCAGCGGCAGCAGACGCTGGCACGCACTCAGAGGCGCGTGGTGACGACGGCGCCCCGGCAGGGGGCAGTGGCGCCAGCTCCGTCTCGCACGCCGCAGACCAGTCGTCAGCCCTGATCGTCGGGGGTGGCGACGGGCTCCTGGCCAACGGGAGGCGACGACCGGGGGGGTCGGCGGCGCATGCGCCCGCGCTCGTGGCGACGCGCAAGTGACGACGTTGCGCAGTAGACAGACGGGCCGACTGATGTCCGGACTGATTGAAACTTAATCCCAACACAGCTAGCAGTGATCATCTACAGGATGACCCGGCGGCCAGGCACGCGCCCCTTGCCGCTCTACTATAGCCTAGGGCGCTCTCGTTGCTCTACCCCCCGCCGCCGCTACCCGATATGTAATGGCACAAGAGAGTTGGCCAGCCTTGTGAGTGCAGCTCGCTCGACGCGTTACATGGCCAGCTATCTCCGTCCTGACTCGCGTGTTGAGCTCCCCGCCCCCCCCTCAATGCATGCACTCGTACTTCGTTGCCCTTATTGTGATCGATTATCCATGCTCCCCGTACGGATGTCCTTGACGGTGTCACAGGGGGTCGAATCAGAGCGGGAGCCACGACTTTGTTGACTCTCTGATGTGACAGCCTGGTTCGTTATTGGAACGCGCATGTACAGGGGAGCCTCCGTGTGTGTGCGCGCGTGTGTGTGGTGGTGTGTGGCCTGTGTGGTTGTGGTGGTGTGTGTGGTAACTGCACACGCTGACAAACTGGCCGCGACGCAGGAGCCTTACAATTACAGCTATCTCACGAGATCACAAGTGGGACGCATGTCAACCGACAACACCTGTGCAGATTTGTGTACTCTTATCACCTAGCAACATGACTAACTTGCCCGTGATGCCCGCGCCCCGCTCACAACTCTGCCTCGCCCGCCACCAGCAGGGGCGCGTCCAACGAGCCCCTCCGACTCCCCGGGCCTGGCGGCACGCTCGCGGTGCCTCCATCGAGCTTGCCCATCGCCCGCCCGGACAGCAGCATGCCCAGCATGCCCACGAGCTGAAAGCAGCCCATCATGAGCGTCGCGACCATCAGCATCTGCGGCGGGCAGGCGGGCGAACAGGGCGCGTGTGTGCACGGGTGGGAGAAATGGAGGGGGAGAGAGAGAAAGAAAGAGAGAGACGAGAAGAGGTAGAGGTGCCGTGCATTGCCCCATCATGAGCATCGCGGCCAAGAGCATGTGACGGGAGGGCGGGCGGACAGGGCGCGCGAGGGGGTGGTAGGAGAGACAGGTAGATAGCAGAGAGAGAAAGAGAGATAGAGAAGAGAGAAAGGGTGGCGTTGTCCTGTCACGAGCAGCGCGACCAAGAGCGTCTGTGGCGGGCGGGATGGCGGACAGAGCGTATGTGTGTGTGCGTGTGTGTGCGTCTGTGTGTGGATGGGTGTTTGTGCGGGCGCCGGTGCTGCAAGTAAATGCCAGCGCGTCCTACCGAGATGATGTCTAGGGAGCCTAGGCACACAGCAAGAGTGCGCCCTTGGTGCATGCGACCACCCACCTGGAATCCCATGCTGGGGATCGCCTTGGCGAGCGCAGGCACCACGTAGGGGAACGTGGTCGCGCCCAGCCCGGCGACCTGCAATGGGTTTAGGGTTGAGGAATGAGTTTTTTTTCCGGGTCTAAGCAGCGGGCTGGTCGCTACCGCCCCTCACAAGTAATTGTTAGGGCCAGAACTGGACTTGGGTCTAGGCGGTGGTACTAGGACTAGGGGCCCCTAGAGGTAGTCTTTGCTGGAAAGCCGATGTTACTGTTACTGTAAGGTTGAGGGTTCAGTAGGGGTAAGGGTTCAGGGTCGAGACTGGGTCAAGACGCGCTACCGAGTTCAGGATTAAGTGGTCGCGCCCAGCCTGGCGACCTGCAAGCGTGCACCACCGACACAACGCGGCATGCAGCAACGCAGCACGACACGTGGACCATTGAAAGCGTTGAGCCAAGGGGCGGCGCAGCTGCGAGGGTGTGTTTCGGGTTTCGGGTTCAGGGTTTCGGTTTTAGGGTTTCGGGTTCAGGGTTAAGGTGTGTCGCAGGCGGCTCGGTTCTTCCGTGGCAGCTTTCTGTGGCAGAATAACCCCCCTTAACCCTCAGCCCTCAGTACTTCCGTGGCAGTCTTCCGTGGCAGGATCAACCTCCCAACCTCAACCCTCAGTACTTCCGTGGCAGTCTTCCGTGGCAGGATCAACCTCCCACCCTCAACCCTCAACGCAGTCGGTACGTCACAAGCGCCAACACAACCACGCACCGCGACGCACCGTGCCATGAGCAGCACGCCCACGTGCACTCGGTCGTGGACACAATGCGCGTGTGTGTGTGTGTGTGTGTGCGTGTTTGTGTGTGTGTCAACACCCACCGTGCCGATGACCCCGTTGAGCAGCCCGTCCACGTGCACGTACTCGGTGGCCAGGCTCAGCGCGCACGGCATGCCAGCGGCCGCACCAAGTGCGACGAGCAGCACGGAGCATGCAACGAGGGGCAGCATGGCGCCCCCTGTGGTGTGTGCGTGTGTGTGTGTGTGTGTGTGTGTGCAACGAGCAGCATGGAGCATGCGACAAGGGGCAGCATGGCGCCCCCTGTGTGTTTTTGTGTGAGTGTGTGTGTGTGTGCGTGTGTGCAACTAGCAGCACGGAGCACGTGACTTGGGGCAGCATGGCGCCCCCTGCGTGTGTGTGTGTGTGTGTGTGTGTGTGTGTCTCATAGCGACGAGTTGTCACCCGCGTTTGACAGGCACCCTTACGCAGACCTCTGGAACGATATCGCCGTTATCTATGTAACGAGCTGGGATGGAATGGAATGCGTGTGTCTGTCTGCAGGCCTATGTGCGCGCTGATTGGTCACCCGCTGTAGACCGACTCGCATGTGCCTCTTGACCTCTGGACCATTGCGAGTACTTTAGTACGGGTCGTGCTGTTGCAGTCGTGTAACTGTTAACTGGAATGGAATGGAATGGGCGTGCGTGGGCCACCTGAACCCCGTCCCTGCCGCCGCGCCTGGCGCCCGCCGCACCGCCCGGCCAGCCAGCCAGGCCGAGGCCGCCCGGTAAGGCGTGTGTGTGTGCGTGTGTGTGCGAGCGTGCGTGTGTGCGCTAGGTCGCCCGAGCCGTGGGAACTGAAATGTTTTTCTCTCTTGTGTGTGAGTGTGCGGGCGAGCGATACGATCCTGTGCCGGCGAGCGAAACGATCCAAGCGGTCAGTAACAGTAACAGTAACACGGGGTTTCCAGCTAAGCAGGCTACTCTTCTACTAGAGACACCCGCCGATACTCCAGCACACTCAAGTACTAGAGTACCGCCGGCTCCCGGCCGATAGACTACCGCTCCCGCCGGCTAGACTACCCCAAACGATGATGATGGATGTTACAGTCAGGGACACCCAAACAGCAGTCTCTGAGAGACATGTCTGGCAAGGAGCATATAGGAGAGGACCTTCCTCAGGGTCACAGTAGTGGCCTTGTGGCCAGTCAAGCCGGCAGAGCCGACTGGCGCTGACTGGAACGGTCCCCGCCTGGCAGTGCATGGCTGTCCAGCTCTCGTTTGCATGGGGCTCAGCCGGCGCCCCATGCCTCATGCATGGCCAGGTCCCACCCTCCAGGGGTGCATGGACGACAGAGTTGTCATGGAGGCTGCCTGAAGACCTTCCAACGCCAGTCACCGGCAGACGAGCGACCCCGAGGATGAGCGCGGTGACGAACGCTGCGATTGGTGAAGCGGATTTACTCTGTGTTGCCTCGGCGGTCGCCACCGCTGAAGCCGTGATGGTAGCCCGCCTCCACGGGCAGCCATCTTGACCAATGTCCAGCATGCATTGACGGGCGCCAGCTCCGCTCGTCGATCAACTCGTCGAGATCGGTGCCGCATGGCGTCCTGCATGGGGGGAGGATAAGGGCCGTCTCCCAGCACGGGCCGCGGCAGCGCCGCGGCTACTCGCCAAGCCATGGCAGCGCCGGGCAAAGCCGCTCCTGAAGTGTTCCACCGAGGGGCAGTCTAGTAGGAGCCGGGCCAGTCGTATTTTACCCCGCTCGTCAGCGGCACGGAGATCCTCGTCACCAGCAGCGCCGCATTGCTGGGTCCAGGGCTCGTCGACGAGAACGCGCCTCCGTTAATCGAGCCCCAGCGGTCAATCCAATAAATCAGCAAAACAGTGCAATAAGCCAGCTCCGCTCCTTGATAGAGGAGCCCGAGTCACATCGTTCCTCGGGAAGAGCGATAGCTGGTACACAAATTTCTGCGTGCGCGGCCCACCTGATACAGCCGTCCCTGTCGCGCCCGCGCCCGCCGCCGCCACGCCGCCCGACCAGCCGGTCACCAGCCCCGCGGCACCGCTCGGAAGCAGCAGCACGCTGCTGCCGAGGCCGCCCGGCAGCACGGCCGCGCCGCTGACGAACAGCCCGATGCCAGTCGTGCCGCCGCCGACGCCAGCACCGAGGCCGACGACGCCCTGCGTGCAACATGCAGGGAGCACGGGGGAGGCGGGTTGTTTCCACACACGCCACTCGCACCTTGGCGGCGGGCGCCAGGAGGGCGCACGCGCTTGCGCACGCACGCACACACACACACACACACACACGCATGCCCCCCCCCACACACACCTTCGCGGCAGCTGCGACGAAGTCTGGTGTGTCGGGACCCCACACGAGGGAAACCAGGGGTCCGATGATGGCGAGGGGCATTGTCGCGAGGAGGATTGTTGGGACGCTCAACCACCTGTGCGGAGGGGTGTGTGTGTGTGTGCGTGTGTGTGTGTGTGTGTGTTTGTGTGCGTGTGTGAGTGCATGCTGTGTGTATGTGGGGGACATTGTTGCAAGGGGGATGGTCGGGACGCTCAGCCACCAGTGTGTGTGTGTGTGTGCATGTGCGCACGTGTGTGTGTGCCTGTTGACCTCCACTAGACCTTGGCATAATACGCCAAAACAGGCATCCGACAGACTTTTAAATTGACCACGCACACACACACACACACACACCTCAGCAGCAGCATGGCCGGCAGACGTCCGAGCGTGAAGAAGAGCCAGAAGAGGCTCGCCATGTTCTCAGCCGCGTCGACACTCAGGCCCGCGTGCACGACGCAGTAGGTGTAGACCCAATTTCCGAACCCCAGCTGCGGTGCGTGTGTGTGTGCGTGTGTGTGTGTGCGCGTGCGTGCGTGTGTGCACAATGCAGTAGGTATAGACTCAATATCCGAACCCCAGCTGCAAGGGGTGTGCGTGTGTGTGTGTGCGTGCGTGTGTGTGTGTGTGTGTGTGTGCACGACGCAGTATGTGTAGACTCAATTTCCGAACTCCAGCTGCAAGGGGGGTGCGTGTGTGTGTGTGTGTGTGTGTGTGCTTGCACGACACAGTATGTGTAGACTCAATTTCCGAACCCCAGCTGTGAGATAATGGGGAGGCGGGTATGTATGGCGACGTGCGTGTGGGGAGGGGTGAGAGGAGGGGGGGGGGGCACGCTGCAAGCCCCCCAAAGGAGGCATGCCCAGGTCTTAAACCGCGGAATCCGTAAACTCAACCCTAAATGGGTGGAGAGGGGTGGGGGAGAGGGGAGGGGAGGGGAGGGCACGCTGCAAGCCCCAAGGGGAGGGCACGCTGCAAGCCCCGAGAAAGGGCCGGTCGATCCGCCAAGGCACCCAACTGAAGGGACCCTCCAAGGCCTTGGTCATGTGAACACAAGGAAGCCTTATGTAGAGGAGCTCCTACAAGTCCGACGCGCACGTCCACATAAGTAGACACACAAACGCAAGCACACAATCACAAGCAAACACACACCAGCACAAGCACACAGGCGCGCACACACCAGCACCAGCAGTAACAGTAGTAACACGGGGTTTCCAGCTAAGCAGGCTACTCTTCTACTAGAGACACCCGCCGATACTCCAGCACACTTAAGTACTAGAGTACCGCCGGCTCCCGGACGATAGACTACCGCTCCCGCCGGCTAGACTACCCCAAACAGCGGTCTCTGAGACATGTCTGGCAAGGAGCATATAGGAGAGGACCTTCCTCAGGGTCACAGTAGTGGCCTTGTGGCCAGTCAAGCCGGCAGAGCCGACTGGCGCTGTCTGGAACGGTCCCCGCCTGGCAGTGCACGGCTGTCCAGCTCTCGTTTGCATGGGGCTCAGCCGGCGCCCCATGCCTCATGCATGGCCAGGTCCCACCATCCAGGGGTGCATGGAAAACAGAGTTGTCATGGAGGCTGCCTGAAGACCTTCCAACGCCAGCACAAGCACAAAAGCCCAAGCCCAAGCCCAAGTCCAAGCACGGGCACACACACACACACACACACACAAGCCCCCCCGCCCACACACACACAAACCTCGATCGCCACGTTGCAGACCATAACAACCAGCGTGGACGCCACAAACGCGCCGTACGTGCGCGTGCCCCTCATCCACCAATGTCCCCCGCCGATCAGCCCCCAATATAGCGCCCACGCCACCCCCTTCGACCAGCCCCGACGACACCGCGCCAGCGATGATGTCCAAGACACAAGCACACACACACACACACACGCACACACACACACACACACACCTCGATCGCCACGTTGCAGAACATGACAACCAGCGTGGACGCCACAAACGCGCCGTACGCGCTCGTGCGCGCGCTCGCGCGCGCCCCCGCGGCCACCCCGCACGCGGCCCCGACGAGCGGCGCGCACTCGTCTTCCTCTCCAAGCTCCACGTCCCCGTCGCCCGCTGTTGCTGCGCCTGCTGCGCCTGCTGCGCCTGCTGCGCCTGCTGCGCCTGCAGAGCCTGCTGCGCCCCCTCCCCCTGCCTCTGCCCCTGCCTCTGCGCCTGCCCCTGAGTCGTGCCGCGGCGAGAGCACAGCTCCTGCCTCTGTGCCCGTTCCGGAGTTGCGCCGGGGTGACAGAGACGCCGGGATGTCTGCGAGAGAGCCGATGCCGCGCACGATCGCGGGCTGCGTGTGTGTGTTTGTGTGTGTGTGTGTGTCTCCTCTCGTACTAGCGCATATGGCTGGTCACCCATGAACCAGCGAACGGACCTAAGATCCAAGGGTGTTTTCTCCACTCGTGAAACAATTGCCGGGGTGTGCTTTAGCACAGGCAAGAGCTGTAAACCAGGATGCCCAGCGAAGGGATATGTAACGATTCTCTCTATATATGCATGTGTTTGTGTCATGCGTGTCATGTGTATACGAGCTCGAGTTAGTACAGGCATTGCCGGTGCATGCGGCCCAGGCTCAGATAACGCTTGGTTGGTTGGTGCCATGCGCAGCATAGATAATGCCGTATAATAAGGGCAAATGGGGGGGAGGGGGGGTGGTGGGGGATAAAGGGCTAGGTTTTACCACGTCCCCTCCCCCACCTGGTCCTCCAGAGCGGCCGCCCACGCGACGGGGCTCCCGGGCATGAGCGCGAGCGCCGCGAGGCTCTGGGGTTTTGAGGGTTTAGGGGCTGGGGGCGAGGTTTGGGGTGTACACCTGTACATACAGGTTAGGTAGGGGGTTTACAGGTCTGCTGTACCTGGTCTTCGAGTGCGGCCGCCCGCGCGACCGGGCTGCCCGGCATGAGCGCAAGCGCCGCAAGGCTCTGGGGCTTGAGGGTTTAGGGGTTTACGGTCAAGGTTAAGTGAATTGTTTAGTTATTTGGTTATTTAGTTAGTTAGTAGGGTTATTCCAGGTCTGCTCTACCTGGTCTTCCAGCGCAGCAGCACGAGCAACGGGGCTGCCGGGCATGAGCGCGAGCGCCGCGAGGCTCGCGAGCGAGAGGCCCGATGCTGCGTAGAACACGTTGGCGCCGGAGCCGGTGAGCGCCGCGCACACACGGACGGCAAGGGGGGCGAGGAGGGCGCCGACGCCAAACAGGACGCTGGGGGGGAGAGTGCATGTGTGTGAGAGACACTGAATGAGAGAAAGAAAGCGTGTGTGTGCGAGACACACTGAATGAGAGAGAGAGAGAGAGAGAGAGAGAGAGAGAGAGAGGGAGGGAGGGAGAGAGGGAGAGAAAGTGTTTGAGAGAGAGAGAGAGAGAGGAAGAGAGGGAGGGGAAGGAGGAGGGAGGGTGGGAGGGGGGAAGTGAGATACAGAGAGACAGAGAGAGACAAAGAGAAAGGGAGAGGGAGAGGGAGAGAGGAGAGGGAGAGGGAGAGGGAGAGGGAGAGGGAGAGGGAGAGGGAGGGGAAGGAGGAGGGACGCGCACGGACGCCAATGAGGACGCTGCTGGGCGCGCGATCGGGAGTGATGCATGCGAGCGGGGAGAGCGAGATTCGAGGCATGTCCTCCTGCTGCACAGCACAGCACTGCACTGTGTGACCACATGTACAGCATTGCACAGCAGATCACAGCAGATCACAGCAGATCACATGCACAGCACAGCACTGCACAGCAGATCATCATGATGATGATGGATCTTACAGTCTGTGTGACACCATCATATATCACAGCACAGCACAGCACAGCACAGCACAGCACAGCACAGCACAGCACAGCACAGCGTGATCACGAGTTCACAGCCCGCACACACACCTGAGGCAGTTGAGCAGGAGCGTTGTCGACACAGGATGCGGCGGCGTTGTCGGTACCTGTTGTAGGTGATATGGTGGGTCACGCATTTCAGCAGGGATACGAGGGGCAGGCAGCAAGTAGTAGCCCCCCCCCCTCCCCCCCAGACTCTCGCACTCTCACACACACACACACACGCGCACCCACACGCACCGTGAGCCAGATCGACAGGCAGTTGAGCGCGGTGTTGACGACGATGAACGTGATTGCAATCGTGCCAAAGACAGCGGCGAGCGACGCGACCGTTGTGCAGTGCGGCATCAGAGCAAAGCCGACCGCCTGCACGCAGGCATACCACAGTGTTACGTATTGATAAGGTATACCTTCTACATACAGGTAGTAATGTTATGGTTGAATCGTGACAGCGATCGTGCCGAACGCGACAGCGAGCGACGCGGCCGTCGTGCATTGCGGCATCAGAGCAAAGACGACCGCCTGCGTAAGTACCAGGGTGGCATCCGCAGTTCCGGTGGTCATGATGGATTTTACAGTACCGGGCGACGCACCTAACCGGCAGCGTATTCGACCCTGCTCAGTGTATAGCGCCCCAGCACCACAAAGAGGTAGCTGGCTACTTATGGGGGTCGGTGCGTGGGCATGTTCCCCTGCTGAAACCCTCCTACAATTGTAGTCAAGGCTTCCTGCTGCTGTTTGTGTGCCTTGAAGCATGGGGGTTGCTTGGTTGCTAGCCCCCCAGTCTAGCTTTTGCATGCGGGGTTGCGCGGTGGTGGTGGGGTTGCGCCAATGCTGTTTTGATTCAGCGTGGAATCAGTGTCCCGTGGGGAGGATTTTTTTCAATGATTCATTGCCCAGCTCCAGCAACTTTGACCGCTCATACCAGGCGCAATGCATACCGGGCATTCACGCAACGCATGCCGTTGTTCTGCTCTCGACGAGAGCTTTCCAACGCACCCCTCCATGCCCTCTCCCACCAAGTGTGGGATGATCTTCTGGGAAATGGGAAATCCGGCCCTGAGCGGTGTACGGCTTGCAGGGGGATCACTGCGTGGAATGGGCCTCCAGCGGACTGGAATCGACCACAATTACATAAAAACCTGGCGGTAGGATACCTGGGGGTGCGCCCACGCTCTTTGGCAGAGTGGGGGGTCCCCTACCACCAGTAGCCAGCCAGCTCAGTGAGGCGCTCGGGCTCTACGCGCCGAGCGCGGTCGTGTACACCTGCAGAGGTGTCCCTGACTGTAAACACCCATCATACACCATCATCACCTGCACGCTGAAGCACACGGCGAGCACCGCGTGGCCGGGGTAGTTGTCGAGCACCCAGCCGGAGGGAATGCCGCCGAACACCATGCCCAGGCCGGCCATGCCCATGACTGGGCACGTGTGCATGTGCATGTGCATTTGTGTGCGTGTGTGCGTGAGGGAGAGAGAGCACCCTGCCAAGGCCATGCCTGCACGCGTGGGAGTGTGTGTGCTTGTGTGTGTGTGTGTGTGCGCGCGGGGTGGGGGCGTGTGTGAATCTCCACACGCCTGCTGAGTCGCGTGCGTCGCATGGAGCTGGGGGGTTGTTGCTGCATGGGGGGGGAGGTTGCATGGGGCCCGCAGTGGGGCATGGAAGCAGTAGGAGCGTACAGCCCACAAGATCCCACCTGGTGCCAAGTCAGCCTCTGTCACGTTGCACTGCTGCGAAAGGATGGACGTAGTTGGTCCAACAATTGTGTTTGTTAAACCAAACACTAAACTAAACGCGCAGTAAGCAAACGCGGACATCATAGTGTCGGGACACTATCGGGTAAGCTTTAGAGAGTGTCAACGCCGGAGGCCGTCAACAAAAGTGCGTCCACACATTTCTTTTGGAATTCAATTGCTCGGGCTCATTGTGCGGCGATGGGGGGACGGGAGGAGCGTCGGGGAGATTTGAAATCACTTGTGGCTACATGTCGGAGTCCAGGTGGACGATGGGGGCTCCTAGACTTCCCCCAAAACTGCATGTGAATGCGCCCCTCGCCGCCCCCTCGCCCTCTGCCTTGCCCCCTTAATGTGCGTTCTTGACCTGATCACGCCCCCATAGCGAGGGAGGGTGATGACGGCGATCTGGACGCAGGTGTGCACTGACAGGTGCACCGCAGCGGCGTCACCAACCCCTCTGCCAAGTCGTGCGCGTGTGTACACATAGACTTGGCCACGTGCCTGCCACCGCCAGAGGCCCCCCATCCGTGGCCACGTCCAGAGGCGTCTCACGGCTGGACGGCAGTGGAGTTCTGCCGAGGCGAACTCTGTTAGCTCACCAGTGTGCTGATGTGCCATCGTCGTTACAGTGCGCACTGATAAGAATCAGCGGGCGCTGGGGGGAGGCATGGGAGGGGCAGAGACACGGAGTGTTACAATGGATCGTTCGGTGCGATATCTTGGTGTTGCGGGTGGGGTGCAGAGCGAGCCCCTCGGGCTTCTGCAAGGCTGGGGCACGAAGGCACCAGACTGCAAGGGCAGCCTCTCTCCAACCTGGGGGGAGGCACGGGAGGGGCAGAGACACGGAGTACTCAGCCCACTGGATCCCGGGACTTAAAAGAAAGTCCACACCTGCTGCAATCAGGGGGGGAGAGTTGCAGCCGCAACTGGGAGGGGGAGAACCCTAATCAACTAGGGCCATGCACGGCTGGCGTGCCGAATGAGTTACTGCTCCAGTCAGTGGCTTCGTGCCGACTTGACTCAGAGCCTCAAGCTCTGGATTCTATCACGCACGACCTCTGCCTCGTGAGGCCCTCTCGCTCTGTCTTTTATTTTACAGTGTTTGGTCCCCGACTGCCTGACAGACAGGGACGAGGTCAATGTCATTCACAGAACGATACATACACGGGCTGTACAAACCCGATGGTCAAGGACGGCATATCAAGAGTGGTGGCGCTTCATTGCGACTGACTGACGTGTTTACGATGATGCTGAAATGGGCGAAAGACCTGCCCCTACACCTGACTACGAATGGCGCCCAAACACACTGCCACCAACCTAAAATCACCCTGGACTACACTTCAATAAATCACTTGAAACTGCTGGGGGGCGAGTTCAGCAGCCCGGGAGCTCCAGATCGCTGCCGTCGCCTCCGAAGTCGTCATCATCGCTGAAATCGACCAACCCGACCTTGTCATCGATGTCGTCGGGCACGCTCATCACGCTGACGGCCTCGTCGTCGTCGCCGCCCTTGGAGCCACGCCCGTCTCCCGCAGCCGCTGCCTCGGCCGGGGGGGCAGCGGAGGCCTGCCGTGCCGGCTGCTCCTGCTCCGCCTGCTCCTCCTCGCCTTCGTCCCCGCTCTCGTCCCAGTCATTTGCCGCCGTCAGCGCCGTGAACTCCACCTCCTTGTCCCACACATACCCCGCGTCGCCCGGGCGCAGCTGGTGCGCGACAAACGCCTTCTCCATCGCCGCCTTGGCCAGCGCCAGCTCCATCTCCGTCACCCTGTTGAGGTCGCCGCAGATGTCGGGCTCGAGCTGCAGCACGCCGCCGTCGTCATCGTCATCGTCATCAGCAGCGGGCGCCGCCACCACCGTTGCAGATGGAGCAGGCGCAGGGGCGGCTGGGCGGGAGCTGCGACCGCTGCCTGGGAACAACTCCGAGTCGACCGCCTCGAGCACGCCGTCGAGCTCACCGCTGCTGGATGCCGGGCTGCCGGCGGCAGTGCCGTCGCTGCTGTGCTGCTGCGCGATCCGCGCCGCATCGCCCGCGATCCCCACATCGCTGCTGCCATCGTGCGAGCCACTCCTGCTGCTGCCCGCGCTCCCGGTCTCATGGAGGTCGGTCCTGTCGCTCGAGACCGAGTTGAACGACGCAGAGCCAATGGCACCATGTGCCACAGAGCGGGGCGTTGGTGTTTCAGACTCGGCCTTGGGTGATGGCAGCTGCTGCAGCGGCGGCGGCTCGGTGGTGGTGGCAACAGGGCTCAGGCTGCGGCGGGAGGCTGCGGCATAAGGTCGGCTCGTGGCACCGGGGCACTGCATCTCGGCGAGCAGCCACGACACCAGCCGGTGCACCTGCTGCTCGAGCTTTGCCGCGTGGGGGGCGAGCTGGTGTGGCAGCTGCTTCATGACCTGCAGAGCGCACAGACAAGGGGGGAGGTGCGTGTCTGTGTGTGGCAGGCTCGGGTTGCGCTCGGTGCTGGATGGTCGGGCAGGTGCTGAATGGGGCAGGTGCAGACACATGACAGAATGAGAGAGGAGCGGGTGCCTGCGTCTGTCCAGGGCAAATTGGACTCCAATGCAACTCGAATCATCAAAATACATGCAGCATTGAGGAGTTTACGCCTTTTACTTGAATGCATGGTCCGTTGCCCGCCCGCCTCACCCTCTGCGCCAACTTGCTCGCATCCTGGTCAGCTGGCACGCCGATAAGTTGTACCTGCGGTTCGCAAGGGGGGGGCGTGTTGGCATGGCCACGGACCTGCATGGTGGCATGAAATGTGCCACATGCAACTCAACATATTGCACACACCTCGCGCAGCCTGTCTTCTCCGTGAAGGCGGTAATGCAGCAGCAGTGCGGGAGGGCTGTACTTCAGTGCCCATCGCTGGGGAGTGCAATCCTGCTGCGTGGAGCCCATGGGGGTGCCGGTGCGAGCTCAGTCTATGGCGGACTATCCCACGACGACAAGGGCAGCTGTGGACGTGCTAGGCTCGCGAAGGGCGAGATATTAGAGCGAATGGTAACAGTGACAGAGCGTGACACAAGGGACAGAGACATTCGGAGTGAGTGGCGGGCGCCGGGCAAGGGACGATGAAATTCAAAGCTCATGAGCAGACAACGCACAGCCAGCGCAGTCAACGCATGCGCTCGATATTGTGCTTGACGACATAAGCTGCCCAGGAGCAGGGATGAATTTGACCGACTGTTGCAACAAAGCTGCATCCCCACTGTACACAAACACCGTGAGCAGGGCCACCCCCCAACCCCCTAGCGCGCCGCCGACAGGCCAAGAGAAGCCAAGAGCCGCTGCTCGCTTGCCGTGCCTCGCCACTCGAGGCTGCCGGCGTCGCAGCTGCATGCGCGCGTGTGGGCAGGGGGGAGGGGGGGATGAGCGCGGGGCGTGGCGTGGGCGTGGACGTGGCGGGGGGGGGGGGCATTGTTCAGGGCATTGCAGAGTAGCGCGGCTGGGGCTGGGGCTGGGCACAGACGTTGCGCGCGAGGCACCTGGCCGGCCCAACTCACCCGACAGCAGGCGTGTACACGTGGCCGAGCAGCTTTGCCGCCGCGCCCGGCGGCGGCCCGGCGGCGGCCCACGCCGCGCGCGACACGACCGCGAGCGGCACACCGCCGGCCGCCGCCGCCCCGCCACCCACCACCGGACCTCCCTGCCGAGGCCGTGCCATGACCAGCTGTGACAGGCGCGGCGCGTCGCGCTCCGCGCCCGTGTCGCCTGGCGGCAGAGGGGGCGCGCCGGGTGCGCGCAGCGCAGCCCACGCCGGCGCGACCGCCGCCGCGTACTCGTCGTCGCCGAGGGCGAGCAGGTCAGGGTCCGCTTCCACGGGAGCAGGCAGGGCGTCCGCGGCGCTCTCGCGCGGCGTCGCAGGCGCGCCGGGCGCGGGGAAGTCTGGGGGTGGTGCAGCAGAGTCAAAGCCGCCAAAGTCCCCGAACTCGTCGTCATCGTCGTCGCCTCCATCAGAGCGCGGCGTCACAAACGCGCCAAAGCCGTCGTCAGTGTCGTCCCCAGACACGGCCTCGGCTGCCGGCCCCTCCCCCTGCTCCTCAACAGCAGCACCCACATCCAGCGCCATGGTCACACCCTCAGCTGGTGGGAGGTCAGCTGCCGGAACGTCCTCATTCTCCTCAGCAGCGACCACCTCCAGCTCGGCTGCCTGCTCCTCCACGGCAGTCGGCTCGTCGCCCTCGCCTGGCGCTGCGCCCTCACTCGTGCTCAGAGCTTCCTCTGGCTCCTCCTGCTCTGATGATGCGCCCACTGCCAGCGCATCGTGTGATACGTCGCCAGCCGCGCCATCGGTCGTGGATGATGCCCCATGCATGGACGCCCCATGCATGGCCCATGCAGCGCCATCGTCTGCATGCGCCTCTCCCACGCCCACATCAGCTTTCTGGCCACCACTGACGCCAGGCCCTTCTGCCACGTCATCGATGTCGGGTACACGCTCTTCCGCCAACGACCCCAGCGCTGGTGCTGTTGGACCAGAGGTAGACGCACCAGGCAGTTCGCCCATGTCGTTGGACAACATGCTGATGAGGTCGGCCATGGTTCTGGTGAACGGAAAGGTGGTGCTTTGGCTTTGCGCTGTAAATTACGCGAATAGTATGGTGTGTCCTGTGAGGGGAGGTTTAAACCGAAGGCGCGAAGAAGATCGATCGCACAACAGTCTGCCATGGAGGCCGTCGTGACGAGGCTCGAGGCCGTGGCAAGCCGCCTGGAGCGGCTGGGCGTCGTCGCTGGCGCACCAGCTGTCAGCTCTCAGCCTCCCTCGACAGTTGGACCACCACCCACGGCCACGGCTCCCAGCGCTGGCGCGGGTGCAGCCGCGTGGGCCGCCTACATTTCAGCCACCGTCACCCCCCTGATGGCGCAGTCAGCCGAGCTGGGAGATGAGGCGAGTGATCGCATGGCATGCATGGCATGCATGGCGAGTCCATGTGTGTGCAGCATGCCGCAGCATGCCCGTGGAGTGAGCTTGTGTGCGCGAAGGAATGCAGCCATACATGTCACCAGTCGCGCGGCTCCATGCTTCACGGCCGCACATATCACCGCTGCTGCGTGAGCGCTGGCGCACACACGTTGTGCCTGCTGCTCTCGCAGGTGTCGGCCGCCATGGCCCACTTCCACGCTGCGTTTCAGGCGGTGGAACACGTGCTGAAGGTTTCGAGCGTGTCGCAGGTACGGGCCTGGTGGACCATGAGCAAGCGCTCTTCCCGCCCGGCCTCGTGCTTGACCACCCGTCCGTCTGCCTGCCACAGAAGCCCGACATGGCCGCACTCCAGTCTCTGCTGGGACCTGTGTCCGAGCGCATGGCGGCGCTTGGCAAGCTCGCCGAGGGCCGCCGTGGCCCGGGCTTCAACCACGTCAAGGTGGGTAGCATGTGGTGCTAGGGTCCTGGGGAACCTGGGGCACCTCAGCCCTTTCAGAGGGGCATCCAGGTTCAAGGGAGGGGCTCTATGGGCCCACAAGGGGAGGGGGCGTTTCGCGAGTGAGGGAGGCGCGTGGGAGAATGTGCACCTGTCGTGCGCATGCTCCGCGCCACTGCCCGTCTCCTCACCCCACTCCTCCCTACTCCTCCCCCCCACCCCACCCCCCTGTCTCTCACGCGTGCCACGTCAAGGCCATGACCGAGAGCGTTCAGTCGCTCTCGTGGGTCGCGTACTCCGGGCCGTCGTGCGGGCTCGCGCCCCCGGCAGAGTTTGTGGCGAGCTCGTGGCAAGGCGCAGAGTTCTGGACGAACAAGGTGTGCTGCTGATGTGATCATGGTGCTCTTAGGTGTTGGGTCTGGCTTGGTTGGGTCTCGGCTGCTACTTAAGCAGGGTTTTAATAAGGGCCGGAGGCCCTTGGGCACTGAACTAGTGTGATGATGATGCTGCTGCTGTGATGTTGATGCTGTGATGATGCTGCGAGTATTGGTAGCATGCCTCCCTCGAAGGCGGCTCCGTCAATCCCACGCACCGAGGGTGCGTGCTGGGTGCGTGCCGTGAAGGTGTGAACCTGCGCTCACAAGTGTGAGCCAGGCCTGCGTTTGCCCGCGTGTGTGCCGCCGGGCGCAAGGTGTGTAATATACGCACGCACACACACACGAACATGCACACACATGCACACACACGCACGCACACACACACGCACGCACACACACACAATTAGGTACAACATGCCAACAAAGGCGTCCAACCGAGTGTGAAATCGACCCCCCCCCCCCCCCCACACACAAACGCCCCTCACCAGGTTCTCATGGAGTTCCGCGGCAAGGACGACCGCCACGTCGGGTGGACCAAGGCGCTCAGGGGGGCGATGACTCAGCAGACGGCGATCGTCGAGGCCCACTATGCGCAGGTCAGTGGTTATCTGAGTCACAGCCCATGCATATAAGACTCCTATACTAAGCCTTGCTTATCTGGACAAAGGAGGATCCTTATTTACGAAGGCGGCGATCGTGGAGGCCCACAACGCGCAGGTCGGTGGCTCCTAAGGAGGACCTCATCTGACTCCTATATGCTGCCTTGCTGATCTGGACAGTATACATGTTTATACTACTTTATACATAAGGAATCCTTATATCTGGACGTGTATACGGCCAGCCACGGATGGATGAAGAGGAGGCGACGGCGGCGGCGGCGG
Organism: Chlamydomonas sp. UWO 241; assembly: GCA_016618255.1. NCBI lineage: Eukaryota > Viridiplantae > Chlorophyta > Chlorophyceae > Chlamydomonadales > Chlamydomonadaceae > Chlamydomonas > Chlamydomonas priscui. The sequence continues at coordinate 488,204 of VFSX01000022.1, forward strand.
AGCGGATCGCTGCAGCTGCCGAGGACGGCACCAGCCTGCCCGTCCGCCTGGCTACGGATGTCGTGCGCTTCCTCTACGGCGGCACCGGCCGGCGGGAGCCGGCTGATGGTGGCGTCGTGTCCGCGTCGCTCCTCAACGCCAAGCCTGCCGTCGGGGGCATCGGCGTGGAGCCACGCGGGGGCGGTGTGCTGCGTGTGCTCTTCACCGTGGCGTCTGACGCCGTGGCCGACACTGTCGTGCGCTGGCGCCACGAGCTGCGCCGCTGCGTGGACTCGACTGCAGTCTTCGACGTCCTCAGTGACCGCGAGGAGGCGCAGCACCAGGCGCTGTGGCCCGCTTTCCTCGCCGCCAAGGTTGCGGGGAAGCGGGCGCAGTTCCACCGCGCGCGCCTCGTCGTTGACGGCGAGCGGGTGCCTGCACCTGCTTGCTAGATGGCATTCCCTCTGGGGGTGTTTTTGAAGGGGAGGTGGCGCCACACGCGTGCGGTGGCGGGTGCGGTGTGGTCGCTGAGTAGAGTGCTGCGGCGGGTGTGCTACTAGCCCCGCTTCCGGTGGTCTGGGGGAGGGCTTTTTGGTCCCTTCATGGTTTTATACCTTAGGTCCGCCCTCTGGCCATTTGAGGGGCTGGGTGTGCAGCCTGCACAGTGGTGCTGCTTGCTTGGCGCCCGCCACCAAGTGTGGATGGCGTTACCGTGGGCTACTTGATGATGATGTTTGGTTACAATCCACTTCTGGCGGTCACACGTACGGTTCCAAAGCTCCAGTGGGACTTAGAGAAACAAGGCTCAAGGCCCACGAAAGGTCAAGCTTCAAGTAGCCCACGGTAACGCCATCCACACTTGGTGGCGGGCGCCAAGCAAGCAGCACCACTGTGCAGGCTGCACACCCAGCCCCTCAAATGGCCAGAGGGCGGACCCAAGGTATAAAACCATGAAGGGACCAAAAAGCCCTCCCCCAGACCACCGGAAGCGGGGCTAGTAGCACACCCGCCGCAGCACTCTACTCAGCGACCACACCGCACCCGCCACCGCACGCGTGTGGCGCCACCTCCCCTTCAAAAACACCCCCAGAGGGAATGCCATCTAGCAAGCAGGTGCAGGCACCCGCTCGCCGTCAACGACGAGGCGCGCGCGGTGGAACTGCGCCCGCTTCCCCGCAACCTTGGCGGCGAGGAAAGCGGGCCACAGCGCCTGGTGCTGCGCCTCCTCGCGGTCACTGAGGACGTCGAAGACTGCAGTCGAGTCCACGCAGCGGCGCAGCTCGTGGCGCCAGCGCACGACAGTGTCGGCCACGGCGTCAGACGCCACGGTGAAGAGCACACGCAGCACACCGCCCCCGCGTGGCTCCACGCCGATGCCCCCGACGGCAGGCTTGGCGTTGAGGAGCGACGCGGACACGACGCCACCATCAGCCGGCTCCCGCCGGCCGGTGCCGCCGTAGAGGAAGCGCACGACATCCGTAGCCAGGCGGACGGGCAGGCTGGTGCCGTCCTCGGCAGCTGCAGCGATCCGCTCCGCCGCCGCCGCCGTTGCCTCCTCTTCATCCATCCGCCTGCCACCGCCCGCGAGGAACCAGTTGGCGCCGCGTGCCACCGTGATGGACAGCACGAAGCTGCGGCGCAGCGACGTGTCGCCCACACAGCTACCGCTACTTTTTTTTATTTTATGATGAGTTGTTTACAATCCACTTCTGGCGGTCACGCATACGGTTCCAAAGCTCCAGTGGGACTTAGAGAAACAAGGCTCGAGGCCCACAAAAGGTCAAGCTACAAGTAGCCCACGGAAGCGCCATCCACACTTGGGGGCGGGCGCCAAGCAAGCAGCACCACTGTGCAGGCTGCACATCCAGCCCCTCCAATGGCCAGAGGGCGGACCCAAGGTATAAAACCATGAAGGGACCAAAAAGCCCTCCCCCAGACCACCGGAAGCGGGGCTAGTAGCACACCCGCGCAGCACTCTACTCAGCGACCACACCGCACCCGCCACCGCACGCGTGTGACGCCACCTCTCCTTGAAAAACACCCCCGGGGGGTGCAACTAGCAAACAGGTGCAGCCACCCGCTCGCCGTCAACGACGAGGCGCGCGCGGTGGAACTGCGCCCGCTTCCCCGCAGCCTTGGCGGCGAGGAAAGCAGGCCACAGCGCCTGGTGCTGCGCCTCCTCGCGGTCGCTGAGGACGTCGAAGACCGCTACCGACGCCTGGCGCAGGCTCCGGCGCCAGCGCACGACGGTGTCGGCCACGGCGTCAGACGTCACGGTGAACAGCACACGCAGCACGCCGCCCCCGCGCGGCTCCACGCCAATGCCCCCGACGGCAGGCTTGGCGTTGAGGAACGACGCGGACACGACGCCGCCACCAGCAGGCCCCTGCCAGCGGCCAGAGGCATCGTGCACAAAACGCACGATGTTCGTAGCCAAACGGACACTACTTGTAGCTTGACCTTTTGTGGGCCTTGAGCCTTGTTTCTCTAAGTCCCACTGGAGCTTTGGAACCGTACGTGTGACCGCCAGAAGTGGATTGTAAAACTCTCATCATCAAAAATCCCCACCCAACCTGTGACCAAATGTGGCCACACCAAAAAATCCAAAGTCGACAAAACGGCCCCATCGCGCGTGCAGAATGACTTCTCGACACGTAATATAGACATGCGTGTCGAGATCGTGTGCTGGAATACGTCGTGGGGCCGTCACGGGCCTCGCGGAGCGCCATGCAACAGTCGCACCCAAACCCCTGCCGCGCCGCTGGGGGGAGCCAGCCCCCCGCGACGCCTCCTACCGATATTCAACACCCGTGGCATGAACTTTACGAGGCGCTGGGTCTCGTTCCGTGCTGCGTTGCCGGGGTCGCTGTGCTGGGCGACACCAAACTTTCGGCATATTTTGCGGCGTCGCCTCTTGACCAAATCCACTTTTGACGCGTGCTATTTAGTTGCCGCCAATCTCATTTAGACGCATGCGTCGTGGGTGACCGTGGCTTGGAGAGACGGTGAAATGCGGAACGAAACCGTTTGGCGTCAAACGCCACCGTGACGTGTAACATTTGACACCAAACGATTTCGTTCCGCATTTCACCGTCTCTCCAAGCCACGGTCACCTACGACGCATGCGTCTAGATGAGATTGGCGGCAACTAAAAAGCACGCATCAAAAGTGGATTTGGTCGACCAGGGAAGCCACAAGAAATTCCCAAAGTTTGGTGTCGACCATTTTGGCCACTTTTCCCCCTGGGGTGGGCCCAGGTTGGGTGGGGATGGCCACACGGAATCCTTAATTAAGTGTTATAGGCGGCGCTCGTGGAGATGCACTACGCGCACGTCAGCGGCTCTTAAGGAGGACCTCCTATGTGCTGCCTTGCTGATCTGGGGCATGCGGCATTTCGCGTGCTTCCTGCGCACCCGCCCGGCGGTGGGGGTCGAGGTCGTGCCTGGCTGCAGAGTGACCTGCCCCCAGTACGCTGACGACTGCATGCCCCTCCTCCGGTCGTGTGCGCCGGCTGACGTCGCTGCGCTGGTGGAGGCGATGGCGGTGTTTGGCCGAGCGACGGGCCTCGTCCTAAACCTCGGCAAGTGCGGCATCCTGCCCTGGGTTCGGCGGGGGAGGGCCTGCTGGCGGGTGCAGAGGTGGCTGGGCTGCGCGTGCTGGACGCGGGCGTGTCGCTGGGCGTGCCCGTTTCTGCCGGCCTGCCGCCCCCGGAGGCCGTCACCGGGGTGTGCCGTGAGAGGCTTGCGGCCGCGTACACCAAGCTCGCGCGCTTCCCAATGTCTGTCTTTGGCAGGGGGCACGCGGTGGCGACGTACGGGGTCTCCCACATCCTGTTTCGGGCGGTGCACTGTGGCATGGCTCCGGAGGCAGAGAGGCTGCTCTCACGGTGGACGGCTACTCTGGTGGACAGGAGCGTGGGGCCGGACCCACCGGCAGCGCTGCCGCGGTGGGCCTCTTCGGTGCCAGGCGCGCCCGCTGCGATGCTCCTGGGGCGGCCGGCGCACGGTGGTTTTGGGGCGCCGGCGTGGCGGGAGATTGTGCACGCGCAGTGGGCCGTCCACCTCGCGTGCCTGTTTGGGGCGTGGGCGGCTGGCGCCCCCCATCTCCTGCTGTCGGCCCCACGGGCCGGCGATGGTGGCGAGGCTGGTGGCGGCGACGGCGGCGGAGGTGGCGGCAGCGGGGGCGACGGAGGTGGCAGGGGGGCACAGCCGGAACAGCAGCCCGCGCCCCCGGCTCAGCCGGCATGGGAGCCGCTCATGGTGGAGGCGGTGCACCGCCTCTGCCCGGGGGCCCACCCGAGCCTTTTTGTGCTTATGGCGGGCCTCGCGCCTGGGCCAGGCACTCTGCCAAGCGGCCTCGTTGGTGAGTGCGTAGAACCGGCTGTGAGCGCGGCGCTGCTGGCTGGGCCGATGCGGCGCATGCTCAATGGGGTGCAGGCCCTGGGGCCAGTGGCGCGCATCCTGGGACGCGTGCAAACAGCTGAGCTGTGGGGGGCGGAGGCGCCGCTCTGGGCAAACCCCCTCCTCCAGCTGGAGCTGCCGGCTGCGCAGCGGACGGTACAGTGGCGGGAGCCCACTGGGGATGCGGCAGGGCATGCGCTCTTCAGCTCGACCGGTGCGACCTGCTGGCGGGTGGACGGCCTCGCCCGCGTGCGCGACGCCCTCCCCGGCATGCGGACGGTCACAGACCTGTGTGCGCTGTGGGCGTGGCTCGCTGCTGTCGACATGGTGCGCAGCACACGCACGGTCGACCACTCATGCCTGGCGGTATACGCTGCCGCGGATTCGGAACGCGCGCCGCTCGTGCTGGGGCAGTTTTGCGCAGCTCTGGCGTGCGGCGCCTACGACGGGGGCAGTGTCTGGAGGGCAGTCCTGTGCCGCGCCCTTTTCCCAGGGGTGCCGCCGCCAGTGCTGGGGGGTGGGCCAGATCTGCTGTGCGTGCGGCGCACGCTCGACCCCCTGTTCACGGCAGTGGCGGTCGCGCTCGCGGCAGTGCCCTCAGCCTGGGTCGAGGCGGCAGCTGGTGGAGCTGCCCTCACTCTGCTCCGGCCGCTCCGTCGCTTCCAGCCCCTCCCTCGCGCGGGCGAGCGCGCTGCTGTGGTGGAGATCCTGCGGCTGGTCGGGTGGCAGCTGCCGAGTGTCATCACGCCGGCTGGATGGCAGCGTGGGCGGCCTGGCCTCCGATCCGCAACTGCCAAACATGCTCCCCTGCCTGCGGGGGGCGGGGCCGCGGACGAGCCCCGGTGGGTTGGGTTTGCGCACGGCCCGGGCGTGGTCGGGAAGCTGACGTGCAAGCTAGCGGTGGCGCTTCAACTGCGGGCGGTTGTGGACGAGCGGCGAGTGCGGCGGGCAGCCACGGTGGAGGCGGCTCTGGCGCTTGACTGCGGGATGCGCGGAGGCCCCCGTGCAACCGACGCTCAGGTCTGCGCGGGGCTGCGCACCCTGGAGGCGGCGGTGCCAGGGCTGTGGCGGCTGCCGCTCCTCAGCGCCTGCAAGGAGCCCATCTGGCGGCTGTGGGTGAGTGGCTTTCACAAGCAGGCTGCGCTTGGAGTGCCCGAGTGCCCGTGCGGGTGGCGGTGCCGTGAGGAGGACGGGCCGCCGGCGACGGCGTGGCGTGCGCACTGCTTCTGGGGATGCGCGGTGGCGGAGGCGGTGGTGGTGGCGGTTGCTGCTGCCCTCCCTGCTCCTACGCCGGTCATCACGTGCTGCCAGGTGTGGCTGCTGCAGCCTCCCGCTGGGGTGCGTGCTGGTGTGTGGGCTGTGGTGGCAGCGCTCGTGGTGGACGCTATGGAGCGCGGCTGCCGCCACCTGTGGCGCATCACGCGTCCGCGTGATGGTGTGCTGCCCCCTGATCGCACGGTGTCGGTTGAGCGGGCGGGGGCGCTGGCGACGATGGACCTTTGGGACGCGCTGGCGTCCTTCGCTGAGGGCGGCGTGATGCCGCGAGGTTGGGCGGGTGTGGTGGGCCCGACCCACCCCTATGTTGGAGTGGACGGCAAGCTCACTCTGAACAAGGCGTCCTAGATCCCTGAGGGGACGAGTTATGTGAGGGGAGGTAGCGCCGCATGCGTGCGCTGGCGGGATGAGTTGTGGCTGCTGGGTAGAGTGCTGTGGTGGGTGTGCGCACCTGCTTCGCTTCCGGTGTTTTGAGGGTGGGCTTTTTTGGTCCCTTTATGGTTTTATACCTTGGGCCCGCCCTTCATCCACTGGAGGGGTTGAGTGTGGAGGCTGCACTGTGGTGCTGCTTGCTTGGCGCCCGCTGCCGTGTGTGGATGGCGTTGCCGTGGGGCACCCCCCCTTTTTCTGTTGGCAGGTCTTCAGGACTGCTTCATCCAAGTCCCACTGGAGCTTTGGAACCGCACGTGTGACCGCCAGAAGTGGATTGTAACAAACTCATCATCATCATCTGGACATGTGTAAGGAATCCTTATGTATAAGGAATCCTTATAAAATAGTGTGTTATAGGCGGCACTGTGACCCTGAGGAAGGTCCTTTGCTATATGCTCCTTGCCAGACATGTCTCTCAGAGACCGCTGTTTGAGGCAGTCTAGCCGGCGGGAGCGGAAGTCTATCGGCCGGGAGCCGGCGGTGCTCTAGCACACTTAAGTGTGCTGGAGTATCGGCGGGTGATCTCTAGTAGAAGAGTAGCCAGCTTAGCTGGAAACCTCGTGTTACTTGTTACCTGTAGAGGCGACGCTCGTCGAGGCGCATTACGCGCAGGTCAGAGGTTCCTACGTGACTCCTGTGCCGACACAAGAGGTCCTTATTTGAGTGTCGTAGGCGGCGCTCGGCGAGGCGCACTATGCACATGTCAGTGGTTCCGCTTCTCGAGGTCACCCGCCAGTGCGACTTCAATGCGGACCCCCCCTCTCTGCTCCGCCTCCGCCCAAGCCCCCTTCTCCTCCCCCGAACACGCGCCTGTCCTCCCACTCCTAACAGGGTCTCAAATGGGCGTCAAACTGTCGTCAGCGGCTCCCGCCGCTGCTCCGCCTGCTACGCCCAAGCCCCCCACATCACCACACACGCCCCCACTCCCACTCGCGCGCAGGGGCTCAAGTGGGCGCCAAATGGCGCGTCACTGTCGGCAGCAGCGACGGCGCCTGCGCGCGCGCCCGCGCCCGCCGCCGCGAAGCCCGCCGTGCCTGCGCGGCCTGCTCCGTCCACCACCCCCTCCACACGCTCCCACTCCTTTGCAGGGGCTCAAGTGGGCCGTCGGCGGCGCGCCACTGTCGGCTGCGGCACCCGCGCCCGCGCCCGCACCTGCGCCCGCGCCCGCCGCCGCAAAGCCCGCTGCGCCTGCGCGGCCTGCTGCGCCTGCGCCGTCCGCACGCGGGCCGCCGCCCCCGCCGCCGCCCGGCCCGCCGCCCCCGCCGATGTCGGTCGCCCAGATCCAGGGCGGCGGCAGCAAGCAGCCAGCCAAGGTGGGCGAGGCCCATGTGCTGTGCCGTGCTGTGCCGTGCTGTGCCGTGCTGTGCTGTGCCGCGCCGTGCCCGGTGCCCCCGCCGATGTCGGATGCTCTGATCCAGGGCGGGGGGGGGGGGGCAGGCAGCCCGCCAAGGTGGGCGAGGCCCGGTGTGCTGGTCTGTGCCGTGCTGTGCTGTGCCGCGCTGTGCCCGGCGCCCCCGCCGATGTCGGTTGCTCTGATCTAGCGCGGGGGGGGGGGGGCAAGCAGCCCGTGTGCTGTGCTGCCATGCCGTGTTGCGCTGTGCTGTGCCATGCCGCGCCGTGTTGCGTCGTTCTGTGCTGTGTTGTGCTGTGCCTTGTGCTGTGCCGAGAAGTGGAGCCCATTTTGCCCAGTCACAGGCGCAACCAAAGGCATCACAGTGTATGTCCCCTTTTGGCCACGTGCGTGCGCCCTCTTGCCTGACCACCTACCAGGCTGACCACGTGCCTGTGGGTCGGTCGGTCGGTCGGTCGATCAGTCGGTCGGTCGGTCGGCCAGTCGGTCGGTCTCTGTCTGTCTGTCTGTCTGTCTGTCTGTCTGTCTGTCTGTCTGTCTGTCTGTCTGTCTGTCTGTCTGTCTGTCTGTCTGTCTGTCTGTCTGTCTATCTGACCGTCCGTCCGTCCGTCTCTCTGTCTCTCTGTCTCTGTATCTGTCCGACCACAACTGACTGACCACCTGCCTGCCTGCACGCTGAAGGCGAGTGGCGGTGGTGACATGGCCGCGCTGCACGCTCAGATCAGCCGGGGCGAGGGCATCACGTCGGGGCTCAAGAAGGTGCGTAGAAGCCAGAGGTGAAGAAGAGGGTGAGTAGAGGCCAGAGGTGTCGGAGATGGTGCGAATAAGTCAGACGGGTTGGAGAAGGTGCATAGAAGCCAGAGGTGTATACAAGAAGGTGCGCAGAAGCCAGAGGTATAGAAAAGGGTGTGTAGAAGCCAGAGGTGTCGGAGATGGTGCGTAGAAGCCAGAGGTGTCGGAGAAGGTGAGTAGAGGCCAGAAGTGTCGAGGAAGGTGCACAGAAGCCAGAGGTGTCGGAGAAGGTGCATTGAAGCCAGAGGTATAGATGAAGGCGCGTAAAGGCCAGAGGTGCATACAAGAAGGTACGTAGAAGCCAGAGGTATCGGAGAAGTTGCGTAGAAGCCAGAGGTGTATTCAAGACGGTACGTATAAGTCAGAGGTGTTGATGAAGGTACATGTGTTGGAGAAGGTGCGTAGAAGCCAGGTGGAATGGTGGAGGGCCGGAGCATCTATCGGTGGGTGTTCCGGTAGGTGGTGGACGCTGTACCCTCCCGCTCCTCTTTTCCTGATGAAACACCGCTGCCACCACCACCAACATACACACAAACACACACACGCAGAAATACGTTACGGTTCCCACCGCTCGGGCAACCTAGATAACGGCTCTTGCCTGTGAAAAAGCACCCCCGGCAATCGTTTCATGAGTCGAGAACCCTTGGGTCTTCAGTTTGTTCGCTAGCGGGTGACACACCACATGCGCTTGTGCGAGAGGACATCCTTGCACAAACACGCCCCCCCCCCCACACACACAGATACATACATACATACATACATACACACGCAGTCAAACACACACACACTCAAACACACACACACACACACAAACACAAACTGACCTGCCGAGACACCGCTGCCACCACCCACCACCGTGACTAGGTCATTGACGACATGAAGACGAAGAACCGCGCCGACCGCACCTCGTGTCGTGCTGATGCCTCCCACCACTTACCGTGTCAATGCCTCTCCTCCCACCACACACACACACACTTACACATACGCATGCACACATTCTCACACAGACACACACACTTAGACGCACACACACGCACACCAGGTGACCTACGACATGAAGACGAAGAACCGCCCCGACCACACCTCGGTCGTGTCGATGCCTCCCCTCCCACCACACACACGTACACACACACACACACACACACACACACACGCACACACGCACACACACACACACACACACACACCAGGTGACCGACGACATGAAGACGAAGAACCGCGCCGACCGCACCTCGGTCGTGTCGATGCCCGAGAAGCCGTCGTCGTCCTCAGGTGTGGGGGATGGAGGGTACACACCAGACACACACACACCTGGTCGTGTCGATGCCCAAGCAGCCGTCGTCGTCCTCGGGTGCGAAAGCGGAGGGCAGGGGCGCGCACACGCACGCACGCGACACACACCAGTGACGCACCAAATTTTGGGCGTGATGGCGGTCTTGTAGCGCAAACCAGCCCCGCAGGGCCGCTTTGGGGGCTCGTGGCGCGAAAGTGTGAGATCGTCGATTTTCACACTTTCCCCACACAAACGCGGCCGCCTAGGTTCCGCCCAACGACCTCCCATGTGATGCACGTACTAGCGACACGCCTTGACGCACCACTGTCCCGCGCGTACCTGGATGTGTTGGTGGTCCAGGGGCAGGAGGAGGGCCTGAGGGCGGCGGCTGAGGCAGCGTGGCGACACACACACGCACACACACACACACCACACACCACACATACAAACAAACACGAACACACAGGGGCGGGAGGATGACCTAAGAGCGGCGGCTGAGGCGGCGTGGCGACACACACACACACACACACACACGCACCCCCCCCACACACAGTAAACAGTAACAGTAACACGGGGTTTCCAGCTTAGCAGGCTTCTCTTCTACTAGAGACACCCGCCGATACTCCAGCACACTCAAGTACTAGAGTACCGCCGGCTCCCGGCCGATAGACTACCGCTCCCGCCGGCTAGACTACCCCAAACAGCGGTCTCTGAGAGACATGTCTGGCAAGGAGCATATAGGAGAGGACCTTCCTCAAGGTCACAGTAGTGGCCTTGTGGCCAGTCAAGCCGGCAGAGCAGACTGGCGCTGACTGGAACGGTCACCGCCTGGCAGTGCATGGCTGTCCAGCTCTCGTTTGCATGGGGCTCAGCCGGCGCCCCATGCCTCATGCATGGCCAGGTCCACCCTCCAGGGGGCATGGACGACAGAGTTGTCATGGAGGCTGCCTGAAGACCTTCCAACGCCAGTCACCGGCAGACGAGCGACCACTAGGATGAGCGCGGTGACGAACGCTGCGATTGGTGAAGCGGATTTACTCTGTGTTGCCTCGGCGGTCGCCACCGCTGAAGCCGTGATGGTAGCCCACACACAGTTACAGTTACATCGGCTTTCCAGCAAAGACTACCTCTAGTCCTAGTACCACAGCCTAGACCCAAGTCCAGTTCTGGCCCTAACAATTACTTTTGAGGGGCGGTAGCCACCAGCCGGCTGCCTGCCAACGTGTAGTCCCAGAGCAAAAAGGAGAGCTATTGTGCGACGCCTCCAAAATAGGTCCTAACTGCTTCTAGGGGATAGGGGGTCGAGTGGCGCTTGCCAATCTACTTGACCGCCGTGGTGGAGGGGCCGGCGCCTGAGGGGCAGCCGGACCGTACACCACGGCTCTCCACCCGACCCTATCCTGAGCACGCTCAAACGCCGTGTCCGAAAAAGTCTTCCAATCAGAACGAGTGCCACTAGTTTCGCCTAGCTGCTGAATCAGTAGCTTAAGAAAATAGTGTCGGGAGGAGGCTGGAGGCCGGCCTTGCTGCCGAGCCACATCCATTGTGCAGTCAAAAGTCGTACGAGGAAGACGAGAAGCCGGCATGCGCATCAAGCCCACACACACACACAAAAAAACACGAACACACAGGGGTGGGAGGAGGGCCCAAGGGCGGCGGCCGAGGCGGCGTACCGACGGGAGCGCCGCGCTGCGAGCTGGAGAACCGCCAGTGGATGGTGGAGTACCAGGTTGGTGCTTCTACACGGTCGGGGGTGTGGCACACGGTGTAACCTGAGGGTGTGCACAAAACTCGTGTGTACTTCAAAAGTGGTGTCACACGGACGGGAGCGCCACGCTGCGAGCTGGACAACTGCCAGTGGATGGTGGCGTACAAGGTTGGTGCTCCTACGCGGTCGGGGGTGTGGCACACGGTGGAACCTGACGTGCACAGAACTCGTGTGTACTTCAGAAGTGGTGTCACACGGCAGTGATGTCCTTAGCGGAATTTGGCTCCGAAAAAAAAAATCGCCTCTTGCGGGGCAAGTCGACATCTGCCCTCCAATGTTGCGGGGCAAACACGACATTCTCGGTTTCCTGAAGGACACCACTGTCACACGGACGAGAGCGCCAAGCTGCGAGTTCGACAACCGCCAGTGGATGGTGGAGTACTAGGTTGGTGCTTTCACGCGGTCTCGGGGTTTGCGGTCCGGGTTGTGGTTGTGTGCACCGTACCGCTGAATGTACTGCACGCAGCCGACCAACAAGCAGCCAACTACCAGCCAACCGCCAACCAGCCAACCGACCAACCAACCATCGCCCGCCCGCATACAGGTCGGGCAACCGCTCGACCGAGATCGAGGTGACTCACCCACGGCCACAGCGTGTGTACCCGTTTCCGTCCCTCCCGCCGAACCACCAACCACCAGCCACCAACCAACTACCAACCAACCATCACCAGCCAACCAACCAACCAACCAACCGCCATCGCCCGCCCGCATACAGGTCGGCAACCGCTCGACCGAGATCGAGGTTACCCGACCCGTGCCACAGCGTGTACCCATTTGCGTCCGCCCAACCAACCACCGACCACCCACCCACCCACCCACCACCCACCAGAAAACCTCAACCGCCTACATCAGCAACCGCTCGATTGAGATCGAGGTGACCGACCCACGGCCACAGCGTGTGTACCCGTTTCCGTCCCTCCCGCCTCACCACCAACCAACCACCAACCAACCAACCAGCCAACCAACCAACCGCCATCGCCCACCCGCATACAGGTCGGCAACCGCGCGATCGAGATTGAGGTGACCGACCCGCGCCACAGCGTGTACGTGTTTGCATGCAAGGACACGCTCGTGCGTATCACGGGCAAGTGCAACAACATCGCGCTCGACACGTGTCACAAGGTGTGTGTGCGTGTGTGTGTGTGTGTGTGTGTGTGTGTGTGTGTGTGAGGAAGCTCGCGTTCCACACACCCAGCAGGCCCACGTGTGTGTGTGTGATGTGTGTGAATCACGGGCAAGGGCAACACCATCGCATGTGTGTGTGTGTGTGTGTGTTTGTGTGTGTGTTTGCGTGCAAGGACACGCTCGTGCACACCACGGGCAAGTGCAACAACATCGCGCTCGACACATGCCACAAAGTGTGTGTGTGCTTACTTGTGTGTGTGTGTGTGTGTGTGTGTGTGTGTGTGTGTGTCCGAGGAAGCTCGCGTTCCACACACCCAACAGGCCCAGGTGTGTGTGTGTGTGTGAGACGTGTGCGCATCACGGGCAAGGGCAACATCGCATGTGTGTGTGTGTGTGTTTGCGTGCAAGGACGCGCGTGCGCATCACGGGCAAGTGCAACAATATTGCGCGCGACACGTGCCACAAGGTGTGTGTGTGTGTGTGTGTGGATGTGTGTGTGTGGATGTGTGTGTGTGTGTGTGTTTGTGTGTGTGTGGCGGAGGTGCCTGGAGGAGGAGCTCGACCCTCCCCTCTCCCCTCTATTACACAACAGAGACGCACAACACACACACACACAAACACATACACGTCGGGAAGTGGCACTTGCGCGACCTCGCGGGCTCTCCTAGTCCCCCCCTAAACTTCTAGTCTAACTAGGCCTTGGCTCAAGCCGTGGGGCCCTCCGGGCGCGTACGTGTAAAAACTGCACAAGCCACCCACCCACCCGCACGCCGCTGCACAGACTGTCCTCGTGTCCTCAGACGTGATCGCGGCGTGCACTTGGGTACCTTTCGAGTCGCGGGTGACCAACCAACGCCTGCATCGAGTGGATGGCAACAGACCCACCCACAAACCACACACGCACACGCGCTGCACAGGCATGCCTCGTGTTCTCAGACGTGTACAACACACACACACACACACACGCGCGCTGCGCAGACGGCCTCGTGTTCTCAGACATGTACATCACACACACACACACACACGTGCGCGCTGCGCAGACGGGCCTTGTGTTCTCACACATACAACCCACACACACACACGCACACACACACACACACGCGCTACGCTGCGCAGACGGGCCTCATGTTCTCAGACATGTACAACACACACACACACACACACACACACACACACGCACACACACACATGCGCTACGCAGACGGGCCTCGTGTTCTCAGACATGTACCACACACACACACACACACACACACACACACACACACGTGCGCGCTGCACAGACGGGCCTTGTGTTCTCACACGTACAACACACACACACGCGCACACACACACACACACAACACGCGCGCTGCGCAGACGGGCCTCGTGTTCTCAGACGTGATCGCGTCGTGTGAGGTCGTCAACTGCCAGGGCGTGCAGCTGCAGGCGACAGGCCACGTGCCCAACATCTCGGTCGAGAAGACCGACGGCGTGCAGCTCTACGTGTCGCAGGTGCGGCGGAGGGGCAGATTGGCAGACCGACCCCTTATCGCTCTCTTTCCTTCTCTCTCCCTCTTGCTCTTCCTCCCTCTCTCTCCCCCTCTCTCCTGCTCTCTCTCCCTCTCTCTCCCTCTCTCTCTCCCTCTCTCTCTCTCTCCCCCTCTCTCCCTCTCTCTCCCTCTCTCCCCCTCTCTCCCTCTCTCTCCCTCCCTCTCTCTCTCTCCCTCCCTCTCCCTCTCCCTCCCTTTCTCTCCCTCTCTTGCTCTTCCTCTCTCTGGGTGTACGCACAGCATGGACGACACAGCAAGGCCCGTGCCTTATTGCCCGGCCACAGCCAACGAGCCCCGACCTTACCGACCCCCCCCCCCCGTCTGGCGCGCACAGGCCCTCACGGCCCACCCCGACTTCCAGATCGTGACCGCCAAATGCTCGTCGATGAACGTGGTCGTGCAGGGTGCAACGGAGAGCGAGGACCCAGTGGAGGAGCCCATCCCGGAGCAGTTCGTGTCTATGTTTGCAAAGGGCAAGCTCGTGACCGTGGCAGCGTCGCATAGCGGCGCATGAGGGGCACAATCGCAGGACAGGGGGCTGCGTCGCATAATAACGGCGCACGGTCTGATCGTAATGCAGGGCGTAGCGGCCCGAGATCGCAGGCAGGCAGGCGGGGCATACAGGCACCCAGAGAGGCTCAAGAGGGCGAGGGCGGTAGGGCCAACTTGTGGAGAGTGTTTTACCGTTTTATGTGCGTCGCGTTCCGCCTAAGCTGCCTGGGTACTACTACAATGTGAGCTTTGTTGTTGTCGTCCGGAGTGAGTTGCCGCCGTGGCGTCGGCGCCGCTTGCTGCTCGGGGTCAGCGGCACACCGGGCTGTCTATGCCGCTCTCAACGTGCGCACAGCCTGCGCCGCGATGACCCGGCGCTGCTGAGCGGCGATTGGTGGCCAAACGTGGGTGGCGACTGCGCGCGGCACGCACGTATGGCCGGTGCGTGCCGCAGTGTGTGCCGTGGTGGCCACAGCTCCATGGTCATCGCGGCAAGTGCCGGTCTCACTCATTCGTGGCCGTCGTCCGGTCCCTGCGCCTCGGGTGCGCGCTCGAGCGTGTTGTAGTTGAGCAGCTTCTCGATGAGGTCGACGTGCGTCATGAGCATGCGGCGGCAGCAGTAGCGCGAGAGGCCGAGCGCGTCGAGCGCCTCCCTGCAGGAGGAAGAGGGAGGGGCGGAAGAGCGTGAGCAGTACGCTGGGGCGGCGGGCGGGTGCGCAGGTAGCTGCCCCCCCCCCTCCTGGGCGTGCGCCCAAGCACCCATGGTCATCGGATAAGATCGAATTCCGCCCAGGACTGCACTACCATGCAGGCATGGCGCCTGCGCAGCCATACAATGCGCAGCCATACGAAACAGCCATACGTGCACCACTGCCCAGCCCAGCGTCCAGCGCCAACACTCACCCCTCGCTGTACTCGGCCTGCAGCAGGTCGAGGTACGTGTCCCACTTGTTGCCGATGACCTGCGTGAGCGGGGGGGGGGGTACATGATACACGCATACAGTACGCATGGGGTGCATGGGGTACGATGCATGCTGGTGCCAACGATCGATACTGCAGGCACAAGCGTCAATGAATTTCGGCGCGTCTGCACATCACGCATGCGCACTCACCTTGCCGCACGTGAAGCACCTGCAGCGGTATGGGCGCATGGCGGCGAGCATGGGGAGGGCGACGACGTGTCAGTGGGGCTGCGCCGCCGCAATGTGCATGCATGGGCGTAGCATGGCAGTTTTCAGAGGGTCGCCATGCGGTGCCGCACCTCACGGGGATGATCATTTCGCCAAAACAAACTAAAGCTCTAGCGGCGCCTCCCCCTCCTTGACCGTGCCGCCGCGGACGCTACACGCGCGCGCTCTATTAAGGGTTACAGGACAGGATGGCTTAGCTTTAAGGCCTGTTGACAACAGGGGCGGGGTGGGACACGCCCAAGTTCGGGGGTGTTCATACTGTTGGCCCCGTTCCCAACTCTGACTGCGCCCAACGCACGCCCCTTAGACTCCGCATCCGCGACCTGGGGTCACCCCGTCGTGCATGCACGCTGCATGCAAGGCGCGCGGAGCCCCGAGCGCCAATCCCCACTCCCTAGGGGCTTGTGCCACGCACACATTTCGATAGGTCCCCCCGGCTCATGTCAGCTCCCCCGACCGTAGCCATCCGCTCCGCTCGCGCTTTGTCTGTTTTGGAAAACTCTCAAGTCGGGGCGAGCGCGCCTGGAGGAGAACCCAGCCACCCCTTTTTGGGACAGCAGAGCCTCCCGGCGCGCTCGCCCCGACTTGAGAGTTTTCCAAAACAGACAAAGCGCGAGCAGAGCGGATGGCTACGGTCGGGGGAGCTGACATGCGCCGGGGGGACCTATCGAAATGTGTGTGTGGCACAAGCCCTAGGGAGTGGGGATTGACGCTCGGGGCTCCTCGCGCCTTGCATGCAGTGTGCATGCACGACGGGGTGACCCCAGGTCGCGGATGCGGAGTCTTAAGGGCGTGCGTTGGGCGTGGGCAGACCCAACGCACACGTCCTTGGCCACATGTTGCGTCCGAATCAGCCCCCCCGCAGCAGCCACCACCCAGCGGCCTCTCAGGTCCCCTCCCCCTGCCCAACGTCCATCCTAGGGTCAGTGCATGCCTATTGTATATGAGTCGCTGGCCTGCGGGCTTGGGGAGCGTTGGGCGGCTGATTTTGGGCGCTCCCACGCCCCATTCTGCCGACCCACGACGCCCACCCCAGCTCCGGGTCCCGTGAACGATGGATCGGGTTGTAGGCGCTGGGTTCTGGGGCGGGGGCGGACCGGGGAGGGCGTGTGCAGCCCAGGCCGCGTTTTGACTTTTTCCTGTTGAACCTTGGACCACCTTCCGAACTTGGGCGTGTCCCACCCCGCCCCTGTTGACAATGTGCGACGCCCCCACACCCCTCCTCCCACACATTGTGCCGCTTGCAGCATGAGCAAACAGCGCCTCTGCGGTGTATACAAGTGGCGGTGCAGAAACGTGGGAGCCAGTGGGTCTCTCAAGCTCACAGTTCAAGGCTCCAGACGGCAAATCCGTACAACACCGTGCAGCACCTCTGCATCCCCACAGAGACAGAGGATCGCTGATCCCTGGTTATAGTAATCCAGCTGCAGGCTACAGTGGTGACGCTGTTGCCTCCTTCTGCCGTGCAGCTGAGGCCTTGAGAGGCCTTCAAATCCGCTGCTCATGGGGGCGGCTCCACCAGCCATGATCATCCTCACGGTCCACGCGCCAGCCCATCTGGGTCGCCCAACCCCGTTCACCACAAGTATCATGCATTCGGTGGGTTGTGGGCACCCGAAACTGCATGGGCCATGCGCGTGTCATGCGCATGGTCACGTGCATGGGCCAGCACGCAATGGTCACCCTCCCCCCCCCCACACACACACACAACCCTGACCTCACACACTGCAACCGCTCGCCGGGGCACCCGGCAGGACTCCATCGGCAACCTGAAGGCCGCCGTCTACACCGCGCTGGACGTGCCGGACGACGCACACGACAGGTACAGTGCACACGGCAGCTATGGGAATGGCTCGGCGCTCTGGCAGGCAGTCCCAGCCCCGATTAAGGAGCCCCCCCCCAAACCTCCACCCCACCCCACCCCGCCAGCCCATCAGCCCACCATTTGGGACAACACAGAACGCACCGCACACCCATCTCCACACCCGTGCCCGTCTCGCTGCTGCACGATTTCACTTGATCTGGCCCCCTATACCCCCTGGAAGCATTACAGGCAGCCACCTGGTGGCTACCACCCCTCACAAGCGATTGTGAGGGCCAGAACTGGGCTTGGGTCTCGGCGGTGGTACTACTAGGTCTAGGATGGAGTCTTTGCTGGAAAGCTGATGCTAATGCTAGTGTGTTCACGCAACAGGTACTAGTTCAGTGCCCAAGGCCTTCGGCCTTATAAGAACCCCGAGTAAGTAGTAGCCGAGACCCAACCCAACCCAGGCCCAGGCCCAGGCCCAACACCCAACACCCAATACCCAAGATGTAGAACCAAACCCCACATCATGTGACATGCCAGACCCCCAGACCCCAGCCCCAGAAACCCAGACTGCGAGAGACCCCAAAGTTGTTGCGTGGCTGCGCACACCCGCCCCATGCGCCCCATGCATGCACCTATACAAGCAACAGGTATGAGCTGGTCGACTTATCTGGCCAGACGTTGCATGCGCCCCATGCATGCATCTTCTGCGCATATTCTATGGCCAGACACTGCATGCGCCCCATGCAATCACGCAACAGGTATGAACTGGTCGACTACTATGGCCAGACACTACACGACACGCTAGCCAACAACGACCAGACGCTCCTGGAAGCCAACCTGCTTGCCGACCAGGTGTGTGCCTGTGTGTGTGTTTGTGTGTGTTTGTGTGTGTTTGTGTGTTTATTGTGTGCGTGCGTGCGTATGTGTGTGTGTGTGCTTGTGTGTGTGTGCACGCGTGTGTGCGTGCACGTGTGTGTGTGTGTGTGTGCGCTTGTGTATGTGCGTGTGTGTGTGTGTGCGTTTGTATGCTTGTGTGTGTGTGTGTGCTTGTGTGTGTGTGCACACGTGCGTGTGTGTGTGTGTGTGTGCGTGTGTGTGTGCGTGTGTGCGCGAGTGTGCGTGCTTGTGTGTGTGTGTGCGTGTGTGTGTGATTGCATGTGTGTGTGTGTTGTGTGTGAGTGTGTGTGTGCGTGAGTGTGTTTGCGTGTGTGTGCGAGTGCATTTTGTGTGTGTGTGTGTGTGTGTGTGTGTGTGCTTGTGTTTTTGCGTGCGTGTGTGTGCGAGTGTGCGTGCTTGTGTGTGTGTGAATGTGCATGTGTGCCCGTGTCTGCTTGTGTGTGTGCATGTGTGTGAGTGCGTGTGTGCGTGCGTGTGCGTGTGTACATGTGCGCGTGTGTGCGTGCACATGCGTGCGTGCGTCGTGTGTGCCGAGGGAGGAGCAGGGCTGCTCAGTGTCCCTGCACCCCCGCCGCACACACAAACACACACACACACACAGAGAGGGAGAGAGAGAGAGAGAGGGAGGGAGGGAGGTAGAGAGGGGGAGAGTCATTCAGAGAGAGAGAGAGGAAGAGAGAGGGAGAGAGAGGGAGAGGGAGGGAGAGAGAGTCATTCAAAGAGAGGGAGAGAGTCATACGGTTCCCACCACATATGGGCAACCTGGGCAACGGCCCGTGCCTGTGCTGAAGCACATACACCCCGGCAATCGTTGCAACCATGGAAAACACCCTTGGATCGCAGGTGCTTTCGTCACAAACACACACACGCACACACAACACACACACCTACACACGCACGCAGGACATCCTGGTTCGCGACAAGACGCAGGCGCTGCCTGCCGACGTCATTTCGCCACCGCCGATTGAAATCGAGGCGTCGTCGTCTGACGGCAAGGTGGGGCTGCTGCCTAGCACACACACACACACACACACGCGCACGCACACACACACATACCGTAGTACCGCTTTGCCTTGCCGCCACCTTTATAAAGAGGGTAAGTGTTGAGAAATTTGGTGCCTTGCCGCGGGATTTTTTCTCGATTTTTTCCCGTTTTGACGTAACTTTTGGCGTCTTTCGACTTTTTCGGCAATATTTTTTAGAAATCGACCTTGCCGCGACGTTTTCCGAATTATTTAATCGGCAAGACAAAGCGGTACTACGGTACCATGCTTTACACTCACACACACACACACACACACACGCGCACACGCATCCACACACACACACAGAGGACACAACCGAGCCTCTCGAGATCGTCCCCTCACGTCATCCCCATCCAACGCGCACACACTCACACACACACACACATGCACACACACACAAGCCCCCCTACCACCACTACCACACACACCGGACACAACCGAGGCTCGCAATATCAGCCCCCTCACATCATCACCCTCCAACACACACACACACATAGCAGGGTGTGACACACACACACACACACATACACACACACACACATACGTGCACACACCCGCATACAAGTAAGCCCCTCTCCCCCCCACACAAGCCCCCCCTCCCCATTACCCCCCCTTCCCCGGTCACACACACACAGGACACAACCGAGGCTCTCGATATCAGCCCCCTCACGTCATCCCCTTCCCAACACGCACACTCACACACACATGACGTGCACACACGCACACACACACACACACACACACACGCACGCACACGCACGCGCACATGCACGCACACACACACGCACGCACACATGCACGCGCACACACATTTTTTTCTTGCACACAGGGCACAACCGAGGCTCTCGAGATCTGCCCCCTCGTGTCATCACCCTCCAACACACACACACACACACACTCACACACACATGCACACGCGCGCATACACACACACGCACACACACACAAGCCCCCCCTCCACCCCACACACAAACCGCCCCCTTTCGACCCCCCCCCTAACACACACACAGGACACAATCGAGGCTCTCGAGATCGGCCCCCTCGCTCCATCCCCGTCCAACGCGCTCGTTATCGTGCACTCCCCGACGGGCCCGCTCGACCGCTCGCGGGGCCCTCTGCACAACCACCCGTTCCGGGCGACCAACAAGAACAAGTGGGGGAGCGGCACGATTGAGGACTCGGTCACCTCGGTGCGTGTGTGCGTGCGTGTGTGCGTGTGTGTGCGTGTGCGTGTGCCCCTTGCACAACCACCCGCTCCGAGCGACCAACAAGAACAAGTGGGGGAGCGGCACGATTGAGGACTCGGTGACCTTGGTGTGTGTGTGTGTGTGTGTGTGTGTGTGTGTGTGTGTGTGTGTGTGTGTGTGTGCGTGTGTCCCCTGCACAACCACCCGTTCCGGGCGACCACCAACAAGAACTAGCGGGGGGGAGCGGCACGTGTGGGGACTCGGTCACCTCGGTGGGTGTGCGGGGTTTGGGGTTTTATGGTTCAGGATTCAGGATTCAACCGGTTGCCTCGTGTTTTGGCAACCGTGCGCACACAGGGGGCCCCAACTCTGCTGGGGGCCTAATACTACCTCCCCCCCCCCCTCGCAGGGCTCCAACACCACCCCTGGCCTCGTCGGCCTCTCCAACCTCGGAAACACGTGCTACATGAACTCAAGCCTGCAGTGCCTGCTGCACACGGTGAGTGTCCCACAGAGAGAAGGAGAGAGAGAGGGGGGGGGGAGAGAGGGAGAGGGAGGGAGAGGGAGGGAGAGGGAGGGAGAGATCGAAACATATAGATCGGTACAGCACACAGGTCTGGACACACGCACACATGCACACACACACGCACAGGTGCCCCTCATGCGCTGCTTCCTCTCCGGCGCCCACAAGCCAGGTGCTAACACACACACACACAAACACAGAAACACACACACACACACACACACATTGACACACACACACACACACGCATGCAGGTGCCCCTCGTGCGCTGCTTCCTCTCCGGCGCACACGAGCCCGACAACACACACACACACATGCACACACACACACACACACACACAAACACACAAACACACACACACAACACACACACACACACACATGCAGGTGCCCCTCATGCGCTGCTTCCTCTCCGGTGCCCACGAGCCCGACGTCAACATGACCAACCCGCTGGGCCAGAAGGGCGAGCTCGCGCAGTCGTTTGCGTCCCTGATGGGCTCGCTGTGGCAGCCGGGCGTGTCGTATGTGACGCCGCGGTCGTTCAAGGTGTGGGGGAGGTGTGTGTGTGTGTGGGAGGTGCGGAGAGGGAGGGGGCGGGAGAGGGGGGGGGGCGAGGGGAGCATCGGTCGAGCACACGCTCACGTACGGCTCTCATTCGTACGCACACACACTCCAAGATCGGCCGCTTCTGCCACGTGATTTCCGGGTTTGGTCAGCAGGACAGCTCACTCACCCACCCACCACTGAAACCCTCACCCTCCACCCACCCACCCAGTCAGCTTCGTGCGCTTGCCTTTGTCACGCTTTGCCTCATCACGCCTTGCCTCCATGCACACCCACAGGCCAAGATCGGTCGCTTCTGCCACGTGTTCTCTGGCTACGGTCAGCAGGACAGCCAGGAGCTCATCACACACACACACACACACACACATACACACACACACATACATACACACGCCCACACACCCCCACAGGCCATGATCGGCCGCCTCTGCCACGTGTTTTCTCCGGCTACGGTCAGCAGGGCAGCCAGGAGCTCATCCCACACACACACATGCACACACAGACACGCACCGCGTGCACAGCAATCATGATGGCAGATGGCATGCTAGGGGTCTAATTTTGACAGCTGCCGGCCTCTTTCCTAGGGTCTAATGCGCCATCAAAGGCAACCGACGGACTGTAAAATCGACCACACACACGCGCATCACACACACACACACACACACGCCCAGGCCAAGATCGGTCGCTTCTGCCACGTTTTCTCCGGCTACGGTCAGCAGGACAGCCAGGAGCTCATCACTTTCCTGCTTGACGGCCTGCACGAGGACCTGAACCGCATCCGGGAGAAGCCGTACATGTAAGGCATCGAACAGGGCCGTTGTGGGCCCGTGTGATACGTCGACCCCCCCCCCCCTAAACACGCACAGCCCCGAGGAGAAAGGCGAGGACCTCCTGCCCGACGACGAGCTCCCGCCAAGCACTGGGGGTACGCTCACACACACGCACACTCACACACACACACGCATGCGTGCGCACACACAAAAGACACACACACACGCAAACACACACACGCACACCTGCAGCCCAGAGGACGAAGGCGAGGACCTGCTGCCTGATGACGAGCTCGCTGCAAAGCACACATACACACATACACACGCACACATACACTCACGCACACCCTGCAGCCCCGAGGACAAAGGCGAGGACCTGCTGCCCGATGACGAGCTCGCCGCCAAGCACTGGGGCTCGCACCTTGCGCGCAACGACTCCCTCGTGGTGGACCACTGCCTCGGGCTGTACCGCTCCAAGCTCGTGTGCCCGCGCTGCTCGCACGTGTCGCGCAAGTGAGTGTGACCATCAGAGTGACCATCAGAGTGACCATCAGAGTGGCCGCTGCATGAGTGACCATGAGTGACCACTGCCCGGGGCTGTACCGCTCCAAGCTCGTGTGCCCGCGCTGCTCGCACGCGTCGCGCAAGTGGGTGTGACCATGTATGAGTGACCATCAGAGTTGCCGTTGCATGAGTGACCACGCATGGTCACTGGGGCTTCACCGCTCCAAGCTCGTGTGCCCGCTGCGGTGTTGCGCAAGTGAGTGTGACCATGCATGAGTGACCATCAGAGAGACCATGCACGAGTGACCATGCATGAGTGACCATGACTGGCCACTGCCTGGGCCTGCACCGCTCCAAGCTCATGGGACTTCAAACCACACGTGTCCCTGCCGCAGGTTTGACCCTGTGATGTGTCAGTAACCGCCATGCAATCACCTACCACCAATTAACCAACCCAAACTCAAATCACACTTGTCCCTGCCGCAGGTTTGACCCCGTCATGTACCTGTCGCTGCCCCTGCCAGAGTCCAAGTCACGCACCTTCAAGGTGTGCACGCTCTCTCGTACCAGTGCAGTTGCTGTATAACGATCTGCATGGAGAGAGGGGGGGACGGTAAGGGGAGGAGAGGGGGAGCAGAACAAGGGCGCACGCTCTCCTAGTGCCGGCAGTGCTGTTGCTGTGTAACGATCTGCATGGTGGAAGGGAGGGGGGAGGGAGGGGAAGGGGAGGCTGCCAGGGTCCAACTCGCGCACCTTCAAGGTGCGCACGCCGCCATAGCCAGTGCCGGTACTGGCGTTGCTGTGTAACGAAGCATGGAGGGAGGGAGAGGAAGGGAGAGTGGGAGGGAGGGAGAGGGACGGACGGACGGAGGGACAGAGGGACAGAGAGACAGAGGGACGGAGGGTGTGCACGCTCTCCTAGTGCCAGCACTTGCCTCACCACATATCGATCTTAAGGGAGGGAGGGAGAGAGGGAGCGCTCTCTCTCGCACGCGCAGCGCACACATGGGGATGGGTGGGGTGTGTGGGTGTGCGTACAACGCAAACACACGTGTATCCCCTCCACACACACACATGAACACACACACACACACACACGCACAAATGCACAGGTCATGATCATGTCCGCTGACGGCAGCCAGGCGCCGCTGCGCGTGGCAGTCGAGGTGCCCCCTCACACAACACAAAGACAAAAACACAATTGGGTTCACACACAAGCACCCTCTCTCACACTCTCTTCCCCTTTCACAGGTTATGATCATGTATGCAGACGGCGGCCAGGCGCGCTGCGCGTGGCGGTTGAGTTGCCCCCTCACACACACACACATACACACACACACGAAACACCCTCTCTCCCCCCCCCCCATGCACAGGTCATGATTATGTACGCTGACGGCAGCCAGGCGCCGCTGCTCGTGGCGGTTGAGGTACCCCTCACCCACACACAAAAACATATAAAATTTGTTGGCTCACACACAAGCACACTCTCTCACACTCTCTCTTCCCCTTTCACCGGTCGTGATGATGTATGCTGACGGCAGCCATGCGCCGCTGCGCGTGGCGGTCGAGGTGGCCCCTAGAAAGAAGGAAGGGAAAAAACCTCCCCAGCCCTTCGTGCACACACACGCACACACAAACACACACACGCACACGCCCGCATGCACAGGTCATGATCATGTTCGCCGACGGCAGCCAGGCGCCGCTGCGCGTGGCAGTCGAGTTGGCCCCTCTCACACACACACACACACACACGTAACACCCTCTCCCTCCATCCCCCCTGCACAGGTCATGATTATGTACGCTGACGGCAGCCAGGCGCCCCTGCGCGTGGCGGTCGAGGTCGCGAGCGTCGGCACCGTCAAGGACCTGCTGTACGCGGTCGCAAAGGTGTTGAGAAGTGTGGGGGCGATGCGCTCCCCCTCTCTGGCTCTCTCTAGCTCTCTCTCTCTCTGTCTTCACCCCCCCCACCCCACCCCACACACACGCGCGCGCGAGTACACGCGCAGGTCGGCGGGATCTTAGTCTCCAAGCCCCCCGCCTCCTCGCGCGCTCCCTCCTGCTCGTCCGCAGCGCTCAGCGCGCTCCCTCCCTCCTCGCCCGCAGCGCTCAGCGCGCTCGCGCTGCCCCTTCTCTCTCTCTCGTTCTCTCTCTTTCTCTCGCCCTCTTTCCCTCTCCCTCTCTCTCTCTGCACACACTCCTCTCTCTCTCTCCCTCTGCACGTCTCTCTCGCCCTCTCTCTTTCCCTCCCCCCTCCCCCCCACTGCCCCCCACACATCCACGCAAACACACAGGTGGGCGGCATCCCGGTCTCCGCGCCCCCGCCTCATCGCGTGCGCCCCCGTCTGCAGCGCTCAGCGCGCTCGCCGTGCCCTCCCACTCTCTCCCTCTCCCCTCCCCCCCCCCTTCTCCGTCTCTCTCTCCCTCTCCCCCGCCTTCTCTCTCCCTCTCTCCCTCTCTCCCTCTCGCCCTCTCGCCCTCTCGCCCTCTCGCCCTCCTTCCTCATCGCCTTCCCCTCCTCGCCCTCTCCTCTGCCCTCGCCCTCGTCGCCCTCTCGCCCTCTCGGCCCTCGGTCCCCTCGATCGTGCCTCGCCATCTCGCCCTCTCGCCCTCATATATATCGCCTCATCCTCCTCCTAGCCTCCTCCCTCCCTCTCCCCCTCCTCTCCCTACCTCTCCCTCTTCCTCTCCTCCCCTCTCCTCCCTCTCTCCCGTGCGTCGTCCTCTCTCCTCCTCGTCCCTGGTCTCTCCTTCTCTCTCTCTTCCTTCTTCTCTCCTCCCTTCTTCCCTCTCTCCTCTCTCCCTTCTCTCCCTCTCTATCCCTTCTTCCCTCTCACCTCTCTCACCTCTCTCCATCTTCCCTCTCTCCCTCTCTCCCTCTCTCCCTCTCTCCCTCTCTCTCTCCCTCTCTCACACGCACTCGAACATGAACACACAGGTCGGCGGCATCCCGGTTTCCGCGCCCCCCGCCTCCTCGCTCGCGCCTTTTACGCCGCGCTCAGCGCGCTCGCTGCGCCCTCTCTCTGTCGCTCTCCCCCTCCCCCCCTTCTCTGTCTCTCTCTACCCCCCCCCCCTTCTCTCCCTCTCTCGCTCTCCCCCGCCCTCTCTCACACACTCTCACACACACTCAAACCCAAACACACAGGTCGGCGGCATCCCTGTCTCCGCGCCCCCCGCCTCCTGGCACGCGTCATTGACCGCCGCGATCAGCGCGCTCACGCTGTCCCCTCTCTCTCTCTCTCTTTCTCTCCCCCTCTTCCTCTCTCTCCCTCTCTCCCTCTCCCTCCCTCTCTCTCCCTCTCTCTTTCTCTTTCTCTCTCTCTCAGCACGTCTCTCTCGTTCGCTCCCCCCTCCCACCCACTGCCCCACACACATCCACGCAAACACACAGGTCGGCGGCATCCCAGTCTCCGCGCCCCCGGCCTCCTCGCGCGCACCCTCGTCTGCCGCGCTCAGCGCGCTGGCGCTGTCCCCTCTCTTCCTCTCTTTCTCTCTTTCTCTCTTTCTCTCTTTCTCTCTTTCTCTCTTTCTCTCACACATACACGCACGCATACTCTTCACGCCCTCTCTATCCCCCTCTCCCCCCCCTCTCCCCCCCCTCTCTCTCCCTCTCTTTCACCCTCCATCTCTCTCTCTCTTTCTTTCTTCTACACACGCGCGCGTACACACACAGATCGGCGGCATCCCAGTCTCCGCGCCCCCCGCCTCCTCCCGCGCGCCCTCGTCTGCCGCGCTCAGCGCGCTCGCCGGGCCCTCCCTCTCTCCCTTTCCCCCTTCCCCCCTTCTCTGTCTCTCTCTCCCCCTCTCCCCCTTCTCTCCCTCTCGCTCGCTCCCCCCCCTCCCTCCCACTGCCCCCCACACATCCACACAAACACACAGGTCGGCTGCATCCCGGTCTCCGCGCCCCCGGCCTCCTCTCGCGCGCCCTCGTCCGCCGCGCTCAGCGCGCTCGCCGCGCTCTCTCTCTCCCTCCCCCCCCCATTATCTCTCTCCCTCCCTCCTCTTCTCTCTCCCTCTCTCCCTCGCTCCCTCGCTCCCTCGCTCCCTCGCTCCCTCGCTCCCTCGCTCCCTCTCACACGCGCTCGAACATGAACACACAGGTTGGCAGCATCCCGGTCTCCGCGCCCCCCGCCTACTCGCGCGCGCCCTCGTCTGCCGCGCTCAGCGCGCTCGCCGCATCCTCCGCGTCGGGCCCCGGCTCCAGCCGCCACCCCAGCAGCAACGACGGCGCAGCGGCGAGTAGCGCCGCAGGGGGCGCCAGCGGCGGCGGGGGTGGCCCGCCGCCACCGCCGCTGGCGCACGAGGTGATGCTGCTCGCCAAGATCTCCCAGGCGGTGTGGCAGGAGTCGGTGGGTGTGACACTGCTGTGTGTGTGTGTGTGTGTGTACGTGTGTGTGTGTATGTGAGTGTGCGCACGCTCAGATGCCTACCAAGATTTCCCAGGCGGTGTGGCAGGAGTCGGTGGGTGCCACACTGTGTGTGTGTGTGTGTGTGTGTGTGTGTGTAGATGCCTACGTCTTGAACACACTACATATAACAACAGCAACAACAACAAAACGCAGGTCGAGTTGTTTGACGACCCCAAGACGCGCGTGTCGGAGGTCTCCGCCAATGACAAGAGCTACAACCCAGAGTTCCTCGTGTGCTACGTCTACCCGTCGGCGGCGGCGGGGCCGGCCAACAAGGAGCTGCACAAGGTGGGTGGGGCGCTCCGCCGGCCATCGCCGAGGGGGGGAGGGAGCTAGCTGATGGTGGTGGATATTTTGAAGTCGGTGTGGCGCCACTAGCTAGTGGTGTTCCCGTTGGCGGCGGCGGGGCCAGGCAACAAGGAGCAGCACAAGGTTGGTTTCTGGTGGGGGCACATGGAAAGCAGCCGAGATCGGGGGAGGGGGGGTGGGGGCTACCAGTCGGCGCAAGCAAGGCCGGGCAAGCAGGGCAGGGCACAGGAGGGCAGGGCGGGGCAGGACACGGCAGAGCAGGGCAGGGCAGAGTAAGCAGGGCGGGGCAGGGTAGGCAGGGCGGAGCAAGGCAGGGCAGAGTAAGCAGGGCGGGGCAGGGTAGGCAGGGCGGGGCAGGTTCAGCAGGGCACATCAGGGCAGGGCGGGGCAGGCAGGGATAGCAGGGCGAGGCAGGGTTTAGCAGGGCGGGGCAGGGTAGGCTGCACTGTGCAGGGCAAGCTGTGCAGGGCAAGCAGGGCAGGGTAGGGTAAGCAGGGCAGGGCCAAAAGCAAGGGCCTCTGGCAAAAAGTGCTTTGGCGCGCCGCCCTTCATGCACCCCACACCCTTCACACCCGAAGGTGTGGCTGCACGCCTTGGGGCAATACGGCCGAAAGTGCTTTGGTGTGCCACCCTCAAATCAGAGGACCATCAGAGCACCATCAGAGTACCATCAGGGCACCATCAGGGCACCATCGGAGCATTATCAGAGCACCATCAGAGCACCATCACAGCGCCATCACAGCACCATCACAGCACCATCAAAGGCACCACCAGAGCACCATCAGAGGCACCATCAGAGGCACCATCAGAGCACCATCAAAGGCTCCATCAGAGCACCATCAGAGCTCCATCACAGCAGCATCAGAGCTCCATCTGCTGACCACTCTTTCCCCCCGCACCCTTCACACCCCAAAGGTGTGGCTGCACCACCGGCACCACAAAAACGGAGTCCACTACGGCGGCAAGATCTTTGGCGCGCCGATGCTGATGCTGATGCCCGAGGACATCGCGCGCATAGGCCCGGAGCTGCTGAGCGCAAAGCGCGGGGGTTACAGGTGTGTGTGTGGTGGGGAGGGGAGGGTGCAAGGGGGTAAGAACTAGTGGCTAGTGGCTTAGAGGGTGCAGGGGGTGCATGCATGCGTGCGTGTGCATGGTTGCTGCTGCCAGAGCATGTCGCGTGTGTGGGCCACGGGCTGCTGAGCGCATAGCGCCAGGGGGGCGGGGGAGGGGACAGGTGGGGCCTTGGTCTCACGTATAACGAATGGGCTGGTGGGTTTATTAGGGCTTCTTGGGGTATTCATGCGTGCGTAGCTGCTGCTGCTTCTAAAAGGAAAACGTGCGCGCTGGCCACGGGCTGCTGGGCGCAAAGCGCGTGGCGCACAGGTGTGCGCGGGGGAGACTCGGCAGAGTTTGTAGCAGCAACAACTATAAGCCGCGATCTACGCACACATCGCGCACACACACACACACACACGCATGCACACACCGACACGCACACGCACGCAAACACACACACACACGCATGCACGCGCGCGCGCCCCTCATGCTTCCACACGCCCTGGGCCCACACTCGCCACACACTGTCCACGCAGTGTGGAGTACACCGTGTCGCGCCGCGCGCCAATCATGGCCGCGATCCACGCGGCGCTCACGCCATTCCGAACGGGCGATGAGGCAGATGGCGAGGAGGAGGACGAGGCGGGGGCGGCGGGCGTCGCGGTAGCGGCGGACGCCGAGGCGGGGGGGCTGGGCGGGGGGTGGGCCCAGGGGGTCGACGAGTATGGGCTCCTCGGCGGCAGCGACCAGGACGGCGGCGGCGGCGACGACGTGATCAACCCAGGGTGGACGGCGTTCACGGGCGGTGACACTGCGGATGCTGGCGACGCGTCCGGCGGCGGCGGCGCGATAGTGCTGGGCGGCGGCGCCGGCGCCGGCGCCGACGGCGGCGACGGCTCGTTCACCCCGAGCTGGATGTCGCTCGTGGCGCGCGCTATCGACTTGGGCGCCGCCACTGTGTCGGACGGCACCGGCGCCGGTGCTGGCGGCGCCGGCGACGGCGGCGCCGGTGCTGACGGCGACGCCATAGCGCTCGAGGGCGACGCTGCCGGCGGCGACGGCGCTGGCGCGTTCGACCCTCTGGGTATCACGGTCGTGGCTAAGTCGAACTATGCGGCCGGCTGCGCTGGTGGGGACGCGGGCGGCGGCGCCGCCGACTCCGGCGGCGGCGGCGGCGCAGCGGCGCCGGGCGGCGGCGCTGGTACATTCGCCTCGAACTGGATGTCGCTCGTGGCGCGCGCCAACGACGTGGGCAACGACGCGGTGCTGACGGCGCCCGAGGGCGACGCCGCTGGCGCCGCCGCCGCCGCTGCCACGGCTGGCGCCGCCACCGAGACCGCTGATCCTGGCGCCGGCGGCGCCGGCGACGATGCGATGGCACTGGGGAGTGACGGCGCAGGGCCCGGCACGCCGCAGCAGCAGGAGGCGGGCGGTGCTGCCGCCGCTGCGGGCGGTGGCGATGGTGACGCGATGGCGCTGGGAAGTGACGGCGCCGCGCCCGGCACGCCGCAGCCCGTGGGCGACTTCCCGACGCAGCAGCAGCAGCAGCCGAGGGGCTCCGGTGAGGCGGGCGAGCGCGCGGGCCCGGGCGCGCGCGAGTGGGCGGCCGCGGCGGGCGCGGGCGTGTGGGCGGCGGCGCTCGCGCTCGGCGCGACGCTCGCGTCGGTCGTGCCCTCGGATGCCGCGGCGGGGGCAGCGCCCGACGCCAACGGCGGCGACGCCGCCGCTGCCGCCTCGGGAGCCGCCGCATCCGCCGCTGCCGACGCCGCCCCCGGCGCGGACGGCGCCGGTGCTGCTGTCATGGACTGGGCGCCGCACGGCTCTGACACGCCGGCGCCGGGCGGCCCGGGCGCGACGGCGCCGTTCGACATGTGGGCGGGGCAGGTGTGTGTCAGTGGTGTTGTGGGTGGGTGGGTGGGTGGGGCGCTGCTGGCTCGGGGCTCAGGGTCTGGGGTCTAGGGCGGCTATGGCTGCACCGGCTGCGCCGGCGCTGAGCGGCCCGGGCGCGACGGCGCCGTTCGACCTGTGGGCGGGGCAGGTGTGTGTCGGTGTGTGTGTGTGGGGGGGGGGCGCTGCTGGCTCGTCTCCCGGTCGAGGTCGCACTGGCTGCGCCGGCGTTGAGCGGCCCGGGCGCGACGGTGCCGTTCCGACCTGTGGGCGGGGCAGGTGTGTGTCGGTGTGTGGGGGGGGAGAGGACGCTGCTGGCTCGGGGCTCAAGGTCTGGGAGGCCACGGCCGCACCGGCTGCGCCGGCGCTGCGCGGCCCGGGCGCGACGGCGCCGTTCGACATTTGGGCGGGGCAGATGTGTGTCAGGGGGGGGGGGGCCCTGCTGGTTTGGGGCTCAGGGTCCAGGGTCGCTCCGGCTGCGCCGCCGGGTGGCCCGGGCGCGGCTGCTCCGTTCCGACATGTGGGCGGGGTAGGTGTGTGACCAATACGCCTTACTCGGCTGAACGTTAGTACCGTACATGCGTTTCGCCTTTGCGAAGAATCGTCGTTTTTCACACACACACACACACACAAGAAGATGCAAGTGCAGTCTAAGATGCGGGTTTACAACACTTTCGTGCTGCCCCACTTTCTGTACGGCTGCAAAACATGGGCCCCTACTAAAACACAACTGACTCGATTGGAGGTTGCCCACTCTAACTGCCTTAGTCGCATTCTGGGTGTGCGCCTGGTCGACCGGCACAGATTAACTTATATTCGGCAGGCGTGCGACACTGAGCCAATTGAGAGCCTTGTGGCAAAGCGATCAATGCAGTGGCTAGGCCATGTGATGCGCATGCCGGCTTCTCGTCTTCCTCGTACGACTTTTGACTGCACAATGGATGTGGCTCGGCAGCAAGGCCGGCCTCCAGCCTCCTCCCGACACTATTTTCTTAAGCTACTGATTCAGCAGCTAGGCGAAACTAGTGGCACTCGTTCTGATTGGAAGACTTTTTCGGACACGGCGTTTGAGCGTGCTCAGGATAGGGTCGGGTGGAGAGCCGTGGTGTACGGTCCGGCTGCCCCTCAGGCGCCGGCCCCTCCACCACGGCGGTCAAGTAGATTGGCAAGCGCCACTTGACCCCCTATCCCCTAGAAGCAGTTAGGACCTATTTTGGAGGCGTCGCACAATAGCTCTCCTTTTTGCTCGGGGACTACACGTTGGCAGGCAGCCGGCTGGTGGCTACCGCCCCTCACAAGTAATTGTTAGGGCCAGAACTGGACTTGGGTCTAGGCGGTGGTACTAGGACTAGAGGTAGTCTTTGCTGGAAAGCCGATGTAACTGTAACTGTAACACACACACACCGCGAAGGGATGGCCGTGCGTGCCGCCGCACCACCTCACCCACTCCCCACTCCCATCCCCCACCACCTAGCAGGGAGTCCCACCCCCCACCCACCCCGCTCCCTCACCCACTCACTCAGATCCCCAAATATGTATTTCGCGCAGCGCGTCGTGACGACCGTGGGTGCCGACGGCGGCGCCGGCGCACCACCCTCACCCACTCCCCACTCCCATCCTCCACCCCCCACCCCTCTCCCTCACACCCTCACTCGGATCCCCAATTATACATTTCACGCAGCGTCGTGACGACCGTGGGTGCAGACGGCGGCGCCGGCGCACCCCTACCCCACCACCGCCACCTTCTTGGCCCCTTCGCCCCCCCCCCCCCCCACACACACACCCCACACACTAACTCGCATCCTCAAACACCTGCAGAACCACCATGCGCAGCGCGTCGTGACGACCGTGGGTGCCGACGGCGGCGCTGACGCCCTCACTCACTCCCCCCACCCCACCCCTTACCCCTCCCTCACCCACTCACTCGGATCCCATCCCCACCCACCCACCCCACCCCCCCCCTTACACGCTCCCCACTCTCATCCCCCCCCCACACACACACACCTCCCTCACTCACTTACTAGGATCCCCAAATATATATTTCGCGCAGCGTGTCGGGACGATCGTGGGGGCCGACGGCGGCGCCGGCGCGCCCCCACCCCACCACCGCCACCTCCTTGGGAGCCCCCCGGCCCAACCCCCCAACCCACCCACCCCACCCACCCCCAAACACACCCCGCACACTAACTCGCATCCTCAAACACCTTCGGAACCACCATGCGCAGCGCGTCGTGACGACCGTGGGTGCCGACGGCGGCGCTGACGCACCACCCCACCACCGCCACCTCCTTGGGAGACCCACCCCCCACCCCCCCCTCTCCCTCACCCCCTCACTCGGATCCCCAAATATACGTTTCACGCAGCGCGTCGTGACGACCGTGGGTGCAGACGGCGGCGCCGACGCACCACCCTCACCCACTCCCCACTCCCCCCCCCCCCTCACCCCTCTCCCTCACCCACTCACTCGGATCCCCAAATTCATATTTCGCGCAGCGTGTTGTGACGACTGTGGGTGGCGACGGCGGCGCCGACACACCACCCTACTCGCTCAGCGCGCCGTGACGACCGTGGGTGCCGACGGCGGCGCTGACGTACCACCCCACCACCGCCACCTCCTTGGAGTCCCCCCCCCTAAAACCTAAAACCTAAACCCCACCCACCCCTCTCCCTCACCACTCGAATCCACACATATGTCGCGCAGCGCGTCGTGACGAGCGCAGATGCCGACGGAGGCGCCGACGCACCACCCCCGGGGGACGCGGCGGCCGGCGGCAGCAGCGGCGGCGGCGAGGCTCGTGCGCAGCGCCGCCAGCCCCAGTTTGTGCTTCGTGTGTCAAAGGAGGGGCGCACCGACTCGGGGCTCATGCGCGACGCGGCGGGCGACGACGTGGTGTTCACGCGGTGGGTGGTTTGCGGGGCGCGGGGGGGGGGGGCAGGCAGCCGGCTGGTGACTACCGCCCCTCACAAGGAATTGTAAGGGCCAAACCTGGACTTGGGGGGGGGGGGGAGGTAAAGGAGTTATT
This sequence comes from Chlamydomonas sp. UWO 241, assembly GCA_016618255.1. Classification (NCBI taxonomy): domain Eukaryota; kingdom Viridiplantae; phylum Chlorophyta; class Chlorophyceae; order Chlamydomonadales; family Chlamydomonadaceae; genus Chlamydomonas; species Chlamydomonas priscui. The sequence continues at coordinate 521,771 of VFSX01000022.1, forward strand.
TTTGTCGTGCGCGTGTAGAAGGAGGGCGCCAAACCGGCACGGGGCCCCGCGCGACGGGGCTTGCGCGGCGGATGACGGGCGGGGTCTTCACGCGGTGGGTGATTTCGAGAGGGGGGGGGGGAATGGAGTTGGTGTCTTGCGCGTGTCGGAAGGAAGGGGCACCGACACAAGGCTCATGCGCGACGCGGCGGCGGGCGACGGCGTGGTGTTCACGCGGTGAGTTTTTATGTATATGTGGGGGGGCGCGTGTTGAAGGAGGGGCGCCGACTCGGGGCTCATGCGCGACGCGGCGGGCGACGACGTGGTGTTCACGCGTGGGTGGTTTGGGGGGCAGGGGGGGGGGGTAAGGGAGGGAGCTTGTTGTGCGCGTGTCGAAGGAGGGGGGCGCCCGCTCAAGGCTCATGCGCGACGCGGCGGCGTGGTGTTCACGCGGTGTGTATTTTGGGAGGGGGATGCAAGAGGGGGGAGGAGCGCGTGCGCGTGTCATCAAAGCAGAGGGGCGCGCCGGCGGGGTTGGTGATGATGGTGACGGGGCCCCGCGCGACGGGGCTCGCGCGGCAGCGGGGCTCGCGCGGCGGGTGGCTTGGAAAGGCGGTGGGTTTGGGAGGGGGCTAGGTCAGGGAGGGAGCTTGTGCTGCGCGTGTCAAAGGAGGGGCACACCGACTCGGGGCTCATGCGCGACGCGGTGGATGGCGCACGAGAGCTACGCAGTCGCCGAGCACGCGTTGCACACACACACACCGCAGCACGTTCATCGCCGACTGGCCCGAGGACGCCGTGCCCGGCCTCTACCTCTTCCCACACACCCACACACACGCGCACACCCACACACACACACACACACACGCGCGCACACACGCACACACACACACGCACACACGTGTACACACAGCAGCACGTTCATCGCTGACTGGCCTGAGGACGCTGTGCCCGGCCCCAACGACCCCTTCACACATCAACACACACGCGCGCACACACACACACACACGCCCACACCGCAGCACGTTCATCGCTGACTGGCCCGAGGACGCCGTTCCCGGCCCCTACGACCCCGCCACGGTCGACGACCCGCGCGAGCACGAGAGCTACGCGACCGCCGAGAGCGCGTCGCAGAAGGGACGCGCGCCCGTGTCGCTCAACGCATGCTTCGACGCATTCCTGCAGGTGCGATCACCACCCAACAACAAACCAACAACAAACCAACAGCCACCCCACCAACCACCTGGCGCCCGTGTCGTTGGCCGCGTGCTTCGACTCGCTCCTGCAGGTACGATCCCCACCTCCCAACAACCACCCAACAACCACCTCAGCAACCACCCCAGTAACCACCTGCAACCACCTGGCGCCCGTGTCGCTTGCCGTGTGCTTTGACTCGCTCCTGCAGGTACACCCAAGTATCAAGTACCACAGGGTTTCCAGGCTGCTTCTTCCCTAGAGAATTCCCGTCGATACTCCAGACCACCAAGTGGACCAGAGAACCGCCGGCTCCCGGCCGATAGACTGCCGCTCCCGCCGGCTAGGCTAACCCAAACAGAGGTCCCTTTTGGACATGTATGGCAAGGAGCATAGCAGTTTCAACCACCCAGCAGCCACCCAACAACCACCCCAACAGCCACCTGCAACCGCCTGGCGCCCGTGTCGCTCGCCGCGTGCTTCGAAGCGTTCCTGCAGGTACAACTAGTAGGGGGGTTCCTGTATTCCACGCAATTCTGGGATGAGTTGGGGGAGGAATTTGCTTCATGCTGGTGCCCTTGTTTTTTCGGGGGGGGGGGGGGGTTTTGAGGGAGATACGAGCCTCCCAACCCTATATCAGTTACCCCCGCTCCTCGTCACAGCACCTATAACATCAGCTCTCCCAGCAGAGACATCTTCTAGTCCTAGTGCCACCGTCTGTACCCAACAACTCTTTCAGCAACCCTGCAACTCCCACACACACACCTGCAACAGCCGGCGCAGCTGCGCGAGGACGACTCGTGGTACTGCCCCAAGTGCAAGGACCCACGCAACACGTGTGCAGCACCCCCACCCCATCGTGCAGCAACCCTGCAACAACCCTGCAACACCCATGCAACAACCTTGCAACACCCACACAGCCGGAGCAGCTGAGCGAGGACGACTCGTGGTACTGCCCCAAGTGCAAGGACCACGTGGAAGCAGACAAGAAGCTGGACCTGTGGCACCTGCCAGAGGTGTGAATAGTGTGAATAGTGTGAACGGGCATGCTGCGTGGTGACACCACCAGGGGGGGGGCGGGGGCAGTTGGCTGGACCTGTGACACCTGCCAGAGGTGTGGACGTGTGAATAGTGTGAACGTGTGAACGCGGCATGGCGACACAACCGTGGGTGTGTGTGGGGAGGCAGCCAGGCTGTGCTGGACCTGTGGCACCTGCCAGCGGTGGACGTGGGAATAGTGTGAATGTGGACGTGGGAATGTGGGATGTGTGAACGCGGCAAGGTGACACCACCGTGGGGGGGGGGGGGGGGGCAGCCAGGCTGTGCCAGGGAGCCTTCGGCACCTGCCTGAGGTATCACCGAGCGCCCGCCGTGTGGCGGCACCACACACACACACACACACACACACATACACGCGCTCGCCAAAGGCGTCCGACGGACTGTAAAATCGACCACATACACGCGCTCGTTCTCACCCCTCCCATCCCTCCCATTCCGCAGGTCCTTGTCGTGCACCTCAAGCGCTTCTGCTACACGCGCACGCAGCGCGAGAAGATCACCACGCGAGTCGACTTCCCGCTCGAGGGGCTCGACCTCTCGGGCCACCTGATGCGGCCGCAGGTGAGGGGGGGTAACGTCCACCGTCAGCAGCATCAGCAGCAGTAAACAACCCTAACTTATAAGTTGGGGAAGTTACGCTTCCAGAACTGAAAGCCTGACTATCTGACGAGCGCTGGAGGAATGGGCGTCGCGCTTCGGAAGGGGCTCGACCTCTTGGGCCACCTTATGCGGCCGCAGGTGCGGGGGGTGCCCTGATGCTGGTTATCAATGTTGGACTCACACCTCACAAGCACCTAGCAGGCAGCGTATGAACCCGTCATGCACCTACCGTACCCACGCTGTGCCTTTGCAGGGGTTCGCTAAAGGCCTTTTTATTCGACTTTTACGCCTTACGAGATTTGGACTTAATTTTGCCTTTGCGCGGCTCGGTGGGGCCTGTAGAGCGTCCTGACCCGTGTTTGAAGTCCGAAGGGCACCTTTTTTACCTTGGCGGTGCGTTTTCCGACTTAATTTCGTCTTTGCGCTGCCTTCGCGGGGCGTTCTCGGACTTACTTAGGCGCAAAGGCACAGCGTGGGTACGGCACCCTTATGAATCATCAAGAACACCAAGAATCATCAACACTACCTGCACTCAGTCGCTCACTGGTTCGACCCCGCAGGGCGTCTCGCCCATGCACGACTGCCACGCCACTGCACAGCCACTGCAACCACTACTGCACAAACACACATCGCAACCACCACTGCAACAACCACTGCACAAACACACAACTGCACAAGCCACACGCAACGCACGCACGTACGCCCACTCACACGTGCATGCCGCCCACTGATCCTCATCCGTATCATCCGTCTCGCCCATGTGTGCCTGCTACGCCAGTGTCCAACCACTGCACAATCATCACTGCGCAAACGCACAACATACGCACACACGCACGCACACGCATACACCCACGCAAACACACACACGCACGCACATGCACATGCACACGCATAGACCCACGCACACACACGCACACACGCACGCACGCGCGCCACTCACTCGCTCGCTGGTTCGACGTCGTAGGGCGTATCGCCGATCTACGACTGCTACGCCGTGTCCAACCACTTTGGGTCGCTCGGAGGGGGGCACTACACCGCGTTCTGCAAGATGCCCAGCTCAGACAAGTGCGTGGGGAGGGGGGAGGGAGAGGGGGGCGAGGAGGGCGTGGGGTGGGGGGGGCGAGAAGGGCGTGGCGTGGGGGAGGGGCAAAGAGGGCGTGGGGTGGGGGAGGGGGCAAGGAGGGCGTGGGGTGGGGGGGGGCGAGGAGGGCGTGGGGAGAGGAGGGGCGAGAGGCGTGGGTGGGGAGGGGGAGAGGGCGTGGGTGAGGGAGGGAGCGAGGAGGGCGTGGGGAGGGGGAGGGGCAAGGAGGGCGTGGGAGGGGGAGGGGGCGGGGAGGGCGTGGGAGGGGGAGGGGTTGAGGAGGGCGTGGGGAGGGGGAGGGATTGAGGAGGGCGGGGGGGGGGCACTACACCGCGTTCTGCAAGATGCTCAGGTCAGACAAGTGCGTAGGGAAGGGGAGGGGGCGAGGAGGGGGGCGAGGAGGGCGGGGGGGGGGCACTACACCGCGTTGTGCAAGATGCTCAGCTCAGACAGTGCATAGGGAGGGGAGCGAGGAGGGGCGAGGAGGGCGGGGGGAGGGGGGGGGGGGCGAGGAGGGCGTGGGAAGGGGGGGGGGCACTACACCGCGTTATGCAGAGGCTACTTGTAGAGCACGCGTCCACATGACTAACCCCGCTTGTCTGTGTGTGCTGCTCGCAGGTGGTACTGCTTTGACGGCAGCAGTGTGTCGAGGCGAGCGAGTCGGCACGCTGACCAGACCAAAAATCCTCGGCCCCGCGCCCCCACCCCGCCACCCCGCACGCCGCACATTGCACGCAGGCCTTGGTGGCGTGTTGTGTGTGCTGGCACTGAACACCAAACGCGCGTCTCGTGCACATTGCGCGCACGTGGTGCTCAGTGTTTCTGTTAGCCACCCCGCAACCGGACAAAGTGCACTTTCGGGTTGAGATTGGCCGATTTGGGCTGGCGCGTCGGGTTGAGATTTCGCGAAGTCCGACTCAAACCAAAATTCGCCTCCGTCGGGTTGAGATTGACGAAATCAGCGTGAGGCCCGGGTTGAGCCAGCATTTTTCCAAGATCCTTAACGGAACCACTGGTGGTGCTGCTTTGGCGGCAGCACCAAGCGAGTCGGCACGCTGACCAGAACAACCACGAATATTAATATGAGTGTGGTTTCATCCCGGTGCCCAGAGCAAGCATGACTCCCCCGCGTCTGTGTGTGCTGCGCGCACGTGGTACTGCTCTGGCGGCAGCAGCGTGTCGGAGGCGAACGAGGCCGTGCGTGTTGCACCTCGGCACCTCAGCACTGGCGCTAGCGCGACCCCTGCGTGCGTGCTTACGTCGGACACGCCCGTAGTGTTATAAATGACCCCGCTGTTGTCACTGCGCGCAGGTGGTACTGCATTGGCGGCAGCAGCGTGTCGGAGGCGAGCGAGTCCGGCACGCTGACCAGAACACATCATTCTTGGCCCCGTGCCCCCACCCCGCCAGCCCCCACACTGCACGCAGGTGGTACTGCTTTGGCGGCAGCAGCGAGCGAGTCGGCACGCTGACCAGAACATATCATCCTCGGCCCCGCGCCCCCACCCCGCCACCCCCCACACTGCACGCAGGTGGTACTGCTTTGGCAGCAGCAGCGAGCGAGTCGGCACGCTGACCTGGACAAACACGAATCACCCTGCCCAAGGCAAACATGACTAACCCCGCGTGTGTGCTGCTTGCAGGTGGTACTGTTTCGACGACAGCAGCGTGTCGGAGGCGAGCGAGTCTGACGTCACATCGTCAGCAGCGTACGTGCTCTTCTACCGGAGGCGCACAGGTGTGTGTGTGTGTGCGCGCGTGTGTGTTTGTGTGTGTGTGTGTGTGTGTGACAGAGAGAGGAAGTCTGACGTCACGTCGTCAGCAGCGTGCGTGCTCTTCTACCGGAGGCGCACAGGTGTGTGTGTGTGCGCGCGTGTGTGTGTGTGTGCGTGTGTGTGTCTGTGTGTGTGTATGTGTGTGACAGAGAGAGGAAGTCTGATGTCACGTCGTCAGCAGCGTGCATGCTCTTCTACCGGAGGCGCACAGGTATGGTTGATTACCAGCTTCCCGTAGTGCCGCTTTGCCTTGCTGGCACTTTTATACGAGGCTTGGGTACGCTGCACACTTGGTTAGGAGCAGCTCACAGTGCTCAGTTGTGCTGATTTGTTGGAGTGTGCTTGGATCGTATCGCTCGCCCGCAGGTGCGCGCGTGTGTGTTGAGAGAGGTTGCGAGCGCAGCCGAGCAGCGCCACGGTTGAAAGAGCCTCCCCCCCCCCCCCCCCCGATGACACGCGCATTCGACACTCTGCCCCCCCCCCCCTCCCGTTGCTCCCCTCCCCACCCTGCCGTCCCTCCTATGGGCCGGCCGCCACGTGTGTGTGTGTGTGTGTGTGCGAGAGGCAGAGAGAGAAAGAGAGATGTTGGGAGCGCGGCCGAGCAGCGTCGTGGTTGTAAATGGCCCCCCCTGATGTCATTCAATGCTAACCCTCCCTCCCCCCCCCCGTTGCTCCCTCCCCACCCTGCCGTCCCTCCTTTGGGCCGGCCGCCACAGACGCGCAGGCCGACCCTCCCGACATGGTCGACTCGCTCATCGCTCAGCACGCGGCGCGCGCGACCGCGGTCGCCGCAGCCGCAGCGGAAGCGGCCGAAGAGGCGCGCGGCGCGGCAGGCGCGCGGGGCGGCCACTTCAACGGCGCGAGCGGCAGCGGCGGCGGCGGCGGGGACGGCTGGGTCGGCGACGGCGACAGATGGATCTTCAGCGGCGGCGAAGCCGACTCGCTGCTTCCGCCAGGGGAGCCGCTCGAGGCGACGTCGGGCGGCGGCGGCGCGCGCGGCGGCGGCAGGGGGCGCGGGCTCGGCCGGGGCGGCGGCGGCGGCGGCGGCGACTCGTCTTCGAGCAGCGGCGCCGACTGCGACGCCGCGACCGGCGGCGTGGGTGGGCGCAGGCACAGCCGGGGCAAGGGCAGCGGCGGGCGCAGCGGGGACGCGCGAGCGGCCTCGCCGGCGGCGCGGCTGATGTCGGTCGACGGCGAGGACGATGGCGGCGGGGGCTTCATTGCCGCCGACTGCATGGAGGGCGTGGCCGGCAGCGGGGTGGTCGTGGGGGGTGGCGACGGGGATGATGGTCTCGGCGAGGACGGCGAGGCGGTGGACATCGGTCTGGACGACGACGCGAGCAGCGGCGGGGGGCGGGGGGCGCGGGGCAGCAGCCCCGCGCTCGAGCTTATGTCAACGTCGCCGTGACGCCGCAGCTCGATGGTGGTGCCGCCCTCATATGTTTGCTTGCTTGCTTGGAGCGGCCACGCGGACGCGATGCGCGTGCTGCTCGACCCCCCGCCTGCCGACGCAGCAGCAGCCGTGACGGTGCTCGCAACGAGCAGCGGTTTGACCGCCCCGCGCTCGAGCTCATGTCGACGTCGCCGTGACGCCGGGTTTTTATACAGTTTTTACTCGTACGCGCCTGGAGGACCCCAGGGCGTGAGTTAAGCCTAGACTACACGTCTAGGGGGCTCTACCAGGAGGGCCCGCAAGGCCACGCAGCGCGCCAGCCTACCAGGCCCCGCAGATCTCACCGTCCATGAGAGAGTGAGCAGCCAGTCACTGTGCCGTCGCCGCTAGTGGGACAACCCCTCTCTTGGCTGGCGACAAGGCTGACCATGGCCACTCTGGCGAGGGCAGTGGGCGGCAGCTCGTGTCGACGTCGCCGCACGCTGTTACGGCGGGTGGGAGAGAAGAGGGCCAGGCTCGTGATTGACCTACTGGAGATGTGACCGAGCATGGGCCGAGCAAAGGCCGAGCAAAGGCTAAGTCGCATGCTGCGCGGTCTGGAGACGTGACAAGACCGTGCGGGTCGGTCTGACACACTTGGCCTTCTGGTGGCGGCCCAGATGCGTGTGTGTGTGTGGTGGGATGGGGTCCTATGGGGGATGATTTGTGCAGTCTGGCAGGTGTTCCTTGTTGGCGTGTGTAACAGCCGCACGCATATCAAGTAGGGAGTTAGCACGAAGGGTGCTTATGTCACACCAAGGAGTGGTTTGACATCTCGAGATCCGACCCTTTTGGAGCGGGAACCCACACCCAGCTCTCCGACAGATGCAGGCCCAGTGGCTAAGCTTTCAAATTTGGTTTACGGCGGGGTAGGTAGGGCAGGTAACAGCGGCCAGCAGGCGCCGCACCCACCCGTGGAGCGCGCTCACTACATTACAAGGTGGCAGTGTGTGTGATGCACGTAAGCTAATCTTACGTTGTAAGCTAATCCTGCGTTGTACAAGCTTCACGATGAGCCGTGGGAGGGGGCCCAAACCCGAATCACTCGCTCGCGGTGGCCTCCACAAACTTCTCAACGACCTGCATCGCCAGCTCGGCGCTCGGCGCGGTATCGAGGTCCCGCCCGCAGCGGGCTCCCAAGCTGCCGTCGGCCCGCACATGGAACAGCGTTGGGATGGTGACAACGCTGGGGTCGGAACGGAACGGGTGCGCGGTGTCCTACGGTAGTGAAGTGAAGAGGGGATGGGGTCGGTCGGTGTGGTGTGCGCGAGGGGGGGGGAGGGGGAGGGTCGGCGCGGCACGGGTGCGCCCTAGCAGCAGCAGCGTGTCGGGTGTGTGCGTGTGCGTGCGTGTGTGAGGGGGAGAGGGGGGCGGGGGGCGGACGGCAGTTGAGCAGCGCGCGTATGGCTGCTGGCTGCTGGCTACTGATGCGCGCGTACACCCCTGGTAGGCTGGCACGCTGCGTAGCCTTGCGGGCTCTCTAAGTAGAGCTCCCCTAGACGTGTAGTCTAGGCCTCGACTCACGCCCCGGGGTCCTCCGGGCGCGTACGTGTGAAACCTGTAAAACTGCGCATGCACGCTCCTTCCACCTGTCGGCGTGTCGCCCGCCCTCACCCCCGCTGCCCATGCACGCATGGCGTGGCCACGCCCATGCTACGCCCACGTGCCCATGGTGTGGCCCCTGCCCATACGCCCATGGCGTGCCCACGCCCACGTCCACTCGCGCACTCGCGCACTCGCCCACGCACCTTCCACGTCGGCTTGTCGGCCACGCGCACCTCGAGCCTGCCCGTGCGCCCACGCCCACTCGCTCATGCGCCCACGCCCACTCGCCCACTCGCCCGCGCACCTTCCACGTCGGCTTGTCGCCCACGCGCACCTCGAGCCACGAGCCGCCGCGCGCCTCGACGACGCTTTGGATGCAGGGGATTGCGCGCACGCAGTCGGGGCACCTGTATGCAAGCGCATATCAGCGCAAGCAGGTCGATTACGTGCAGGCGAGCGGGCGGGCGGGCAGGGGGGGCGGGCGGGCGGGCAAGCAGACGGGCAGGCAGGCCGACGCGCGCCTCGACGACGCTCTGGACGCCGGGGATCGCGCGCACGCAGTCGGGGCACCTGGCACGTGGTTTACAGTTGACAGTTTGGGGATTCAGGGAGCTGCCTTGATTCAGGGAGCTGCTATGCGTTCAGGGAGCTGCTATGCGTTCAGGGAGCTGCCGTAGCAGCGCACGCGCGTGCCCTGCTCAAGGCAGTGGGGACATAGCAGCTGCATGCACGCACATAGCAGCGCACGCATGTGAATTACATGCAGGCGGGCGGGCGGGGCGGGCGGACGGGCGGGCGGGCGGACGGGCGGGCGGGCGGACGGACGGACGGTGCCCATGGGAAGACGCACCAACGCCTAGGCGTGTGTCCGCCTGCCTGCTGCTCAGTGGTTCCGCTAAGTATCTTGGGGTAGTGACGGCTCAACCCGGTTCTCACGCTCATTCTGCCAGTCATAACCCTGCGAAGGCGTTTTTTGGCGGGAAAGTGTGAAAATGATGGTTTCCACACTTTTTGAAATTCGCGCAATCTCAGCCCATCTCGCCAGCGCGAATCGGCCAATCTCAACCCGAAAGTGCACTTCGTCGCGTTGCGGGTTGGCTAACGGAAACACTGCTGTTGCTACCTGTCTTGTCTGCCTGCTGCTGTCGCGCCGGGGCCTGACACGGAGACGCACCAATGCCCGCTGCCTGCCTTACTGCCCGCGCCCGCACCTCGGCACGCGCGCGCGTGCATGGTGTGCACGCTCACGTCCAGACAGGCGGGCTGTGGGCTTGCGTGGTGATCGTGGTGGTGGGGGGGTGGGGTGCAGGCCTCCTTTCTCTGTCTCTTTTCCTCCCTTCCCCCCCCAGATCCCACCCCACATACACCCCAGCCCCCCCAGTATCTACGACCGAGGTGCCGTGCGCGCCGCACGCACCAGGGCAGCCCCGTTTCGGGGCTGATCGACGCGCTGAACACGACGTACCGCGGGCCCGGGCTGTCAGCCAGGCTGCACAAGGGTGGGGTGGGGTGGGGGTGTAAAAGGCGCGGGGGTGGGGCAGGGTGGGGTGAGGAGGGGAGGTTTTAAGGGGGGGGTGAGATTTAGAGGTGGAGTGGGTGGGGGCGGAAGAGGAGCATATGGCCACGCCCCGAGACCCACAGGGCCCCCCCCACCAGTAGCTAGCCACCACCTGCTTGCAGTGCTCGCTGTACACCCGAGCAGGGTCAAACACGACGCTGCTCATTTGGGGGATCGTTGGGAGCGTCACACACGACTGTCACATCCATGATGAGGGGGGTGGGGGGTGAAAAGCGCAGCAGCTGCAGCACGCTGCTGGGTGCACACATGTGCCCCGTGCCATGCGTGCCCCCCCCCCTCTCCGGGGGATTGCGTGCGGATTGCGTGCGGATTGCATGGGGATTCACCCCCCCCCCCCGGACGGGACCCACGTCTTGAGCTGCTCCGGGTATGTCTCAACGTCCGCAATGGTGTGCGGCATGGATGAAATGGCGGTTGACATCGCAGCCCGGCTGTGGTGGTGGTGGTGGTGGCGTGTGTGTTGGGGGGGGCGCATGCATGCAGCAC
>VFSX01000022.1:537500-627500 GCA_016618255.1 Chlamydomonas sp. UWO 241
CCCCCCTCCTCTTCAATGTCTATATCGACACAGTTGTCTGGTCCCTGATTGCCCAGCTCCCCAACGCTGGCATTCAAATTGGCTACATGATCGACGGAAAACTGTACACCCCTGAGTCCCGCAAGGACTTTTTGACCACCATACTCCCCCTCCTTCTCTACACCGCCGACATCGCCCTGCTCGCCCCCTCCGAGGAAAACCTCCGCACCATGCTCACCCTCCTCGACCGCATCTGTTCAGACCTGGCCCTTGCGATCAACTACGACAAAACCGTGGCACAATCCCTCGGCCACCCTTCTGCCCACACCGTCCCCTCCGCCCCTATCACCATCCCCTCAAACTCCTCATCTACCCCCCACCTGGTCCACTCCACCTCCAAGTTCAAATACCTGGGAAGTATTCTGTCCTCCCCCGCCGCCCCTTCTGATGACGCTCCCAACACGTCTGATTCCGACATCCTCGACTCAGAGATCTCACGCCGGATCGGAAGTGCCTGGTATGCCTTCAACCGTCTACTCCCCGGTTCTGGAACTCCAACTCAATCTCTCCCACTACCAAAATCCACCTCTACAACGCCTTTGTGATCTCTGCCCTTCTGTATGGCTGCCAGACATGGACGTTGAACAAGGCCCACATCCACCGACTTGAAGTAACCCACAACCGTTTCCTCCGCCTCATCAAAGGCATCCCTCCTCACACCACAGAGCACACCTCCACCACCACAATGCATGCCTCCCCCCCCTGTACGTTCCCCATCATCGACACGATCAACAAGCATCGTGCTACGTTCATCGGCTCCCTCATCCGCCGCCTCCCACCTCCCCCGTCGCCCCGCCCCTCCATCTCCACACACCCGCCCGTCCCTTCTCCCCCCCCACTCCCTCCCGACATCATATACCCCCCACTGCCGCCCTTTTCGCGTACCGCCGACCGGACATGACTTCGCTCTATGCCGGCGGCGCCATCACATCCTACCGGCTCAGCGCCGGCGACTTTTTTGCCCACTCCGTCAAGTTCCGTTCCTCCGCAAACACCCACTTTTCCAACTTCAAACGCGACATCTCCAAGCACCCCGAGTTCATGGACCTCTTGTCCAAGCGAGTCACACCCGAGTGGATCCTCTTAGCGAGATTTCCACAACTGTGGAGGTCAATCTGCCGAGACCTAGTTTAAACTCAGTCGAAGCGGAGTGACGAACACAGCCGTCAGTGACCCGCATTTGCCCCTTTCCCCCACTGCTTTTTGAATGAGATTATTCACCCTCTTGTTGGCGCACGGTTGGTCACCCGCCTCCAAATGGAATCTCCTCAATGATGACCAGAAACAGCCTATCTAGGTCTGCCGTGCAGAGTTCTCTGTAACGATATCTCTCTCGTGTGTGCGTGTGTGTGTGTGTGCGATGAGGGGGGGGGGCACAAGTTCACTGCCAAGCGCGCGGTTGTAGAGGCAAGGCAGTACACGTCTGGCAGGGTCATGATACCGCCCTGCACGTGTGTGTGTGTGTGTGTGTGTGCGTGTGTGCATGCGTGTGTGTGTGTGCGTGTGTGCGTTTGTGTGTGCGATGAGGGGGGGGGGCACAAGTTCACTGCCAAGCGCGCGGTTGTAGAGGCAGTACACGTCGGGCAGGGTCATGATACCGCCCTGAAATCATGGGTGATGGTGGTGTGTGTGTGTGTATGTGCGTGTGTGTGTGTGTGCATGTGTGTGTGCGTGCATGTGTGTGTGTGTGCGTGTGTGTGTGTGCATGTGTGTGCAATTGGGGGGGGGGGCACAAGTTCACTGCCAAGCGCGCGGTTGTAGAGGCAGTACACGTCTGGTGGGATCATGATACCGCCCTGCACGTGTGTGTGTGCGTGTGTGTGTGTGTGTGTGCGTGTGTGTGCGTGTGTGTGCGTGTGTGCGTGTGTGTGTGCGTGTGTGCGTGTGTGTGTGTACGGTGGGGGACACGAGCTCGGACCCGCGCGCGCGGTTGTAGAGGCAGTGAACGTCGGGCAGGGTTGTGATACCGCCCTGAGACCGCGGGTGGTGGCGGTGGCGGTACTGGTGTGTGTGTGTGTGCGTGCGTGCGTGTGTGTGCGTGTGTGTGTGTGTGCGTGTGTGTGTGTGTGTGTGTGTACGATGGGGAACACGAGCTCGGACCCGCGCGCACGGTTGTACAAGTCGGGCAGGGTCATGATACCCCCCTGAAATCATGGGTGGTGGTGGTGGTGGTGGTGGTGGTGTGTGTGTGTGTGTGTGCGTGTGTGTATGTGTGTGTGCATGCGTGTGCGTGTGTGTGTGTGCGTGTGTGGATCCCATCCACCCACCTGCACCGCGAGCGGCCCCTGCAAAAGGTCTGCCAGCTGGCGCGCGAGCTCTGCGTTGAACAAAAAAGAAGCAGCTGCGAACCGCACCCAAGTCCCTCCTCCAACCTCCTCCTTGAGTGTGAACGCCCCCCCTCCACACACACACACACCTGCGCCGCCGCAAGGGACCCCTCCCAAAAGTCTGCCACCTGGCGCGCGAGCTCTGCATTGAACACAAAAAGAAGCAGCTGCTAACCGCACCCCAGTCCCTCCTCCCACTCTCCTCCTCGAGTGTGAACGCCCCTCCCCCCCCCACACACACCTGCGCCGCAAGCGGCCACTCCAAAAAGTCTGCCAGCTGGCGCGCGAGCTCGGTGGCGTAGCGACTGCCACACCACGCCCATTTTTCACCCCACCAAACACACACACATGAACACACTCTCCTCCCCGAATGTTGACCCCTACACCTCACACGCGCACACACACACACACGCACACACACACGCACACCCACACCTGCGCCGCGAGGGGCCTCTCCGAAAAGTCTGCCAGCTGGCGCGTGAGCTCTGCGTTGAACACAAAAAGAAGTACCTGGCACCACACCCAAGTCCCTCCTCCCACACGCCTCCTTGAGTGTGAACGCCCCCCCCCCACCCCACATACCTGCGCCGCAAGGGGCTGCTCCAAAAAGTTTGCCAGCTGGCGCGCCCCACACCTCATACCCACGTACACGCACACACACACACACCTGCGCCGCAAGGGGCTTCTCCAAAAAGTCTGCCAGCTGGCGCGCAAGCTCCGTGGCGTAGCGGCTGCCAGCGCTCTCCTTGGTGACCGGAGATGCAATGCCCATGGCGATGAGCTCGAGCTGCGGTTGTGTGTGTGCGTGTGTGTGTGTGTGTGTGTACGTGTGTGTGTGTGTGTGTGTGTGCGTGCGCGTGCGGCTCTCCTTGGTCACCGAAGACGCGATGAGCTCGAGCTGCGTGTGTGTGTGTGCATGTGTGTGTGTGTGTTGCCGGGGTGTACTGCTGTTAGTAGTACAGGCATTGCCGGTGCATGCGGACGGCCTCATGTAACGCTTGGTTGGTTGGTTGGTTGGTTGTGTGTGTGTGTGTGTGTGTGCGTGTGTGTGTATGTGTGTGTGTGCGTGCGAAGCGGCTGCCAGCATTCTCGTTGGTGACCGGAGCTGGAGCTGCGTTATTGCGTGTGTGTGTGTGTGTGTGTTCTGATGACCAGAAACAGCCTATCTAGGTCTGCCGTTCAGAGCTCTCTGTAGCGATCCCCCCTGTGTGTGTGTGTGTGTGTGTGTGTGCGACTCTCCTTGGTGGCTGGAGATGCGATGCCCATGGCAACGAGCTCGAGCTGCATAAGTGTGTGGGTGGGTGTGCACGTGTGCGCGCGTGTGTTCTGATGACCAGAAACAGCCCATCTAGGTCTGCCGTTCAGAGCTCTCTGTAGCGATCTCTCCCTCTGTGTGTGTGTGTGTGTGTGTGTGTGTGCGACTCTCCTTGATCACCGGAGATGCGATGCCCATGGCGATGAGCTCGAGCTGCGTTATTGTGTGTGTGGTTGCAAGTGTGCGCGCGTGCGTTCTGATGACCAGAACGGTGGAAGTGTGTCCGCCTTTCAACCTACAAACCTGCACCGAATCGAAGGCTGTGATGTCCTAAGCTGTTCTACTCGTCGAGGGCTTTCCAGCTTCATCGGTATCACCAAAATGTACAAAATCGCCTAGGCGCTACAGCCAGTCAAACTATCGCGTCCTGCAGAGTTGACCGTTTTCCACCGTGTTCAAAGCCTGTTCTCCGCCTACGACACACCGCCCCCCCACCGTGACTCGCCAACGCGCGCGGATATACCGTGACAAAAGGAAAGCGCCCCGCGGGGGATAGCGGGCCCACAAAGGATAGCTCCCAGCTGTTTTTTTCCCCGCTATCCTTTTCTTTACAAGGGATAGCGCAGTCTATACCCAATACAATTCCACCGAGTTCCCGCATCGTGTTATCTACCGTTCTATACAAGTAACAAGTAACACGGGGTTTCCAGCTAAGCAGGCTACTCTTCTACTAGAGACACCCGCCGATACTCCAGCACACTTAAGTACTAGAGTACCGCCGGCTCCCGGCCGATAGACTACCGCTCCCACCGGCTAGACGACCCCAAACAGCGGTCTCTGAGAGACATGTCTGGCAAGGAGCATATAGGAGAGGACCTTCCTCAAGGTCACAGTAGTGGCCTTGTGGCCAGTCAAGCCGGCAGAGCCGACTGGCGCTGACTGGAACGGTCCCCGCCTGGCAGTGCATGGCTGTCCAGCTCTCGTTTGCATGGGGCTCAGCCGGCGCCCCATGCCTCATGCATGGCCAGGTCCCACCCTCCAGGGGGCATGGACGACAGAGTTGTCATGGAGGCTGCCTGAAGACCTTCCAACGCCAGTCACCGGCAGACGAGCGACCCCGAGGATGAGCGCGGTGACGAACGCTGCGATTGGTGAAGCGGATTTACTCTGTGTTGCCTCGGCGGTCGCCACCGCTGAAGCCGTGATGGTAGCCCGCCTCCACGGGCAGCCATCTTGACCAATGTCCAGCATGCATTGACGGGCGCCAGCTCCTCCGCTCGTCGATCAACTCGTCGAGATCGGTGCCGCATGGCGTCCTGCATGGGGGGAGGATAAGGGCCGTCTCCCAGCACGGGCCGCGGCAGCGCCGCGGCTACTCGCCAAGCCATGGCAGCGCCGGGCAAGCCACTCCTGAAGTGTTCCACCGAGGGGCAGTCTAGCAGGAGCCGGGCCAGTCGTATTTTACCCCGCTCGTCAGCGGCACGGAGATCCTCGTCACCAGCAGCGCCGCATTGCTGGGTCCAGGGCTCGACGACGAGAACGCGCCTCCGTTAATCGAGCCCCAAACCGTTCTATACTGTTCTATATCATGTTCTATATCATGTTCTATATCATGTTCTATATCATGCACACTGTTCTAAACCATGTTTAGTGCGGTGCAGCCCTGGCCCCGTCTGCCAATTCATACAGTGCCTACACACAAACGCGCCGAGACACTGCCGTTGCAACAGCACACGCGAGAGCAGGCTGACTCAACGCAATGCACGTAGCAGTAGGAGAAAGTCTTCAGGTGTGTTGAGGCTGGTCGTTGGCCCATGCAAATACTGCTGTGCAAGTAAGGCGATCATGCTCAACACACCCACCTGCGTGTCTGCATCCATCAGCTCGTCTTCGTCCCCCTGCCCCTTTGCCGCCATCACGCCACGGAAGCGCTCCGCCAGCTTCACCATGTCGCCGGCCATCGCCATGAGCGCGGTCAGGTCCTGTGGTGTGGGGTGTGTGGACACAAAAGTGTGGGGTGTGGCACTCAGAGGTGTGGACACAAAGGTGTGGGCGCGTGAGCAGAAGCTTCACCATGTTGCCGGCCATCGCCATGAGCGCGGTCAGGTCCTGTGGCGTGGAGTGTGTGGACACAAGGGTGTGTGTGTGTGTGGAACCAAGGTGTGGGGTGTGTGGACACAAAGGTGTGGGGTGTGTGGACACAAAGGTGTGGGGGGTGAGGACATAAAAGTGTGGGGTGTGTGTGGACACAAATGTGGGGTGTGGCACTCAGGCCCTTCCCATGCTAGCTTGTACAAAATTGGTGCCAGATTTGGGGACACCCCCAAACGCCTCCTCACGTGCCCCATGATGGTGTATGGCCAGCACACGCTATTACAAGGTAGTGCGATCACTTGCGGGTTCCGAGGGAGGTTAGAAGTTAGTGTTTGTTTTGACCCGGTAGTAAAAATAGTATCCAGTTCGTGGCTTGGGAGCTGCACTGGTCCGTTGCGTACGTGGGGCGGCTTGTTAATCGTCTCTGCTGCTACGCTGCCGCTCGGCGGTGACATGGATCTGAATTCGCTCCCACCACCACTTCAGATTCAAGACGCAAATCCAAGATTCAAATTCGAATTCAAAACAACGCACCACCTGCGTCGCGGCCCACACCGCACGTTCCGACTCAGTGATTTCCTTTTCGGCTCTGCACAGCCATTTGCCTGTATTCCAGCTGTACTTTGACCTTGCACACAGCTCAAAACATCCAGTGGATTGTTAGTCTGACAAGCCCGCCAGACAGAGCACGTCAGCAGCTTTCAAATGACCTATGTATGAGGACGAACGGTCAACAGGAGGTCAACGGTTAATGTGGTTAAAGCAAAATCCGGCTGTGGAACAACACATTAAATTCCTGAAAAGCAAATCACTGCTCCGACACCCCGGCCTTGCGCTCCTGCCCCCCCCCTCTCCCCCCCAGCCGACACGCTGCAATTTCAGATTCAGATTTATCCAGATTCAAGATTCAAAAATGGAGGTTCAGATCAAGACTCAAATCAACGCACCTGCGTTGCGGCCGAAACCGCGTGCTCCGACTCGTCGGCCTTGCGCTCCTCGTGCCGAATGATCCCGGCCACGCCAACGCCCATCGCCGCCACCTCAGATCCAACATGCACATCCAAGATTCAAATTCGATCTCGAATTCAAATCAACGCACCTGCGTCGCGGCCGACACCGCGCGCTCTGATTCCTCGGCCTTGCGCTCCTCGCGCCGCATGATCCCAGCCACGCCGACGCCCATCGCCGCCACCGCCGTCGCCGTTGTCGCGGTGGCAGCGGGTGCCGCGTGGGCCCCGTACGGTTGGGGGGCTCCGTATCGCGGGGCCCCGCCGTATTGCGGGGCCCCGTACTGCTGCGGTGCCCCGTCGTATTGCGGGGCCCCGCCGTACTGCGGGGCCCCGTACTGCTGCGGGGCGCCGCCGTAGGCAGCACCGGCACCGTAGCCCTGCTGCTGCTGCTGCTGGTACCCCTGCTGCTGCTGCTGCTGCTGCTGGTACGCCTGTGCATGCGAGAGAGTCATTGGGAGTGAGTGAGGGCTATGAGGGAGCTTTCTGGGCCAAGCCTACTTGGGAATGAGGGCACCGGTCCCCGTTTTGCTGATCGGCGACAAGGTCGGGGCCCACCTGCGCCTGCTGCTGCTGCTGCATCTGCTGCCCCGCACGCTGCCCTCCCCATGCGCTCGCGGGCAGCGCATCGTCCATGCCCGGCTGCTTGCCGAACGCGAGCATGTAGTCGATCGCCTGAGTGTGTGTGCGTGTGTGTGTGTGCGTGCGTGCGTGTGTGTGTGTGTGTGTGTGCATGTGTGCGTGTGTGTGTGTCCATGCCAGGCTGCTCGCCGAATGCGAGCATGTAGTCGATCGCCTGTGTGTGTGTGCATGCGTGTGTGCGTGCGTGCGTGCGTGTGCGTGCGTGCGTGCGTGCGTGTGCGTGCCAAGTGCGATCAAGTAGTCGATTGCCTGCGTGTGCGTGTGTGTGTATGTGTGTGTGTGTGTGTGTGTATGTGTGTGTGCCAGGATCGCCGAATGCGAGCATGTAGTCCGCCGCCTGCGTGTTTGGGGTGGGACAGTGATTTTCTTTTCGGCTCTACACAGCCATTTGGCTGTATTCTGGCTGTACTTTGACCTTGCACACAGCTCAACCCATCCAGTGGATTGTTAGTCTGACAAAAGCCCGCCAGACAGAAGCCATAACAAGTATCAAGGAAGAAAAGGCAAAGACTTTTCTCTCTTGCCACAGAGCTTAGCTCTGTGGGAAAGGTACAAATCCCCAAGGCTAAGTCAAGGGGAAATGGACCGAGAGACCTCCGGTCCCTCCAATACCCCGGCCGTTAGCCGGATGTCCCATCTGGCCTTATTTTACGTTATGCCCGTCGAGAGCACGTCGACAGCTTTCAAGTAACCTATATATGAGGACGAATGGTCAACGGGAGGCCAACGGTCAACGCAGTCAAAGCAAAATCCGGCTGTGAAACATTTGATACAAAAAAATTGCAAAGGAATTCACTGGGGTGGGAGACCAGCAGGCGCAGCCACAGTTACTACGACACCCCCTGCAAACACACGTAACACACACACGCACGCACAAAAAACAGACACACACATACAACGCAGACGCACACGCGTGCGCACATGCACGCACACACACCTGCTGGCAGCCCGCGTTTGACACAGCAAGCAGCGAGCGCACCGACCGGTTGCGCGCAAACCCCATGTCGACGAGCATGCGCAGGCAGGCACACACACACACACACACACACACGCATGCGCGCACACACACACCTGCTGGCACCCGTGTTTGACACAGCGAGCAGCGAGCGCGCCGACCGGTTGCGCGCAAACCCCATGTCGACGAGCATGCGCAGACACACACACACACACACACACACACACACACACGTGCGCGTGCATGCGCACACACACACACCTGCTGGCACCCCGCGTTTGACACAGCGAGCAGCGAGCGCGCCGACCGGTTGAGCGCAAACCCCATGTCGACGAGCATGCGCAGGCAGGCACACACACACACACACACACACACACACGCACACGCGCACGCACAAACACACACCTGCTGGCACCCCGCGTTTGACACAGCGAGCAGCGAGCGCGTCGACCGGTTGAGCGCAAACCCCATGTCGACGAGCATGCGCAGGCAGGCACAAACACACACACACACACACACACACACACACACACACACACACACGCGCACATGCGCACGCACGCACACACACCTGCTGGCACCCCGCGTTTGACACAGCGAGCAGCGAGCGAGCCGACCGGTTGCGCGCAAACCCCATGTCGACGAGCATGCGCAGCAGCGCGTCGTCGACGACGACCGCAGCCTGCCGCGCCTGCTGCGCCTGCTGCTGCGCCTGCTGCCCTCCCTGCTGTGCCTGCTGCTGCTGCTGCTGCTGCGCCCGCGCCAGCGCCTGGTCCAGACCGTCTCCGGCGCCGCCGCCACGCCCGCCCCCCGCCGGCGCGCCGCCCTGGGGAGCGCTCCCCTCCTTTGCCCCCGCTGTCGCCGCCGCCGTGCCTGTACCTGTCCCCGTCACAGCCGGCTTGGCAGCTGCCGCGCACCGCGCCTCCTGCATGTGTGTGTGTGTGTGTGTGTGTGTGTGTGCCAAGCATGGACACTGAACAAAGCCCACATCCACCGCCTCGAGGTTACTCACAAACGATTCCTACGCCGCCTTAAGCGGATCCCCCACAACCTTTCCCCTTCCTCCCCTCACACCTCCACCATCGAGATGCACGCCAAGGACCCACCCACAGCGCCCATCATCGACACCATCAACAAACACCGAGCTGCGTTCATCGGTCCCCTCATCCGCCACCTCCCCCCCTCTCCATCTCCTCAGCCCCTCCACCCTCCCCACCCCAGCCCGCCATCTTCCCCTCCCCTCCCCCTCCCCAGCCCCTTCACCCTCCACACCCCATCTTCCCAGCCACCGCCGCACTTTTCATGTGCCGTCGACCGGACGCGGATGGCCTCCACGCGGGAGGGGCCATCACGTCGTACCGGCAAAATGCAGGTGACATTTTCACATCCCAACGGTTTCGAGACGCCGTCAAGAATCGCTTTGACCAGTTCAAACGAGAGCGAGCCAAGTACGCCGCGTACCCAGAGCTCACGCGCATCCTCGACAACCGAGTCCCACCCGGATGGCTCACCCTAGCGAGATTTCCACAGCTGTGGGAGTCCATATGCGGCGATCTGATTAAGGCGGGATAGAGGTTGCGACCACCACACAGCCTCAGAGAGAGTGAGAGTGATCACAGTCAGTTTAGTCAGCGTACAACACAGCGTACTTAGATGCAGTGCCTCAGAGGCAGCCCCCCCGCAGCAGAGTGGCATTATATCCCCTGATAGCGACGAGTGGTCTCCCGCTATTGACAGACGCCCTTTCGCCGACCTCTGGAACGATATCGCCGTTATCTTTGTAACGATCTGAAATGGAATGGAATGTGTGCGTGGGTGCGTGCGTGCATGCATGCGTGCGCACGTTGAAAGGATCGTTGCATATATCAGATGTGTGGTCCAATTGGAGCCCTAGGTGGGGCACCATCGGCGATGCCTGCCCGTATCCCCTGCCGCCGCCGGCTTGGCAGCTTCCGCGCAACGCGCCTCCTGCATGTGTGTGTGTGTGTGTGTGCGTGCGCACGTTGAAAGGATCGTTGCGTATATCGGATGTGCGCCCTAGGTGGGGCACCACTGGCGACACCTGCCCCTGCCCCTGCCCCCGCCGGCTTGGCAGCTGCCGTGCACCGCGCCTCCTGCATGTGTGTGTGCATTTGTGTGCGTATGTGTGTAGGAGTGCGTGTGTGCGTGTGTGTGTGTCTGTGCGCTAGTTGCAATTCTCGTTGCGACCGGATGTGTGATCAGAACGTGTGATCGGATTGGAGCCTGTCTGTGTCCATGAAGTGTGGACGTCGGCAGTCAGGTGTGCAAGCTTAAACAGTAACAGCAACAGTCACAGTCACATCAGCTTTTCAGCGAAGACTGCCTCCTAGTCCTAGTATCACCGCCTAGACCCAAGTCCAGTTCTGGCCCTAACAATTCCTTGTGAAGGGCGGTAGCCACCAGCCGGCTGCCTGCCAACGTGTAGTCCCAGAGCAAAAAAGAGAGCTATATAGGGATAGGGGGTCAGGTGGCGCTTGCCAACCTACTGGACCGCCGAGGTGGAGGGTCCGGTGCCCGAAGGCTTTCGAACGGTTAAAAACCTCTCGGGGTTTGTCTAGGGGCAAGAGGGGGTTATAGAGCCTCTTCGTGACGCACCTGGCCACACACCGCACGCGGGCGCAGCTGCAGCAGGCAGCATGGAGTAAGCAGCATGGAGCAGTCAGCAGGCAGGCAGGCAGGCAGGCAGGCAGGCAGGCAGGCAGGCAGGCAAGGAGGCAGGCAGGCAGGCAGGACGGCAGCAGGCAGGCAGGCAGGCAGGCAGGCAGGCAGGCAGGCAGGCAGGCAGGCAGGCAGGCAGGCAGCCACAGCAGGCAGGCAGGCAAGGAGACAGGCAGCCACAGGCAGGCAGGCAGGCAGGCAGGCAGGCAGGCAGGCAGGCAGGCAGGCAGGCAGGCAGGCAGGCAGGCAGGCAGGGCAGCAGGCAGGCAGGCAGGCAGCAGGGGCAGCAGGCAGGCAGGCAGGCAGGCAGGCAGGCAGGCAGGCAGGCAGGGGCAGGAGGCAGGCAGGCAGGCAGGCAGGCAGGCAGGCAGGCAGGCAGGCAGGCAGGCAGGCAGGCAGGCAGGCAGGCAGGCAGGCAGGCAGGCAGGCAGGCAGGCGGGCAGGCAGGCAGGCAGGCAGGCAGGCAGGCAGGCAGGCAGGCAGGCAGGCAGGCAGGCAGGCAGGCAGGCAGGCAGGCAGGCAAGGAGGCAGGCAGGCAGGCAGGCAGGCAGGCAGGCAGGCAGGCAAGGAGGCAGGCAGGCAGGCAGGCAGGCAGGCAGGCAGGCAAGGAGGCAGGCAGGCAGGCAGGACGGCAGCAGGCAGGCAGGCAGGCAGGCAGGCAGGCAGGCAGGCAGGCAGGCAGGCAGGCAGGCAGGCAGGCAGGCAGGCAGGCAGGCAGGCAGGCAGGCAGGCAGGCAGGCAGGCAGGCAGGCAGGCAGGCAGGCAGGCAGCAGGCGATACTGGGCAGGGTGGCAGGCAGGCAGGCGATACTGGACAGGCAGGCAGGCAGGCAGGCAGCAGGCAGGCAGGCAAGGGGCAAGGCACAGGCAGGCAGGAGGCAGGCAGGCAAGGCAGGCAGGACAGGCAGGCAGGACGGGAGCAGGGTAGGCGAGAGCAGGCGGGCAGGCAGGCCAGGAGGCAGGAGGCAGGCCAGGCAGGCAAGCAGGCATGCAGTGCAGGCAGGCAGCAGGAGGCAAGGCAGGGCAAGGAGCAGGCAGCAGGCAGCCAGGCAGGCAGGCAGGCAAGAGGCAGGCAGGCAGGCAGACGGCGCAGCAGGCAGGCAGCAGGCAGGCAGGCAGGCAGGCAGGCAGGCGCAGCAGGGCAGGCAGGCAGGCAGCAGGCAGGGCAGGCAGGCAGGCAAGGGAGGCAGGCAGCAGGCAGCAGGCAGGCAGGCAGCCAGGCAGGCAGGCAGGCAGGCAGGCAGGCAGGCAGCAGGCAGGCAGGCAGGCCGGCAGGCAGGCAGGCAGGCAGGCAGGCAGGCAGGCAGGCAGGCAGGCAGGCAGGCAGGCAGGCAGGCAAGGAGGCAGGCAGGCAGGCAGGACGGCAGCAGGCAGGGCGGCAGCAAGCAGCAAGGGCCTGTAGAGGCAGAGCAGACGAGATCTCGCACACTCTTTGCGAGAGGTGACATGCAGCGAGGAGCAGGCAGCAGGCAGGCAGCGAGGTCCAGTGATGATGATGGATATTACAGTCTGTGTGACACCTATGGCTGATCCTTGTTCCGCCGTCCCCTCTGGCATCTGTAAACCGTATCCTCTCCCCGTTGCCTCATTCCCCGTTCTTTCCAGTGTGCATGGCGCCGCGGTAGAGGCAAAGCAAGCAGAACCCCGGCAAGATCATCCCGCACACCTGCATCTTTGCTACGAGGCTGTCGGGCGCATCGCCGCGGCAGCGCAGCCTGACCTCGATCGTTTTGTGGAACTGGCCATCGACTGTGTGTGTGTGCATGTGTGTGCGCGTGAGCGCGCGCGTGTGTGTGTGTGTATGTGTGTGTATGTGTGTGTGTGTGCATGTATGCATGTGTTGGCTGTCAGCCATGGACGTTGAACAAGGCCCACATCTACCGACTTGAAGTAACCCACAACCGCTTCCTCCGCCTCATCAAGGGCATCCCTCCTCACACCACAGAGCACACCTCCACCACCACGATGCATGCCTCCCCCTCCTGTACGTTCCCCATCATCGACACGATCAACAAGCACCGTGCTACGTTCATCGGCTCCCTCATCCGCCGCCTCCCACCTCACCCGTCCCCCCGCCCCTCCATCTCCACACACCCGCCCGTCCCTTCTCCCCCCCAACTCCCTCCCGACATCATATAACACCCCCACTGCCGCCCTTTTCGCGTACCGCCGACCGGACATGACTTCGCTCTATGTCGGAGGCGCCATCACATCCTACCGGCTCAGCGCCGGCGACTTTTTTTGCCCACTCCGTCAAGTTCCGTTCCTCCGCAAACACCCACTTTTCCAACTTCAAACGCGAAATCTCCAAGCACCCCGAGTTCATGGACCTCTTGTCCAAGCGAGTCACACCCGAGTGGATCCTCTTAGCGAGATTTCCACAACTGTGGAGGTCAATCTGCCGCGACCTAGTTTAAACTCAGTCGAAGCGGAGTGACGAACACAGCCGTCAGTGACCCGCATTTGCCCCTTTCCCCCACTGTTTTTTGAATGAGGTTATTCACCCTCTTGTTGGCGCACGGTTGGTCAGTTACAGTTACAGTTACATCGGCTTTCCAGCAAAGACTACCTCTAGTCCTAGTACCACCGCCTAGACCCAAGTCCAGTTCTGGCCCTAACAATCACTTGTGAGGGGCGGTAGCCACCAGCCGGCTGCCTGCCAACGTGTAGTCCCAGAGCAAAAAGGAGAGCTATTGTGCGACGCCTCCAAAAAAGGTCCTAACTGCTTCTAGGGGATAGGGGGTCAAGTGGCGCTTGCCAATCTACTTGACCGCCGTGGTGGAGGGGCCGGCGCCTGAGGGGCAGCCGGGCCGTACACCACGGCTCTCCACCCGACGGTTGGTCACCCGCCTCCAAATGGAATCTCCTCAATGATGACCAGAAACAGCCTACCTAGGTCTGCCGTGCAGAGTTCTCTGTCACGATATCTCTCTATGCATGTGTGCGTGCGTGCGTGAGTGCGTGTGTGGAGCCCTAAGCAAAAAAGCCCAAACAGCGCAGCGGACCCCTAGCATGTAGCCAGCCAGTTTCGGTCAGGCGCCGGGCCAAGCGCCAGTGATTTCCTTTTCGTGATTCTCAATTAATTGTTTCACATCCGGATTTTGCTTTGGCCGCATTGACCGTTGACCTCCCGTTGACCGTTTGTCCCCATGCATAGGTGATTTGAAAGCTGTTGACCTGTGCTGTCTGGCGGGCTTGTCCGACTAACAATCCACTGGATGGGTTGAGCTGTGTTCAAGGTCAAAGTACAGCCGGCATGCAGCCAAATGGCTGTGTAGAGCCGAAAACGAAATCACTGCCTAGCGTCGACACAAGTCTTACACAGCACCAGTGATGTCCTTAGCGCCACCGCAGTCCCCGCAGCCCCCGCAGGGGCGAACCGCGGGGGCGAACTGCGGGGGCGAAACGTGGGAGCTTAGCTCAGGAAAGTGTGAAATACACAAGTTTTGCACAAGTGCGGAAAAGTTTTTCCACACAAAAAATGCCTCATTGCGAGGCGGTTGCGGGGGCAATTCGGCATTTCCCTCCAATGTTGCGGGGCAAACACAACATCATCTGACTCCTTAAGGACACCACTGCACAGAGCACCAGTGGCGTCACACAGACTGTCATATCTACCGTACCCTGCACCCTGCTGTAAACCTGTTGATGATGGATTTTACAGTCTGTGTGACACCAGTAACGATGTATTAGACCTGTGTCGGCGCTAGCGCCCGACACCTAAAACACAGTTTCAGGATCAAGCTGGCTGGCTACTTGGTAGCCTACCTGTTAGTGATTCCCCTGCGAGCCGTATACCGCTCCGAGCCGGATTTCCCATTTCCCAGAAAACCAGTCCACACTTGGTGGGTGAGGGCTTGGAGCGATGCGTTGGAAAGCTCTTGCCGAGAGCAGCGCAGCAGCATGCGTTGCATGAATACCCGCTGTGTATTGTGCCTGGTATGAGAGGTCAAAAGTTGCTGGAGTCGGCAAAAATTAATTACTAAAATACTTCCCAGGGACCACTGCTACCTGTTAACAGCCCGGAGGTGCAATCATCAGGCCACCCACCGCTCGTGGGCCTGCCCTCGAAGCTGGCGGCCAACAGGCAGGTGCACGCGGGCCACGACCGACATTCTGCTACTCATGCCGTACAGCCTCCTACTAGAGCCAGAACCCTGCTTAGAAGCTGCAGCGTCTACACACACACACAGCTGTGTGAACCACGGACACCCAGGACTGCTGTCTTCTCTATAGTCCTGCTGGAGCTTTGGAACCGCATGTGTGTGCCCACGAGAAGTGAAGTGGGTTTGGGACTCGTCATCATGACACCCACCGCTCGTGGGCTTGCCCTCGGAGCTGGCGGCCACCACCAGGTGCATGCACGCGGGCCACGACCGAAATCCTCCTTCTAAAGCCGTACAGCAGCCTCCTACTCGAGCCGATGTGTGTGCCCGCTAGAAGTGTGAACAGAGTGTGGACTCGTCATCATGACACCCACCGCTCGTGGGCCCTCGGAGCTGGCGGCCACCACCAGGTGCATGCACGCGGGCCACGACCGAAATCCTCCTTCTAAAGCCGTACAGCAGCCTCCTACTCGAGCCGATGTCTGTGCCCGCTAGAAGTGTGAACAGAGTGTGGACTCGTCATCATGACACCCACCGCTCGTGGGCTTGCCCTCGGAGCTGGCGGCCATCACCAGGTGCATGCACGCGGGCCACGACCGAAATCCTCCTTCTAAAGCCGTACAGCAGCCTCCTACTCGAGCCGATGTGTGTGCCCGCTAGAAGTGTGAACAGAGTGTGGACTCGTCATCATGACACCCACCGCTCGTGGGCTTGCCCTCGAAGCTGGCGGCCACTTGCACGTGCACGCGGACCTTCGTGCCCCCAAACGCCAGCTTGTTCCTGCGCGTGCCAACAGGAAAGCGGGGCTTGATACAAAAAAACAGGGCTTGGTGTGGTTTGGGCGTGCGCCGCTTTGCCCCCCCGCATGCGAAAGGGACTCAGATCGCCGCTTCGCCCCCGCATGCCAAAGGGAACACCAGGTAGCACACCACACGAGGAAGGCGCGCCCGCCGACCGCGGCCAGAGTTAGCTCGTCCAGTGGTTTAGGGTTTAGGGGTTTAGGGTTTTCAGGTGTAGGGTTTTAGGGTTTAGGGTTTAGGGATAAAGGGTTTAGGGCAACCGACGTGAACCTGGGGGAGGAGGGGGGGGGTCCAGCCGTACCACATTCCCAATTGTCATTCCCAATTGTCCGCTTGCTGGGGTGCATTCCCAAATGTCATTCCAAATTGGTCCACCCCCACCACATTCCCAACACCTGAAGTACGCAGACCAAGGCGGTGGTGGGTGCGCCTGAGGCGGCGCCTGAGGCGGTCGGGGGTGCGCCTCAGGCAGTGCGCCTCTGGCGCCACAGGCGCGCAGATCGAGGTGGCGCCTCTGGAAGATTGTGGAAGGTGGTAGGCAGGTAGGCAGGGGGGCCACCACGAGGTGCACGCGGCCCTTCGGCGGCCAGCACGGCAGCTCAAGCGCTCAACCCGTATGCACCCCTAAACGATCCCCCCACACACACGCTGCTGACCACATCGTTCACGCTGTGCAGCGGCCGCCGGCACGGCAGCTAACCCCCAGCCCGTGAAACCTAAAACCCGCCCCTCCACACGCATGCAGACCGAATTGTTCACGCTGTGCAGCGGCAGCCACCTGCAAACCCGAACAAACTTAACCTGAGGCGTTTAAAACCTGCCCCAAACCCTGAAAAACACCAACCCCTGCCCCCTCCACACACGCTGTGCAGCAGCAGCCACCTGCAAACCTGAACCCTAGAAAAACCTTACCCGAGGCTTAAAAAACCTGTCCCAAACCCTGCCCCAAACCCTGCAAACATGACCCCCTGCCCCCTCCACACACCTGCGGACTGCATCGTTCACGCTGTGCAGCGGCAGCCAGCACGGAAGCCCAACCGAGCCGGGCTCTTTCCCGCGGGAGAGCCAGATGAGCCGCTGGCTCGTGAGGACTACGTAGCCGCCCTGGGTGCGTGTGTGCGTGCATATGTGAGCATGTGTGTGTGTGTGAGGTGTGCGGGGGGGGGGGGCGCGCGTATGTGTGTTGAACAACCAGGGTTTGATCTCTGCGGAGACGCGGCACAGCAGCTCGCACCTTGTACGCCTCCGCCTGATGTCCCGCCACTCCCCCGCGGCCTTCAAACTCGACATCGACCTGTCAGCCATGCGGGGATATCGCCGGGCGGCGTTGATGACACGCATGGGCTGCCATGCGCATGCCCCCCGCAGCTGCTCCACTTCTTGGCTGCTTGGGTGCCCAAACCTGGATGGCCTGGCTGTGCATCCATGCATGATCCATGCATGCCCCTGCAAGCAGGCAGGAATAATCTCTCGCCTTGTCCAGTGTGAAGAGCTCCACCTCGCGCGCCTCCAGAACTGGCCGCCCGCTGGTAGTCAGAGCTACCGCCTCCAACAGCACCATGGGGGAGTGGGTGCACGCGTCCCACGTGTGTGTGTGTGTGTGTGTGTGTTGTGTGTGTTGTGTGTGTGTCACACAGTGTGGAAAGTCACTCTCTTGTCGTAGGTCCCCTCAGGGGGCTCCCCTGCTTGTTGTCATCTCCGCGAGGGGGCCGCTCGGTGCAGCCAGGCCTTCAACATGGCGCTGAACATTGGAGCTGACAACCCGCGCTTCAAGGCTGCGCTCGCGCGCCAAGATGAGAACGTCTACATCCAATTCTGGAAGGCGTCTCTTTGCAAGACGCCCTGCGAGAAGCCAGGCTGTGAGTGAGCCCGCGAAGCACAGATGCAGCTTGGGTGCAGCGCCCCACCGCACCCGCTCTGTCTCCATTGCCCGCTCTGACTCCATGCCCCGATGCATGCATGTCTCCTCCGCAGTCTGCTGCTACGCGCTGTGTTGGTGAGTTGTGGGTGGGTGGCTACTGCCTCGGAGCATGGCATGGCGAAAGCAACACCGGCCTGGTCCCATGCGACACGGGCGCTCGCGGTCGCACGACACGCGAGTCCTGCCAGCGTTGGGAGGGCAGAAAGGGGCGGCTTCGAATCGCATGCATGGTCAATGCCAAGGGGCTCGCACACACACGAATCTTCTGCTTCTCTCCCTCGCCCTCGCACGCGCAGCCCCTGCTGCGCGTCGTTCGGCCTGAGGAAGCAGGCACTGCATGGCGACATCAACCGCTATGTGTGCTGCAACGGCATGTGCCCCTGCTCGGGTGAGCGGGGGAGCTGGGAAGCTGGGGCGGCGTGACACGCACGCCATGCCGCGCGAGCACACCGCGTAGGCTGGTCTGCATGCAGTCTTGCTTCAGAGCATGTGGGCATGTAGCTTGTGGCTGGAGCATGCGAGCATGACGCAGCCTCACACCCGCCCGCTGCTGCGATTCAAAGCGCCCCGGCAACACACGCGCAGGCCGCTGCTGCGAGTCGAAGTGCCCCGCCTTCTGCCTATCCATGGAGACGATCTTCTGCTTCTCTCTTTCCGTCCAGACCACGCGCTACATGATCCAGGACGAGCTGCGCATCCACACGACCAAGTGCGACAACTGCCTCATCATCACGATGATCGTGCTCGAGTACATCGCGTGCGTGCTCCACATCGTCGCGTGCATCATCGGGTCCGAGGAGCTGCGCCAGGCCGCGCAGATTGTGCAGATCATTGCAGACATCATGTGGTGCACGGTGTGCGCGTGCATGCAGACGCAGCACAAGGTGGAGATGGACCAGCGCGACCAGAACCCGGGCCACCACGCCGGGCCGATGGCGCCGCCCATGCAGCAGGCGATGCCGACGTACCCGCAGCAGGGCCAGGGCCACCCGCAGCAGCAGCAGGTGGGCGGCCGCGGCGTGCACGCGCCTGCACCCTGTCGTGCGCGCTGCTGCTCTCTTCCTCGCTCCCTTTCTCCCCCTCCCTCTCTCGCTTTCTCCCTCGCTCCCCCCCCCCTTTCTCCCTCTCCCTCGCACTTACGCAATGATGCACGCACTCTCTCTTATGCATACAAGCTGACACACACACGCACACGCGGCAGCAGGGGCACCACGCGCAGGGCAACCCGATGCAGGGTCCGCCGCAGGTGTGTGTGTGTGTGTGTGTGTGTGTGTGCACGCATAGGGGCCGTGTGTGTGCACGCATTGGGGCCGTGTGCGTGTCCATCCCCACCATCACTCACACACAAAAATTGCACACAAACGCACACATCGAACACGCCTTCTCGCCATGTGCTTGGTTAAGCCTCCCTCCCTCCCCCCTACCAGTTGGACCAGATGAGCCCGCCTGTGATGTTTCTAGCTGCGTCCCTCCGTTGCCCCCACACATTCACGGAACACGCACTCACGCGCGCTCGCTGACACACCCACTTGCCTGCTCTCCGCAACAACATAGGGGTACCCGCAGCAGCCGGGCTACCCGCCCCAGCAGCAGGTGAGCGGCCGCGTCGTGCTCGGGCCTGCACCCTGTTCCTTGCATATCCGCCTCCTGCTGCCTGTCTCTTCCGTCTCTCTCGCACACTCTCTCTCGCACACACTCTCTCTCTCTCCCTCGTGCTCTCTCTCGCAAGCGCGCGCTCACGCGCGCGCACACACGCTCTCTCACACACTCTTGACACGCACGCACACACACACACACACACACACACACACACACAGGGCTACCCGCCGCAGCAGGGCTACCCGCAGCAGCAGCAGCCGCAGGGGTACTACCCGGCGCATGCCGCAGGGTTCCCGGCGCCAACGCAGCAGGGCGCGCCGTCGCGCTACTAAGGCGGGTGCCACGCCGTGCGCAGCGCAGCAGCGCCTGGTGTGCGGTCACGGCATGCGGGACAGGTGGAGACGCCAGCGCCGACGGCACACACCCTCCCCCCTGCACTGACGATGGAATGGAACAACGCCCCCCTCGAAGAATGTGGCTGACTGAAGTGATTAGGTAACATGGCTGTGCAGAATCAGTGGGTTCAATGTCCAGTGGACGCGCTGGTGCTTGGCCCAACAGCATTGTTGGCTGCCAACATACAACGGAACCGAGTTGAATTTGAGTTGAATCCAAAGTGTGAATGGCGCAATTCCAGCATCCTTGGATGCCCTGCTCGCCACTCCGCACCATCTGCGCACATAAGAGTCAAACCACTGACAGAGCGCGCCAGTGGGCGGGGAGGTTGCCTGGTGGGCAATTAGGCGCTTGCGGCATGGGTAGCAAGCCGCAGCATGCCTACCCAACCGTGTTCCCCAAGCCAATGCGCATCTACGTGGACCCCATCTCCGAATCCTCACGCTGCATTGTGGTGCTGGCGAGGTTAGTAGGCCTAGGGAGGGCTGAATGCGGGTTTGAGGCGGCGAGAAAGGCTGCGTCAGCTGTGCGCGGGGAGGGGTTGCATGTGGCTCTGTTGCCAACAAGAGGGGGTTGCGCGCAGCGTCATGTTGCTCTCGAACGCCACTGGAGCATAAGTATAAGTGGAGGACATGTATGCACAGGGGGGCTGCATGGCGGGTGCATGCTGGCGCCAGCAGATGTGCTGCCTGCACACCACACACCCGCACCCGCTGCTCTCAACCTCCTCCAGGCTGCTCCAGATGCCGGTCGACGTCCAGTCGATTAGCATCAAGCGCGGCGAGCACCGCACGCCAGAGCTGCTCGCAAAGAACCCGCTCGGAAAGGTGCCGGCGTGCGCGTGTGTGTGTGTGTGTGTGTGTGTACGCACAAACACACACGTATTGATGCATAAAGTGCGCACACACGCAACGCGCACTCGCACATCCGCGCTTGCGTGGGGGTGCCGCCGCCTCACCCCCCCACCCCCCACACACACAAAACCAACCGTGCCTGCCCACAGGTGCCCTTCCTGCTGGAACACGACGGCTTCTGCGTGCCAGAGGCATGCGCGATCCTGACGTTCCTCGCGCGACGCTTCCAGGTCGGTGCGCGGTGGAGGTGGTGGCCTCTGTGCGTGCGGCTCTGTGCTCTGCGCGCGCAATGGACACACATATACACACAAAATGGTCCCTAGCATAACTTCTGTGCTAACGAACACACACACACACACACACGCACGCACGCACACACGCACACACATGTGGTGCCAGATGCGTGGTTCCCGAAGCACTGAGACCCCCCCCCCACCCCCCCCCCCCAAAATCGAAACTTCTGAATCCCCAAAGCCCCAACCACCCGCACGTTCTTGACGCGTGTTGCCCCTACGTGGCAAGACGCGCGTCGACACCGCGCTCCACTGGCAGCAGCGCACGCTCTTGCACAGCCTTAAAACATCTGTAAACAACTCCAACCCGAACCTCG
The DNA here is from genome assembly GCA_016618255.1 of Chlamydomonas sp. UWO 241. Taxonomy (NCBI): domain Eukaryota; kingdom Viridiplantae; phylum Chlorophyta; class Chlorophyceae; order Chlamydomonadales; family Chlamydomonadaceae; genus Chlamydomonas; species Chlamydomonas priscui. Next base: position 558,784 of record VFSX01000022.1, read on the forward strand.
AATCCTTCCCAACCCCCACCACCCCGAAGGTCCCTGACGCGTGGCACCCCTCTGACCTGCGCGGCAATACACGCCTCGACACCGCGCTCCACTGGCAGCAGCGCACGCTCTTACAGTTACAGTTACAGTTACAGTTACATGGCATTCCAGCTAAGACAACACTAGTCCTAGTGCCACCGCCCTGTGAAGGACTATAGCCACCAGCCGGTTACCTGCCGTCTAGACTACCGCTCCCGCCGGCTAGTTTAGACCCAAACAAGTCCCTTAGGGACATGTCTGGCAAGGAGCGTATAGGAAAGGACCGTCCTCCTCCTGGCTTTTGAGGCCAACCACGCCGGCTGTGCCGACTGGCGGCGCTGAAGCAGAAAAGTCCCCGCCTGGCATGGTGCATGGTTGTCCAACTCCATGTATGGGGCTCTGCCTGCGCCCCATGCGTCATGCATGGCCAGGTCCCACCCTCCAGGGGGCCTGGGCAAACAGAGTCGTCATGGCAGGCTGCCTGAAGACCAATGCCGACGCCAGTCACCGGCAGACGAGTGCCCCCGAGGTTGAGCGCGGTGACAAACGCTGCGATGGTGAAGCGGATAAACTCTGTTGTTGCCTCGGCGGTCACCACCGCTGAAGCCCTGATGTTAGCTCGCCCCCACGAGCAGCCATCTTGACCGATGTCCAGCATGCATTGACGGGCGCCAGCTCCTCCGCTCGTCGATCAACTCGTCGAGATCGGTGCCGCATGGCGTCCTGCATGGAGGGAGGATAAGGGCCGTCTCCCAGCACGGGTCGCGGCAGCGCCGCGGCTACTCGCCCAGCCATGACAGCGCCGGGCAAGCCGCTCCTGTAGTTTCCACCGAGGGACAGTCTAGCAGGAGCCAGGCCAGTCGTATTTTATCCCGCTCGTCAGCGGCACGGAGATCCTAGTCACCAGCAGCGCCGCATTGCTGGGTCCAGGGCTCGGCGACGAGAACGCGCCTCCGTTAATCGAGCCCCACGCTCTTGCACGCTCTTGCACAGCCTTAAAACATCTGTAAACAACTCCAACCCGAACCTCGAATACTTCCTGACCCCCACCACCCTGAAGGTCCCCGACGCGTGGTACCCCTCTGACCTGCGCGACAACACACGCCTCGACACCGCGCTCCACTGGCAGCAGCGCACGCTCTTGCACAGCCTTAAAACATCTGTAAACAACTCCAACCCGAACCTCGAATCCTTCCAACCCCCGCCACCCCAAAGGTCCCCGACGCGTGGTACCCCTCTGACCTGCGCGGCAATACACGCCTCGACACCGCGCTCCACTGGCAGCAGCGCACGCTCTTGCACAGCCTTAAAACATCTTTAAACAACTCCAACCCGAACCTCGAATACTTCGCGACCCTCACCACTGCCGAACTACCCCGAAGGTCCCCGACGCGTGGTACCCCTCTGCGCGGCAATACACGCCTCGACACCGCGCTCCACTGGCAGCAGCGCACGCTCTTGCACAGCCTTAACACATCTGTAAACAACTCCAACCCGAACCTCGAATACTTCCTGACCCCCACCACCCTGAAGGTCCCCGACGCGTGGTACCCCTCTGACCTGCGCGACAACACACGCCTCGACACCGCGCTCCACTGGCAGCAGCGCATGCTCTTGCACAGCATTAAAACATCTATAAACAACTCCAACCCGAACCTCGAATCCTTCCTGACCCCCACCACCCCGAAGGTCCCCGACGCGTGGTACCCCTCTGACCTGCGCGGCAAGACGCGCGTCGACACCGCGCTCCACTGGCAGCAGCGCACGCTGCGTGCCAATACCGACAGGCTGCTCAGCGAGCGTGTGGTGAAGCCCGCGGCCGCTGCGGCGGCGGCGGCGGCGGGCGGCGGCGCGCTGCTGCACGCGCAGGGGGGGCCCGGCGGCGGCGGCGGCGGGGTCCGCATCTCGGCGCATGGGAGCGTGTGTGTGGAGGGTATGACCGAGGCGGAGCGCGGGCTGCTCGAGGCGATGAGCCAGCTCGAGCACGTGTGGCTCGCGCCGAATAGTCGGAGGGAGGCGGCGCCGCCGCAGGGGGGGCAGCAGGCGCAGCAGGGGGGGCAGCAGGGGGGGCAGCAGGGGGCGCAGCAGGCGGGGCAGGGGGGGCAGCAGGCGGGGCAGCAGGGGGGCCAGCCCTGCTCAGCAGCGTCGGCGGACACAGCCGCAACGGCAGCGCCATCGGCGGCAGCGGCGGGCAGCAGGGGCGGCAGCCCACCCCAGCAGCAACAGCAGCAGCAGCACGGCGTGCCCGCGTGCAGTAGCAGCGACGGCGGCGGGAGCGGCGCGGCCGCGGCGGCGGGGGCGGGGGCGCCCGCTGCGCCGCCGTCAATGCCGTCGGCCAGCGCAGCAGCGCCCAGCGACTTCTGCTTCATGGGCGGCGCCGCCGTGCCCTCGCTCGCCGACCTGCTGTGCGCGTGCATCGTGGAGCAGCTGCGGCTGCTCGACACGGTCGTGTCATGCGACGCGGCTGCGCGGCGCAAGCCGGACTACGCAGACGTGCTCGGCCGATTCCCGCGGGTGCGTTGGCACGGTTTGGGGGTTGCACGGATTTATGGGGGGGTCGGGGAGGGGGGGGGGGGGCATCGTGTCTGTCGTGTTGTGTGACTGTCTTGCGTTGTCGTGCGACGCGGCGACGCGGCGCAAGCCTACCGACGCCGACGTGCGCGGCCGCTTCCAGCGGGTGCGTTCAAGCCTGTCCTTCTCGCCCTCTGTCCCCTCACCCCCGACTCCCCCTCTGCCACAGCTGCGGTGCCCTCCCTCTCGCAATCTTCTTCCCCCTCCCCCACTCCCCTCCCCACCCGTCCTCCTCACCCAGGACTGTTTCAATCCAATCTGAACCCCCACACGCGGGTGCGCGCATCGAGGCCTCTCCTGCCCCCCCCCCCCCATCACACTTTTCTTCACGTGCCCACACCCCCACGTAGGTGCGCGCGTGGGCCGCGCGCGTCGAGGCCGCGTGCGCGCCGCACTTCACCGACGTGCACGCGACGCTGCGGTCGGGCGTCGCGCGCGCGCAGACGCTCGGGGCGGCCGCGCTCGGGGCGGCCGCAGCGGGCGCGGCTCAGATGTCCGGCGCGGGGCGGCCGCAGTCGGCCGCCCCAGGGACCGCGGCTTCGGGGCCAGCGGGCGCGGCACAGACGTCCGGCGGTGATGGCGGCGGTGGTGCGACCGCGGGGGCGGGGGGAGCGCCGACCGCAGCCGCTCTGGGCACAGCGGCCGGCGTGCGCGGCGGCGGCGGGGGGCACGCGTTGTACCATGCTGCCCCGCCACCGCCCCCACCCGGGCCCGGGGGGGCGGCGCCTGGGCAGGGCGCGCCTGCGCGCACGCACTCCCCAACGGCCACAGCTGCAGCCGCAGGCCCCGCCGCGACGGCCACGAATGGGGCGGCGGCGGCCAACGGGGCGTCGGCGGCGGCGGCGGCGGCGGCCGCGCACCCCGGCGCGCTCGACGCGCCCTCGATGCGCTCGGCGCCCGCGCTCGCGCGGCCGCAGCCGACGCAGGCGCTGCTGCACCTGCTCTCTGTGGTGGGGGGTGCGGGCGCCGCGCAGGCGTTCGCAGCGGGAGGGGGGGTGCTGCAGGGCGGCGCCGGCGCGCAGCCAGGCGCCGACAAGGCCAGCGGTGTCTCCGGCGGCGGCGGCAGCGCTCCCGGCGGCGGCGGCGGCGCGTCCGGTGGCCCGGGCGCGCCGCCCGCGCGCGCCGCGCTCTCGTTCACGCCGTCGTTCCCTGTGCTGCCGTCCGCGCCGGGCGCGCGCCCGACGACGCTGCTGCGCGAGATCTTCAACGGCGAGCCGCCAGCGGTAACCGCGGCCGCGGGCAAGGCGTCGTCGACCGCGTCTGCGGGGTGGCAGGTGGGGGCTGTCGTGTGCTGTGCTGCTCCCTGGGTGCCGCAGAGCTGAGCAGTGCAACGTCGGCTTTTAGCGCATGCGCACACGCATGTGAATGTGCACGTGCACGCACGCACACGGCCGGTGCCGACCAAGCCTGCCGTTTGGTCAACGGCTACGGTGGTGGCTCGAACCACAGCGTGCCGACTGCACACACACACACACACATGCGCACGCACACACACACACGACAGGTGCCAACCAAGCCGGCCGTCATGATCAACGGCCACGGCGGCAGCTCAAGCCACAGCGTGCCACGCGCACAGGCGTCGAGCGCGGTCAATGTGCCTCCAGGCAACAGTGGCGGCGGTGGAGGGGCAGCAGGGGGCGGCGTGGGCAGCGCACGGTCGAGTTCGCCCACGGCCTAGGCTGTCTGTGTATGATGATGATGACTGATGTTACACTCCGTGAGTATTTTACATTTACATATGTGATGAAACGCGGAACTCGTTTGCTTGAAGTCTGTTGCAGACGTACAGCACGCGGCGGCACCAGCAGCGCCCGCCGCCGCGTTTGGCGTGCTGGGCGCGTGCAGCGGAGCCACCTTGGCGGCGCAGGAGTGGCGCGCCGCCCTTCCGTGGTCCTTACCACGGGGGCTGGCTTGGACGGCTTGGGCGCCGCCGCCGCAGCAGCAGCAGCGGCAGCAGCAGCAGCCACTTCGGTCTTTCTCCTGATCCTGATGTGTTCCAGTCGCGGCCCCACATAACTTGCTGACTTCTTTTTATGTCAAGAGTTAACAATCCACTCATGGCGGACACACGGTTTCAACATCCAGCGGAAACGGGCATGAGGCCCACCAAAGGATACAGCTACAAAAGTAGCCCACGATAACGCCACCCACACTAGGCGCCAAGCAAGCAGCGCCACAATTCAGGCACTGCACTCCTGCGGCCGGAGAGCGGGCCCCAGGTAAAAAGCCTTAAGCTAGAACTAGCTATGCAACTTTGCATTGCCATGTTTCCGGGGTAAGGCCACGAGGGAGAGAATATATGTGCGAAACGGCGCCCGTAAGAGCACATCACCACTGCCACTTGCTGAGGTCTTGGCCTAAATAGTAGGGACCCGAGAGGGCCGGGGGCAGTGCAGCTTGTGCTCCGGCCATGCCTCTAATTGGCACTCTCGGCAGCAGTAGAAGGCAGCGCCCTGGGTGCGGCCAGACGCTTCACACCTCCCACACTTCTTCAGCTTCCCGGCGGTCTGCCCGCAGTTGCCGCACTCGCGGACCGCGGCTGCATCGTTGCCGCGCGCCTGTGAGAGCGCGGCCGACATCTCCTCCACCGAGTTCGAAAGGCCCACTTGCAGAACCTTACCCTCGGACCAGTACGGGTGGATGCGGTAGCGCTCCGGCATGTGTGACGCATCGAGTTTGCGGCCGCCGCGGCCAGCTGTGCCGGCCGCGGCCCAGAGCGGCGCGATGGCGTCGCTGTCAATCTCGCCCGTGCTTGCGGCCTGGTCGATCGCCTTGACTGATAAGTGCAGCGGCACAGGGAGCGCGTCCACCACGAGCACGTGCGCCAGCAGCAGGTCGCACTTGCGGCCCACGCGCTGCGCCTCGTGGCTGCTGCACGCCGGCGGGGGGTCCTCGCGGTACTTGAACGTCAGGGAGAGCTGCCCCGGCAGCATGCCCAGCACGCGCTCCTCGCCTGGCGTGTTTGTGCCATGCATAGACGCGCAGGGCGGCTGCGGCGTCACCAGCGCGCCCAGCAGCGCCTCGCCCCCCGGGAGCGACGCCAGGAAGGCGCTGTCGATGAAGTGGCGCTGCTCGTGGCTCGCGGCGCCCACGTCGTGCGACGCCACTGTCGGCACGCCGAGCACCTGCGGAAGGGGCGCGTGCGAGCCGTGGTGGTGGTGGTGGTGGGAACGGGGGAAGGGGGGGGGGCATTCTGACTGGGAGGGGGGGGCGTGGGGACTGGGAGGGAGGGCGGGCTGACTGGGGGGGGGAGGGGCGTGGGACTGGGAGGAGAGGGCGGGCTGACTGGCAGGGAGGGCGTGGGGACTGGGAGGGAGGGCGTGGTCGGCGTGCGGTGCTGAGCGCCGGTCGTGGCGGCCGATGTCGCAGTCCTACTAAGCCACTGCACAGCAAAATGATTTCCTTTTCGTGATTTTCAATTGATTCAATTGATTTTCTGCAGCCATTTAATTGATTTTCTCGAGCCACTCGAAGTCCGGCTCCCTGGCTCCCAATTCCGGCTCCAAATGCCGAAGAGGAAATCACCGAGTCAGCACCATTCAAGCACCACCCAGCACCCCACACGCCAAGCACCTTGACATCCAGGATGTTGCAGAGGTTGGGGTAGTAAAAGGCGTGAGAAGGAGGCTCTGGCACTGTGGTCGCAGGACGCCTGTTACCACCGGTTGCCATCGTGCGTGGGTGGGGCAGCGCAGCGCGTGCGGTCACGTCCTGCGCGCCAGGCATGCCATGCAGAGTGAGTGGGGGGGTATAGGGAGGGGTGAGGTGGGTGCTTGTGTGGAGGGTGGGCGTGTGTGTGTGTGTGTGTGTGTGTGTGCGTGCTTGCATGTATGCGTGTGGTGAGGCAGTAGGCAGGCGCTGGCATGGCGTTGTGGCATGGCCATGCATTGCCAAGCATGCTTAGATAGCGCATGCATGGCCTCCACAGGTGTGCGAACTGAGGGGCACGAGGGGCGTAAGATCTTGTCCAAAAAGAGGAAGATCTTGTCTTGCAAGTTGACAAGACCCGCAGCCGTGCCCGCCTGGCGTCATCTCCCGCTCCTGCTCCCTCAGGCGCAGCAGCCACCGCCATGCAGGCTGGTGTTAAAGCGCCCACGCCTCGCGCGCCTGCTCCCCCAGCCCCTGCACCCGTCTGCTGGGACGCCGTGCTGCTCAGCAACGACCTCTTCTCCGCTCTGTGGGCGTGGATCTCTGACCTGGACTCCAAGCGCTCGCTGCGCGCTGCGAGCCAGGCCATGTGCATGCAAGTGGACGGGGCAGTGGTCGAGCTGACTGTCCCCGCGAACGCAGACCCCGAGGAGTTGCGCCAGCTGCTCGAGATGCGGTGGCCAGGCGTGAAGCACCTGGTCATGCACGTCACCGGCGATGGCAGCGGCCTCGACTGCCTGGCCGTCGCCACCACGTCTTCTCTGCGCCGCATGGAGAAGCTGAGCGTCCGCCACGTGCGCCCTCCCCTCAGCCCATGCGCTCCCGATCTCTCTCCACCGGGCATGCGCGGCGCGTGCAGTAGTGTACCCTGCATCATGCCATGCGACCCATACACGATTGAATGAGAACCCTTCACGTGCCTGCACTGCCACGCGTTGGGCGCTCTTGCGCCCTCCCCTCAGCCCATGCAGTGCGTGGCATGCAACCCTGTCCTCTCCACCGAGCGATGTAGTAGTAGTAATGTAGTGTACATCATACCATGTGACCCTGCGCCATCCAGACATGATTGAATGACGACCCCTCACGTGCCTGCTGCAGGTCGGCAACTGGGATGGGGGTTCGTCTCCCCTCATGCCAGCGTTCAGCAGCAACGTGGCAGCCACGCTGAAGGTGCTGGACATCCGCTACTGCTCCCTGTTTATCAACATCGACTCTGTCCGGAGCTGTGCAGAGCTCACACGTATCCAGATGAGATCAACCAGGGTCTCGGATCTGACGCCCCTTGCGTCTTGCAACCACCTGGAGGAGGCATGGATGGCGGGCTGTCGCAACTTCCAGAGCATCATGCCCCTGGTGGCCTGCTCCCGCCTGCGCAAGCTCGACCTGATTGGTTGCCGCATCGAGGTGCGCGGCACACAGTTTGAAGATCTGAAGGCGGCATGCACTCAGCTGGAAGACCCTTCCTCAGTGCTACTCAAGGGGCTCGTGCACGACCTTGAGCCTGGCATCCCGGACAGTGTACTGTGTGAGGCAGCTGAGGCATTAGCCGTATTCGCGGATGATGGTGCTCAGAACCAAGGCACCATCGCCGCAGCTGGCGCCATCCCGCGTCTGGTTGAGATGCTGGGACCTGGCTCCACTGATCCCATGTGCACAGCAGCCTCAAGCGCGTTGTGCAACCTGGCTAACAACAATTCTGGGAACAAGGTCACGGTCGTGGCTGCTGGAGCAATCCCTCGGCTGGTTGAGCTGATGGGGACTGGGTCTTCGGCAGACACGCAGTGGGCAGTAGCAGTCACGCTGCGCAACTTGGCATATGAACGCGACTTCAGCACTGCAATTGTGCGCGTGGAAGCTGTCCCACGCTTGCTGCATCTGATGTCGCCTGCCACTTCAGCGGACGTCCAAGAAGAAGCTGCAAAAGCACTGTGTTGCCTGTGCGAGTGTGCTGACACTCATGCCGCCGTCGTGGCTGCTGGTTCGATCCCGAGGCTGGTTGAGCTACTGGCGACCAACTCCGTAGAAGATGTGCAGATAGCAGCAGCAGGTGCGCTGGACCAGCTGGCCTTTGGCAGCGCCAGGACCAGGGCCGTCATCATCATAGCTGGTGCCATTCCGCATCTGGTGCGGCTCCTGCAGCTTGGCTCACCAGCGTATGTGCAGGCGGCGGCAGCAGCAGCACTGTATACCCTTGGCAGCTTTAGCGAGACTCCCACAGATGCCGAGCTCATTGCTGCTGGCGCTATCCCTCGCCTGGTTAACCTTCTGGGGTCCTCCTCAACAGATTTGCAGGAGCAAGCAGCATTCACGCTGTGCCACCTCACTGCCAATGTCAGGACGCACGACGCCATCATCGCCGCTGGGCCAACCCCGGGCGTGTTAGAGCTATTGGGGCCTGGATCCACAGAAGATGCACAGAGGGCAGTTGCTCAGGCGCTGAACAGCCTGTCAATTGACAATGTTGTCCAGGGACATGCCATCGCTGCTGCCGGTGCTATTCCGCCTCTGGTGAAGCTGGTGGAGCCTGGAACCCCAGCGGAGGTGCAGGAGATAGCAATCGGAGCGCTGTGGAGCCTGGCGACTGCCAATGACACTCAGACACAGGCCGCTGTGATCGCAACTGGTGTCATCCCGCGTATGGTGCAGCTGCTGGGACTTGGATCTGTGGTGGAGGATCAGGAGGCAGCCATTTGTACGCTGGGGAATATAGCAATCGCCGGCACACGCGGCACAGGCTCACAGATACACGCTGGCATCCTCGCTGCTGGCGCGGTTCCACCCCTGTTGAAGCTGCTGGTGCGCGACTCCACATAAGACGTGCAGGTGGCTGCAGCTGGTTTGCTGACCAAGCTGGCTGCGTACAACAACAACCATCGTCGCCATCGTCGACGCTGATGCCATCCCGCGCCTGGAACGCCTGGTGGGGCGGGGGATGGGTGTGAGCGCCCGCGTGCAGAGCGCGGTGTGCTCGGCGTTAGGCGCCCTTCAGTGCTTCCAGCGCCGCCTGACGCCACGCTGCTTGTGAGGATTGATACCCGCAGTGGGGGCGGGGGTGGGGGGTGAGCACGGGGGTGAGGGAGGTTAAACCGGGAAGAGAGGGGGAGAATGCTTGGCGTTGATTGCTTGGCGCGCACTTGATCCAACCAGTGCTTGCTAGTGTGTCCCGGTTGTACACGTCAACTTCTTCAACATTGTAAAATCCATCATCATCATCACACATGATGATGAGAGTTTTACAATCCACTTCTGGCGGTCACACGTACGGTTCCAAAGCTCCAGTGGGACTTAGAGAAACTAGGCTCAAGGCCCACAAAAGGTCCAGCTACAAGTAGCCCACGGTAACGCCATCCACACTTGGTGGCGGGCGCCAAGCAAGCAGCACCACTGTGCAGGCTGCACACCCAGCCCCTCAAATGGCCAGAGGGCGGACCCAAGGTATAAAACCATGAAGGGACCAAAAAGCCCTCCCCCAGACCACCGGAAGCGGGGCTAGTAGCACACCCGCCGCAGCACTCTACTCAGCGACCACACCGCACCCGCCACCGCACGCGTGTGGCGCCACCTCCCCTTCAAAAACACCCCCCAGAGGGAATGCCATCTAGCAAGCAGGTGCAGGCACCCGCTCGCCGTCAACGACGAGGCGCGCGCGGTGGAACTGCGCCCGCTTCCCCGCAGCCTTGGCGGCGAGGAAAGCGGGCCACAGCGCCCGGTGCTGCGCCTCCTCGCGGTCACTGAGGACGTCGAAGACAGCAGCCGACGGGTCCACGTCGCGCAGGTTGCGGCGGGAGCGCACGACGGTGTCGGCCACAGCGTCAGACGCCACGGTAAAGAGCACACGTAGCACGCCGCCCCGGCGCGGCTCCACACCAATGCCCCCGACGGCAGGCTTGGCGTTGAGGAACGACGCGGACACGACCCCGCCACCAGCCGGCCTATCCCGGCCAGAGACGTCGTGCACAAAGCGCACGAGATTCATAGCCAGGCAGACGGGCAGGCTGACGCCGTCCACGGCGGCTGCAGCAACCCGCACAGCCGCCGCCGCCACCGCCGTCTCCTCGGAACCATAGCAGTCACTGAACAGCCGCCTCACATGCCGCGTGGACCCCAAGTAGGAGGCGTCGCGCAGTGCGCCGCGCACGATCCCGTCGCGCGCCATCTGGCCTTCAGAGCCACGGCCCGCTATGAGCCTGGTGGCGGCTGCCACAGGGATGGACAGCACGTGGCTGCGGCACAGCGACGTTTCGCCCACACGCGCGGGCAGCCCCCCCCAGCGGGAGGGGCCGCGCGCAGATGTGGCACGCGCGGCGCCCGCCGCGGCAGGCCGTTCCGCCGCCGGCGCGCCCGCTGCCGACGCCACAGGGGCGGCAGCAGCAGCGGGGCGGGCAGGCTGAGCAGCCTCGGCAGCAGGCGCAGCGCGGGGCGCCGCACTGTGGGCCGCATGGCCGGCCCGCGCGCGGGCGGGCTCTGCATGCGGCATCTGCATGGGCGCCCCAGGGACGCGGCTCACCAGGAGGCTCACCACATCCACCAGGGACGCAATCTGTTGCGCCTGCGCCTGCACCACAGCGAGCACCCCCGCAAGGGCACCGCTGTGGCCGGCGTCGGCAACCTGTGGCGCGCCCACCTGCGTCGGCGCATTCTGTGGCTGGGCGCGCGCCCTCGCCTCCCTGTCCAGCAGCCCCCCTACCAGGCGTCTGATGTCTGCCTGCCCCGCGCTGAGGGCGCGGAGGGCGTCTGTGGTGTCGGCCGAGGCCGAGATGTGGTTGCTGGCGTCGCCATGCAGGTGTTGCGCAGCCTCCGCGTATGTGGCTGCCCCCCGCGCCCCATGGAGCGCCGAAAGCTGTGTCTGTGTCGCATCCACGCACGCGCGGTGGCGTGGCGGGGAGTCTGAGCCGGGGGAGCCGCTGCTCACCGGTGATTCTGTGGTGGTGGCCGCGCGGGCGATGAGCGCGCCGGCGGCCGCACTGTGTTTGCGCGCTTTAGAGCGCGTCATGAGTCATGGGAGCTCCAACAAGCATACACACAGGACGCTTCTCGACTCGTCTCTGCTCCGGGTAACATGTACTGCCGCACGCACGTGTGTGTGCGTGTGCCAGTATTTGTGTGAGAATTGTGTGTGAGTGTGTGTGTGCGTGGAGTGTCAACCGCTCTCTAGGCGGTGGCGAGGCTGGCACAGTGCCCGCCCGCCAAACTCCTGCCTAGCACCACTGCTGCCTGCCAACTTGTGGACTTTGCACGCCGTCCGCCCCTTACAATGCAAGCATCTAGCAGCTAGCGCCCCCATGATCATTGCGACCCCAAGTTTGTGCAGTGCGAAGCTTCCCACCGCCCGAACTTCTTCGTTCCCACCTACTCCACGCATGCGTCAGCGCCATTCAAACCCGCGACCACACAGCACCGCGCCACCATGCAGACCCGCAGCCGTGCTCCCCTCGCGTCGTCGCCCACTCCTGCTCCCCCAGGGGCACCAGTCACCGTCGCTGTCGCCATGCAGGCTGGTGTTCAAGCGCCCGCGCCTGCTGCTCCACCAGCCCCTGCACCCGTCTGCTGGGACGCCGTGCTGCTCAGCAACGACCTCTTCTCCGCTCTGTGGGCGTGGATCTCTGACCAGGACTCCAAGCGCTCACTGCGCGCTGCAAACCAGGCCATGCGCATGCAAGTGGACGGGGCAGTGGTCGAGCTGGACGTCCCCGCGGACGCAGACCCCGAGGAGTTGCGCCAGATGCTTGAGGCGCGGTGGCCAGGCGTGAAGCACCTGGTCATGCATGTCACCGGCCGCGGACTGAGCAACATGGCCGTGGCCGCCTCTCTGCGCCGCTTGGAGAAGCTCACCGTCTACCAGGTGGGTGGGTGCTGCACAGCGCATGCATGTTCCTTCCCCTCATGCAATGTGCCCCTGCGCCCTCCATGGTGAGCGTGTGAGTACGATTTGTGCTGTCCGCCATGCACCCCATCATGGCATGCCCCTGCGCCCCTCCCCCTCAAAGTGAAGCGCACCCACGCGCCTGTGCCGTGTGCAGCCGCGCAGCTGGGTGGTACAGTACCCTCCCTTGCCGGCGTTCAGCAGCAACGCTGGCGTGGCAGCCACACTGAAGGTGCTGGACATCCGCTACTGCTCTACATCCATAAATGCGCTGAGGAGCCTGGCCGCCGTCGACGCTCACAGGCAGGCTGCCATTCTCGGTACTGGCGTCATCCCCCGTATGGTGCAGCTGCTTGGGCCTGGGTCAACAGGAGAGGATCAGGCTGCAGCCATTGTTGCTCTGAGGAATCTGTCAGCCATCAAAGTGGGCCCAGGCTCACATATAGAGATGAGAGTTTTACAATCCACTGCCGGCGGTCACACGTTCGGTTCCAAAGCTCCAGCGGGACTTAGAGAGCAGGCACGAGGCCCACCAAAGAAAGTTAAAGCTACAAAGGTAGCCCACGGTACATATACCTACTGCCATTATCGCTGCTGGTGCCATCCCACATATCGTGCAGCTGGTGGAGCCTGTGTCCCCAGTGCAGGTGCAGGAGGCAGCCTTCAGAGTGCTGAGGAGCCTGGCTGCCGTCGATGACGCTCAGACGCAGGCCGCCGTGATCGCCACTGGCGACATCCCACGCGTGGTGCAGCTGCTTGGGTCCGCAGCAGGGGATCAGGTTGCAGCCATTGATGTGCTGAGCAATCTGGCGAACGTTTGCAAAAAGAGCCCAGACTCACAGATACACGCTGCCATCCTCGCTGCTGGTGCCGTCCCAACTCTAGTGCAGCTGATGGGGCCTGGAGACAGCCCACCGGGGACGCGCGCCGCAGCCATTGGCGCACTGAGGAGTCTGGCTGCTGTCGATTTTGCTCAGACACAAACTGCGATCATCTCAACTGGCGTCTTCCCACGAATGGTGCAGCTGCTGGGGCCTGCCGCTGCAGCGGAGTTGCAGACGGCAGCCATCGCTGCGCTGAGTAGCTTGGTTGGCTTCGGCGACAAAAATCTTGCTGATCAAGTGGCATATCTTGGTTTTCAAATGTCATCTTCCTGCACCCACTCGCATTCCGCTATGATTGCAGCTGGCGCACTCCCGCCCCTTGTGCAGCTGCTCGTGCGCGACTCATCAGAAGACGTGCAGGTGGCGGTGGCCGGCTTGCTGAACAAGCTGGCCTCGAGCGATGCTCGCCACCGAGTCGCCATCGTCAATGCTGGTGCGATCCCGCGCCTGGAACGCCTCGTGGGGCGTGGAGCGGGTGCAAGCGACCACGTGCAGAGCGTGGTTTGCTCGGCGCTCGGTGTCCTCCAGTGCTTCCAGCGCACATCCTGATGCATTGTGAGGCTTGATGCTTGCTGGCAACCCCTGGGGGGGAGGGGGGAGGCAAGGTGTGTGTGTGTGTGTGGCGGAGAGTGAAGAACGAACGGTGACTGAAAGGGGGGATAACGGCGGGCAGAACGGTCAGGGAGAAACGGTGTTGCAATTGAAGCTCCATGAACATACGCAACAAATTAAACATGTGTGTGCCGCATCACCATCGCATCTGGTAGTCCAACCCTGTGTATGCATGAGCACTGGCCCACCAAAACCTACGGCAGTTTTGAGTCGGTGTCAGACAGTCCGCCGTATCGCCACTGGCGTCGTCCCGCGCATGGTGCAGCTGCTTGGTTCATCCTCCAAAGAAGAGGTGCAGACGGCAGCCATGTGTGCGCTGAAGAGCCTGGCTGGCGTCGTCGATTCAAGCGAGTCGTCAGCAGCTGCATCCAAGTGCAGGCGTGCCGCCATGTTTGCAGCTGGCTGTCTCACGCCCCTGGTGGAGCTTCTTTGTGCGACTCGCCAGAAGATGTGCGCACATCTTCTGGCGAGTGCATGCAGGTGGCGGCAGCTGGTTTTCTCACCAGCTGCCAGTAACCACCACAGAATTGCCGTCGTGAACGCTGGCGCCATCCTGCGCCTGGAACGCGTGGTGGGGCGTGGAGCGGGAGTGCGACAACAACGTGCACAGCGCGGTGTGCTTGGCCCTGGGCGCCTTTCCATGCTTCCAGCGCTGCCTTGATGCCACGCTGTAAGTGAGGGCTGATGCCTGCGGGCATGCGCTGTGGGGTGGCGGGGCCTAGAAGAGGAGAGAGGGGGGTGGGGGTGCTTGGCGCTTGGCATGCACTTGATCTAGCATTGCTGGTGGCATGTGTCGCGGTTGTACACGAACCTCTTTTCGTATTTTGCTCTCTTCCGGATTGCCTGACTCTCCCCTGCACTCTCAAACCAGCAGTACACACCCTGCATGCTGCTGCGCTTGGGCCACACAGGCACTTGTGTATGCGCGCAAGTATGTTTTGATCGTGGGCGTCGCAAACGCGCTACACGCGCAGCAATAGGTTCAGTGCAGACGTGGTGACAGAGTGTGGCGGCGGTCAGGCAACCAATTATTTTGCTTGCAAGCAGGCATCCACCAGGGAGAGAGACTGAGAGACGGAGCCACTGCCTGCCACCAACGGGGCGAGTAAAATACAAGTCTTCCTGCGTTACATGAATCGCGTTGGAAGGAGGGTGTGTAGGCAGCCTAAAGAAGGGTGAGAGAAACGAAGAGAGCCAGCCCAGGCTCTGCCAAGGCAGCCGAAGGCAAGCCGATGAAGCAGCTATTACCCGTCGACCCGCCCAGCTTATTTGCCCTCGGCATGCGTGTGCGTCGCGCGCGCGACCCAGCAACAGCAACAAAATGTGGTGGTGGTGGTGGCCCTTGGTTTTTGGGGCAATGGCGGGCTCACTAAGCGAGGCTCATGCGAGGCTCATGCGAGGTATCTGTACATCTTCCGGTCGTCTGCGTCGCGCTCGAGGAACTCGCGCTCAATGAGCGACTCAATGCGCTTCTTGATGACGGACGGGTTGGGCAGGAAGCGCGGCGCGAGCTGGCGCGTGACCTCGGTGATGATCGAGTTATGGTCGAGCACCTAGCAGGGGGTAATTGGTGTGTGTAAGGTTGTAAGAGAGTTGAGGAGACTGAAAAACAAACTTGGTGAGAAGCGCAAGGTAGCAGGTGGTCGGGCTCTACGCGCCGGGCACGATCTTATACGCCTTTAGCGGTGTCCCTATTTG
The DNA here is from genome assembly GCA_016618255.1 of Chlamydomonas sp. UWO 241. NCBI lineage: Eukaryota > Viridiplantae > Chlorophyta > Chlorophyceae > Chlamydomonadales > Chlamydomonadaceae > Chlamydomonas > Chlamydomonas priscui. Next base: position 574,078 of record VFSX01000022.1, read on the forward strand.
TAACATCCACCATCATCATCGTCGTCATCAGGGTACACTTCAGGTCAATCAGACCGTAATGTCGACATCAAATGGGCCGGACCTGCAGTAGTGCAGCACATCAAGCGCAGTGCGGCAAACGGCGCACGGCAGACGGACACACAACAGACGGTGCACAGCACAGCAAAGCAGAACACGAATCCTGCGCACCTTGCGCGACTTCATGATGCGCACGATCGCGGCCTCAATCTGCGGCTTGCGGTCCTCCTCGACCTTGTGCCGCGTCTCCAGCTTCTCGGCCTCGCCCTCCTTCTGCGCCGACACCGTGCCGACCTTGACCTTGTACAGCTTGGACTGGAAGCCCGTGTTGAAGTGGAACATGTCGTCTTCCAGGATCTCCTTGCCCATCGGCTCCTTGCGCAGCACGTTCTTGCCCTGCGTGGCGGGAGGCGGGAGAGAGGGGGGGTGGAGAGGGGGCAGCACAATAAGGTCAGCTCTACTGAATGGCAGGATCTCTTTGCCCATGGGCTCCTGGGCTCAGCACGTTCTTGCCCTGCGTGACGGGAGGCGGGAGGGGGGGGGAGGGGGCAGCCCAGCACATGAGCTCAGCTCTACTAAATGGCAGGATCTCGTTGCCCATCGGCTCCATGCGCAACCCGTTCTTGCCCTGCGTGGCGGGAGGCGGGAGATGGGGGGGGGAGAGAGGGGGCAGCACAGCACATAAGGTCAGCTCTACTAAATGGCAGGATCTCCATGCCCATCGGCTCCTGGACGCAGCACGTTCTTGCCCTGCGTGACGGGAGGCGGGAGAGGGGGAGGGAAGGAGGGGGCAGCACAGCACATGAGGTCAGCTCTACTAAATGGCAAGGTGGGAGGCTGAGGTGCGTAGGAGGGGGGCAGCACAGCACAGCACACACGGTCACCTCAGTGGAGAGGTGGGAGGCTGAGGGGCATGGGAGGGGGCAGCACAGCACAGCACAGCGTGGGAGGGGGCAGCACAGCGCAGAACAGCACACAAGGTCAGCTCAGTGGACAGGTGGGAGGCTGAGGGGCGTGGGAGGGGGCAGCACAGCACAGCACAGCACACAAGGTCAGCTCAGTGGACAGGTGAGAGGCTCAGGGGAGTGGGAGGGGGCAGCACAGCACAGCACACGAGGTCACCTCGGTGGACAGGTGGGAGGCTGAGGGGCGTGGGAAGGGGCAGCACAGCACTGCACACAAGGTCAGCTCAGTGGACAGGTGAGAGGCTCAGGGGAGTGGGAGGGGGCAGCACAGCACAGCACATCACAGCACACACGGTCGGTTCAGTGGACAGGTGGGAGGCTGAGGGGGCAGCACAGCACAGCACACACGGTCACCTCAGTGGAGAAGTGGGAGGCTGAGGGGCGTGGGAGGGGGCAGCACAGCACAGCACAGCGTTGGATGGGGCAGCACAGCGCAGAACAGCACACAAGGTCAGCTCAGTGGACAGGTGGGAGGCTGAGGGGCGTGGGAGGGGGCAGCACAGCACAGCACACAAGGTCAGCTCAGTAGACAAGTGAGAGGCTCAGGGGAGTGGGAGGGGGCAGCACAGCACAGCACACGAGGTCACCTCGGTGGACAGGTGGGAGGCTGAGGGGCGTGGGAAGGGGCAGCACAGCACTGCACACAAGGTCAGCTCAGTGGACAGGTGAGAGGCTCAGGGGAGTGGGAGGGGGCAGCACAGCACAGCACAGCACAGCACACACGGTCAGTTCAGTGGACAGGTGGGAGGCTGAGGGGGCAGCACAGCACAGCACACACGGTCACCTCAGTGGAGAGGTGGGAGGCTGAGGGGCATGGGAGGGGGCAGCACAGCACAGCACAGCACACAAGGCCAGCTCAGTGGACAGGTGGGAGGCTGAGAGGCGTGGGAGGCGGGAGAGGGGTCAGGACAACACAGCACACGGTCAGCTCAGTGGACAGGTGGGAGGTCGAGGGGCGTGGGAGGGGGCAGCACAGCACAGCACACACGGTCGCCTCAGTGGACAGGTGGGAGGCTGAGGGGTCAGCGCAGCGCAAGGTCACACCTTCATGAGCGCGAGGCTCTGCAGCGAGCGCTTGAGGTCGACGGCCGGGATCTCAGTCGCCTCTGCGATCTCCTTGTACGTGAGCGCGTCGGCGTCGTTGAAGAGCAGCAGGATACACATCTGGTACGTCGACACGTTGAGCTCGTGGCGCTTGGCCCCAAAGTCGACGCGCAGGTCGGCAGTGCCCATGTTGGTCTGCCACGTGAGGCGGCGCCCCGAGTGCGTCCCGAGGTAGAATGTGCGGAACTCCTCGCAGCAGCGCTCCAGCTCGCGCGGCAGCTGGCACTTGCACGCGCTCTGCGTCGGCCAGCTCCCTGTCGTGAGCACCTGCACCTGCAGGTCGACGGCGCCCCCGCTGCTGTCGCCTGCCGCCGCTGCCGACGTGCCCGCCTCGGCGCTCCTGGCGCCGTACTCCAGCATCATGTCGCGGCTCGTCTTGATGTCAGTGAACATCGACTCGAGCTTTGACGTGAACTGGTATCCGCACTCGGTCTTGAGCTTGACGAGCAGCGAGCGCTCGGCGTCGTCGCTGACCGGCCGCCCAGACAGCAGCCGCTTCGCGAGGTGCTGCTTGTAGTACTTCTCAAACACGTCCTTCTCCTGCAGGTAGCGGAACAGCGACATGACCTTGTCGAGCACGACGTCGATGTCGATGTCCGACATGCCCTTGAGCCCTTTGCGCAGGCGGTCGTCCATGAAGAGCGAGATGAACTCGGGCGAGCGCTGGTTGAGGTTGATGAAGAACTCAAACGACTGGTTGAGCGTGTTGCGGAACGTCTTGTCGTCGCTGAACGACTGCGTCACGATGCGGTCGTACTTGTCGCGCTCATCGAGCAGCTTCTGCACAAACTCCACCGGGTCCTTGCTCGTCTCGGGGTCCTGCACCAGCGCCTTGCCCACGTCCTTGACGTGTTCCGACATGAGCGTCCGGATGAGCTGCGCGCCGCCGTCGACGCGCCGGAACAGGTGGTACATGCGCTGCAGGTCGTCGTGCTTGTCGTTGCGCAGCATCTGCACCAGCCCCGAGTGCTCCATCTCTGCGAGTGACTTCATCTGGTGCAGCACGAGCTCGACCTCCACGACCTTGGTGATCTTGCCCTCGGTGCTCGCGTTGAGGTAATTCTTCACGCGCTCAATCTCCTCGTTCAGCCGCCGCTCGGCCTTGACGAGGTAGTCGGGGCAGTCGTTCGACGCGATGAACGCAGACGCCTCCTTCTTGTAGAAGTCGGCCGCGGCCACGAGGAACGGCGTCTCAAAGTCCTCCACGTAGACCGCCTGCCCGAGGTCGCTCAGCATCTGCGTGGTCGACTGGATGAGCGAGCGGTCGACCATCTCGCCGGTGCGCTCCTTGTGCACGAGGTCGAGCAGGATGGACAGCATGCGCTCGCGGATGTGCGGGTTGCGCACGACGTGGTCGCGCCACAGCTCCAGGCCGAGCGGATACACCGGCGTCTTCTGGTTCTGGCTCACGTACGTGCGGTCCATGTACATGAGGATGTCGCGGATCATCTGCGTCGACTTTAGGTGGTCGTCCCAGCGCTTCTTGAGCTCCTTGAGGAACGGCAGCCCCTGCGTCGCCTCGATGCGCGCCGCGACCGCCTGCAGCTGCTCCGTCAGAGTCTTCTTCAGCCCCATGTACAGCCGGTCGCCGTACTTGTGCAGCACCATGTTGTACGCGTTCCTGCAGGCGCCGCCGTGCCATGCGCGCAGGGCAACGCGTGTCGGGCACGCACGGCATGCATGGCGAGGCCGTGACACGCATGCACTGCATGGCCCGTGCATGCATGCAAACTTGCGCGTCGCGAGGCGCGCAGCGGGCATGGCGTGGGGGCACAGATTGCATGCATGCATGCGAGCAGGCACGCGAGCTGCATGGGGATCCCCCCCATGCTCCCTACCTGTACAGCTGCTCAAAGCTCAGCCCGCTCGCGTTCTGGTTGTGGATTTCATGGATGGCGGACTCGAGCACCTTCCACGTCTTGTCTGCGCGTGGGGCAAGCATCACCGGCATGCAGTTCGTCAGCGTCCACGTCCGAAAATTGTGTTGCGTTTGTGTTTGAGCTCTGCCCTGTCCTGTTCCACTCACCCGCGTAGTTGGGGTCCATGTAGACCGGGTGCCTGAACGGCTCTATCTTGATCGGCTGCGGGAGCGAGGGCAGGGCGTGGTCGTGAGGAACCTGCGTGCATGCTTGGCCTTTGCATGCATGGCCACTGCAGCTGTAGCAGGAGCAGTCTGCTCACCGCCCGCCGTGTCGTCATGGTGACACGCCGCCTCCTCGTTGCCGCAGTGCTCTCCTCTCTAGCCACTACACAAACACGTGGATCAACCCTGGGGCCACACGAGCTGGCTTACTGTGAACAGCAGCGCATGGCGTGATACCAAGGTGATGTGAGAGAGACGGTGACGCTGAACGAACAGGTAGAGGCGAGGATTTCCAATATGAAAGAAAATGTGAACAGGGTTTGGGGGGCCATGAGGGGTATGATGAGGGGCAAAATGAGACAGTAGACGCGTGCCGTAGTTAGTCAGCATGCTCGACGGGTGCGCGCGTCGACAGCATTAGTGCCGATCCTGTTGTGAACAAGGAGCGTGTGCTTTGAAACGCAACGGGCTCTCCCCCCTTTTGGCCCTGGCCCTCCATCACACACCGATCGACACTGGTTGCTGGGTGTGCTGAGCATCAACGTGACGCAGGCACGACGCGCATCAGATCTGCCCCAGCTGCTGCTCCCCATGCATCCAATGTCCATGGAGACCTCCTCCTCCGGCCTGCTCCAGGAGGTGGTTCTTCTCAGGGAGGCCCCATGCAGGCAAGTGGCGATCGCCGCTCCGACGCAGCGCAGCCCACAGGCGGCAGGGGGGCTGTTCCGGCTGCGCGGCAGGGCAGGCGATGCCGTGCTGTACGCGGATGCCAGCGGCGAGCGAGGCGATGAGCGTGGTATGTCGTGGACAATTGACAACGGTGCGAGCGGGGTGCTGCGGCTCGCGGAGTTTGGGCTGAGCAGTGGGTCGGCACCAGGCGTGGACTGCGACTTCGGCGAGCTTTGCGTGTTCCCGCGCCTGGTGCAGCTCAAGGGCAAGAAGAGCGGGCAGCAGACCAGCATCACGCTGGTGGGCCTGCTGTCCACTGGGCATCTCTTCTACTGGGACCTGGACCTGGCGCATGGCGGGGCCGGCATGGGCGACCCGTCTGCATGCATGCGCTTCTGTGACGTCAGCGCGCAGCTCGCATCGCATGGCAGCCCGACTGCGCTCGGCGCAACGGCCGACACCGTGCTAGTCGGCTGCTCGGACGGCGTGACGCTGTGCGTGCCGGGCGGCGCGCTGCCGTCGCCCAACGCCGGGCCGCACTGCTCCGAGCTGCGCGCGAGCAGCTGGGGCCTCGTGCCGCTGCTGTCGAGCATGGTGGGTGCCAAGGCGGCGCAGCCGTCGGTCGTCGCGCTGATGTGCCACCCGGGCGCGCCGCACCTCGCGCTCGCCGCGTACGATAACTGCACGCTCAAGGGCTTCAACCTCGCGCGCCAGGGCGCAGAGGTCTTCAGCGACTCGCTGCTGTCGTCGGCCGCGTCGGCCGCGTCGGCCCCACAGCGCGACGGCGGGGGCGGCGGCGCCAAGCTCGCCCTCACGAGCGCGATGCTGTGCGCGTGCCCGGCAGACCCGTCCGCCGCCGTGCTCGTTGCGACGCTCGAGTCGCACGACACGTCGCACAAGCTCTCATGCCTGCTGACCCTCTCGGCACCCCCAGGCAGGTCACCATTGCCCCTCCCCCCACACACACCACACACGCACACACACACACACACACACACACACACACACACACGCACACATCCGTACATCCATCGATCCAATTATCAAAGCCGCACCGGCAATGCCTGTGCTACTAGCAGTTGCAGCACGCACGTACACCCACCCACCCACACACGCGCTCGCACGCACGTACCCACCCCACCCACCCACCCACACCACCCAGGGGGCGTCCGGCTGCCTGTTACCGACCGCCACGACCTCCTCGGCACACAGCACACACAAACACACCCACTCACACCCACTCCCACACACACGCACACACACGCACCCCCCCCACACACACCCTCACACCACCCAGGGGGCTTCCGGCTGTCTGTCACCGACCGCCACGACCTCCTCGGCACACCACACACACACTCCCCCCCACACACACGCGCGCACGCACACACACCCTACACGCACGCACGCACCCCACCCAGGGGGCGCCCGGCTGTCTGTCACCGACCGCCACGACCTCCCCGCCCCCCCGCCTCCCACACACACATGCACCCCCACACACACGCACCCACACACACCACCCAGGGGGCGCCCGGCTGTCTGTCACCGACCGTCACGACCTTCCCGGCACACACACACACACACACACGCACGCACACAAACACATCCCACACGCACCCCACCCAGGGGGCGCCCGGCTGTCTGTCACCGACCGCCACGACCTCCCCAGCACACACACACACACACACACACACACACACGCACACGCACACACCCTCACGCATCCCCACACGCACCCCCACACGCACCCCCCACGCACGCACCCCCACACACCACCCAGGGGGCGCCCGGCTGTCTGTCACCGACCGCCACAACCTCGCCGCCCCCCCCCCTCACACACGCAAACACACACACACACGCACGCGCACGCACACCCCCACACGCCCTTCCCCCCACACCCCCACACGCACCCCCACACACCACTCAGGGGGCACCCAGCTGTCTGTCACCATCCGCCACGACCTCCTCGGCACCCCCACCCACCCACCCACCCACACACCCACCCGCCCACCCACACGCACACACACGCACACACACACACACATACACACACACACGCACGCACGCACCCCCACACACCACCCAGGGGGCGCCCGGCTGTCTGCCACCGACCGCCACGACCTCACCGGCGCTGGCAACTCCGGCACGGTGCTCTCAGCAGGGCTCGACCCCGCGCGCGGTGTTGTGTGGGCACTCATGCGCGCGCACGGCGCGGCGCGGATGCTCGGGTTTGACCGCGCGGGCGGGGCGCTCGTGCGCGCGGCAGAGCTACAGGAGGAGCAGCCGTCGGCTGCGTACGTGGGCGCGGCGCGCGGGGGAGGTGGCGTGGAGATGGTGGGTGGGCGGGTGCGGGGGTAGGCGGGGGGGGGGGGGGCCGGCGGGCTCACACGCACGCACACACACACGCACGCACGCACACAAAACACGCACACACACAGGCGCACACACACGCCCGCACGCACACTCACTCACACACAACACAATCGCAGGAGTTCTGGGACGACGTTATCTCCGCTTACGGCCCCTCCGGCTTCTCCAGAGCACACACACACACACACACACACACACTCACACCCACACACACACACACACACACACGCACGCACGGGTCTTATGCGCCACCAAAGGTGTCCAACAGACTGTAAAATCGACCACACACACACACACTTGCACGCGCGCACACACACACTTGCACGCGCACACACACACCCAGGAGTTCTGGGACGACGTGACTGCCACGTACGGCCCATCCAGCTTCTTGCCAGAGCACACAGACACACACACTTACACACACACAGGAGTTCTGGGACGACGTTTCCGCCGCGTACGGCCCCTCCGGCTTTTCGCCAGAGCACACACACACTCACACACACACGCACACACACACACAAACACACACACTCTTACACACACACAGGAGTTCTGGGACGATGTTACTGCTGCGTATGGATCCTCCGGCTTCTCGCCAGAGCGCCAGGTGCTCTGCCACCTGCTATCACCGTCGACGCTGTGCAGGTGTGTGCTTGTGTGCTTGAGTTTGTGCTTGTGCTTGTGCTTGTGTGTGTGTGTGTGTGTGTGTTTGGTTGTGTGTGCCTGCGTGTGCTTGTGCTTGTGTTTGTGTTTGTGCCATTGATCTGCGCCAGGTGCTCTGCCACCTGCTATCGCCGTCGACGCTGTGCAGGTGCGTGTGTGTGTTGTTGTTGTGCTTCAGTTTGAGTTTGTGAGTGTGTTTGTGCCACTGATCACACACACACACGCATACACGCATGCATGCTGCGCCGCCTGCTGCCACCGTCGACGCTGTGCAGGTGCGTGTTTGTGCCACTGATCACACGCACACGCATGCATGATGATGAGAGTTTTACAATCCACTTCATGCATGTATGCATGCATGCCAGGGGTTTCCTTGGGGTCAGTCATCCTTTCGTACTTTCCGAAGAGGCTTTCCCAGTTTCGTCGGGATTTTGGGCTGTAGCCCGAAGAATCGCGTCAAAAAGTGTGAAAGTCGACGATTTCACACTTTTCCCTGGAAAATTTGCCTCCGCACTTCGTTTTCCCTGAGCGTACCCACTCGAAACTATCGGGATCGCGCCCTCTGAGCCCGTTTTTTTTCGTTTCCCGATCGGGAAGGAACCCCCTGATGCATGCACACATGCATGACCAACCACCTGCTGACACCTTTGATGCTGTGCAGGCGCGTGTTTGTGCCTGTGTTGTTGTGCTTTAGCTCGAGTTTTTGCTCGTGTTTGTGCCCACACCACCCACCCACCCACATACCCCACACACACGCATGCAGCACACACACGCACCCACGCAAATGGCACACACGCACAATGACGCACTCGACTACATCTTCATCATCACGTGATGTTGTGCCGACCCTTGTGCGCAGGGCCTCGCTGCGTGACGCGCTGTCTCACATGGGCGCACACACACACACACACACGCTCACACGCACGCGCACACACACACACACACACACTGTATGCAGGGCCTCGCTGCGTGACGCGCTCTCACATGGGCGCACACACACACACGCACACACACACACGCACGCTCACACGCTCGCACACGCACACACACACACACACACACACACTGTATGCAGGGCCTCGCTGCGTGACGCGCTGTCTCACACAGGCGCGCACACACACACACACACACACTGTATGCAGGGCCTCGCTGCGTGACGCGCTGTCTCACACAGGCGCGCACACACACACACACACACACGCACACACTGTCTCTCTTTGTGCAGGGCCTCCCTGCGTGACGCTCTGTCGCACACGGGCGCACAGCTGACGATGGCCGAGGCGGCCAGCGCGCCGCTGGCGCAGCTGGCGGGCTGCGTGCGGGGCGCGGTGCAGGTGTGTGTGGGGGTGTGTGTGTGTGTGTGTGCGGGGGAGGGGGGGCGCTGGCGCAGCTTGTGGGCTGCGTGAGGGGCGCGGTGCAGGTGTGTGTGTGGTGTGGTGTGTGGTGTGTGTGTGGGGGGGGGGGAGCGCTGGCGCAGCTGGTGGGCTGCGTGAGGGGCGCGGTGCAGGTGTGTGTGTGTGGTTGTGGTGTGTGTGTGTGTGTGTGGTGTGGTGTGTGTGGTTGTGTGTGCGGGGGAGGGGGGGGGCTGGCACAGCTGGCGGGCTGCATGAGGGGCGCGGTGCGTGTGCGTAGACAAACACATACACGCACACCACAAGAGAGAAAAAACATTCGGTACAGCCCCCACCGGGCAGCCTGGGTCACGGCTCTCGCCTGTGCCACGGCACATACCCCGGAAATCGGCGCGCACACGCACCCCACACACCCCACACACACACGCACACACACACACGCACCCCACACACACACGCGCACGCACGAACGCAAGCTCTGCAGCGGCGCTCCCCCGGCACGCCCGCCCCGTCCGCGTGGGTCGCGCTCATGCGCGCCTACCTCGCGTCCCCTCCCCCCCACACACACACACACGCACGCGCACGCACACACCCAGGCTCTGCAGCGGCGCTCCCCCGGTACGACCGCCCCGTCCGCATGGGTCGCGCTCATGCGCGCCTACCTCGCCGCGTGGTCGCGCCGCCACGCGCCGCTGTCGGTCGTTGTGCACGGCGGCAGCGGCGTCGTGGGGCTGGTTCGCGCGGGGGGCATGGTGACGTGCCTTCGTGCGGCAACGGTGCAGGAGGCGCTGTCTGCGGCAGCACACAGAGGGTGGGTGGTGTGTGTGTGTGTGTGTGTGTGTGGAGGGATGGGGGGGGGGTCGGTGCATGTGTGTCTTTGTGTCTGGGGGTGTGTGTGTGTGTGGGGGGGGGGGCATGGTCACGTGCCTCCGTGCGGCGATGGTGCTGGAGGCGCTGTCTGCGGCAGCACAGGGGGTGGGTGGCGTGTGTGTGGGGTGGGTGTGGGGTGGGTGTGGGGTGGGGGGCATGTGTTTGTGTGGTTGGCACCAGCCTCACACACACGCACACGCACACACGCGCGCAGCACCGACCTCCCCTCGCACGGCCTCCTCGCCGACACGGAGCTCCGAACGGTACACTCGGTCGTCTCGTCCGTCGCCGCGCAGCTCGGACCCCTCCCCCTGGATGCGTTTGTGGACCTGCTGGCGTCTGGCGCGTGCCCCACGCCGCAGGTGCGTGCGTGCTTGTGTGTGTGTTGTGTGTGTGCGTGTGAGCGCGTGTGCGTGGTCGATTCTTCAGTCCGTCGAATCCATGCCTTTTATGCTGCCCGACATATTTGACCTGTGCTTGCGCACCCTAGCTAGAGAAGACGCCGGCAGCTGTGAGCAGCGTGTGTGTGTGTGTGGTGTGTGTGTGTGTGGTGGTCGACCGCACACCCATGTTGGCGTATACGGCCGTGCTTGCGCACGCTAGCTAGAGAAGAGGCCGGCAGCTGTGAGCAGCGTGTGTGTGTGTGCGTGTGCGTTGACGTGTGTGTGTGTGTGTGTGTGTGTGTGTGTGTGTGTGTGATGGTCGACCGCACACCCATGTTGGCGTATACGGCCGTGCTTGCGCACGCTAGCTAGAGAAGAGGCCGGCAGCTTGTGCACCCTGAAGCTGAGGCATGCAGGTAACACCCGCACTGTCCACCCGCCTCCCTGCCAGTGCACAGCCATGCCGCCAATCTTTGTGCACTGCCAGAGGGCGATTGCTGCGATTGCATCTCCGCTGTGGTGTGTGGTGTGTGTGTGTGTGTGTGGTGGGGGGGAGTTCCCGGTGACACCGCGCACCCTGGACACGCACCAACACCGCACCGCGTGCGCGCCCCACGCCACGCAGCTGCTCCCGGTCTTCGCTCAGATGTGGCTCACGGGGCCGGTCAGCGCGAGCGGGCGCGCGCGCGACGACGTGGCGCGCGAGCAGCAATCCAGGCAAGTGGTTTGTTGTTGGACGTTGCGTGCGGGATGTGGCTCACGGGGCCAATGGTATAGGTTTGTATGCGGGATGTGGCTGACAGGGCCGGTGAGTGCGAGCGGGCGCGCGCGCGGCGACGTGGCGCACGAGCAGCACTCCAGGCACGAGCGTTCGGTAGTTATTGCGGGTTGTGGCTCATGCGGGCCCGAGGGGGGGGGGCACTCCAGACTTTGGTTGTTGCTGAACGTTGTATGTGTGGTGTGACTGGCGGGCTTGGTCAACGCGAGCGCGCGCGCGGCGACGACGCGGCGCACGAGCAGCACTCCAGGCAAGCGTTCGGTAGTTGTTGCGGGTTGTGCCTCACTGGGGGTGGTGTGTGTGTGTGTGTGTGTGTACTCCAGACTGTGGTGGTTGCTGTAGGTTGTATGTGTGGTGTGGCTTGCGGTCTTGGTCAGCGGCGACGTGGCGCGCGAGCAGCACTCCAGGCAAGTGTTTGTTGTTGGAGGTTGCGGGTTGCATGCGGGATGTGGTTGTCGGGGCCGGTGTTGTAGTTGCTGTAGGTTTGCATGCGAGTCATCATCATGTGGCTGGCGGGGGCTGGTGGGCGCGCGCGCGCAAAGACGTGGCGCGCGAGTAGCATTCGAGGCACGTGTTTGGGAGTTGTTGCGGGTTGTGGCTCATGCGCGGGGGGGGGGGGCACTCCAGACTGTGGTGGTTGCTGTAGGTTGTATGTTTGGTGTGACTGGCGGGCTTGGTCAGCGCGAGCGTGCGCGCACGGCGACGTGGCGCGCGAGCAGCACTCAAGGCACGTGTTCGGGAGTTGTTGCGGGTGGTTGTGGCTCATGCGGGCCCGAGGGGGGGGCACTCCAGAGTGTGGTGGTTGCCGTAGGTTGTATGTGTGGTGTGGCTGGCGGGCTTGGTCAGCGCGAGTGCGCGCGCGCGCGGCGACGTGGTGCGCGAGAAGCACTCGAGCAAGCGTTTTTTTGTTGGACGTTGCAGGTTGCATGCGGGATGTGGTTGTCGGGGCCGGCGTTGTAGTTGCTGTAGGTGTGCATGCGGGATGTGGCTGGTGGGGGCTGGTAGGCGCGCGCGTGCGCGGTGACGTGGCGCGCGAGCAGCACTTAAGGCAAGTAGCTCCTGGAGGAGCAACTAGCCACGTGGGGAGGACCCAGGGGGGAGCCGCTAACAAGGAGACCCTTGGGCACGCTAGGGTGTTGGTTAGGGGGGGGTGAAGGGAGCGCGAGCAGCACACACACACACACACACGCACATACACGCACACACACACACACACACACACGCAGACACACAGACGCACACACACAGACACACACACACACACATACACACACGCACAGGTGGCGCTCGGCGCGCCAGCGCTGCCTGCTCGACCTCGGAACGCGGCTCGGGTCTCTCGGCGACCCCATCGCGGCGCTCCGCCGCTACGTGGCAGCGCTTGGCGCTACGAGCAGCGGCGCCGTCGGCGGTGGGTCGGATGGGCCCAGCACATTGTTTGTTTTCACCTATATATATATATATATGTATCTGTGAACTTGGAATGGCAGATTCAACTCCATGCAAACCACCGTGTAGCAGCAGACTGGGGAGAGAATCGGCTGTCCAACGAGCCGCCTAGAGCCTGCGACAGATCAGCACAGCTCCGATGGCACGCGTTAGGGAATATGGGGAGTTGTGTACCTAGGAGGACATGGGGCAAACTCGCTCACTTGGCTATATTCCATCTGATCCCTGCTGCCTGGCTGTGTGCCTTGCCCCCCCTTTCAGGACTGAAGCTGTGCATATGTGGGGAAACCCATGCCTGCGGGGGCGGGGCAGTCCTGACACCCCTACTGGGGCGTGAAAGATCCACGCCCCCAGGCACATGGAGACCACCCCAAACTTTGCATTAGAAACATTGAGCCAACTGGCACCTTTCCCCCACCCCAAAACGATGGAAAGCAAGTGGTAAGTACAGAGCACCACCGGACTAACAATGTCCGTCACGGGCAGGCGCGTGGAGTGGGTGATGTGGCGCGTGTGCTCCTCAGGGGGGTGCGACCGCGCTCTGCGCACGTGCACACACCCACACCCAGGGGATGCAAGCACGCTCTGCGCATGTGCACACACGCACGCCCACACCCATGCACACACACTCACACACACACCCATGCACACGCGCACACACACACGCACACACCCATGCACACACACCCACACCCATGCAAACACACACGCACACGCGCACACACACACTCATGAATACGTCCGGCAGACTGTGAAATCGACCTCGCACACACACACGCGCATGCAGGCGGCGGCGGCGCTGGCGGCGGCACACAGCCGGACGGCAGCAGCAGCAGCAGCAGCGCCCTCCCCGGCCCTTGGGCGTCCGTCCTGCTGGCGTCCGCACAGCAGCAGTCGCGCGGCTGCGTCGAGGTGGGTGTGGTACATTTCACAGTCCGTCGGACTCCTTTGCTTGGTGTTCAAACTCGGCCACACACACACACACACGCACCAGGGTGCTCCGCGACGCCGCGCTCACTCTGTGCTTGGTGCTCGAGCTCAGACACACACACACACACACACGCGCGCACACACAAACACACACACCCACACACATTTATGTCTCTGACTTTCAGAAGTGTTCGTTTGATTACAGTCACGCGTGACAGCGGTCACGGCTTGGAGCAGAGCCTGACCTCCACCGGCCGCAGGTGATGCCTGCCCTAGGGCATGGCACCACCCACGACCAATGTCGGGCGGCTGGACTCTGCAGCTAAGCACCATTCTCCCTAACTTGCTCAAACATAAAAGTCAGTGGGACACCACAATTCAACAGGGTGGGTGGGTGGTTTCCAAAAGGCTGAAAGGAACGGGAAGCCGCAAAAAGGGAGCGGTGCTGGCGACCCAAGAAGACGGATAGGAATCTTGGGGTGCTAGCACCATATGAGGCTTCTGTGAATCTCACTTCACACTTAAAATGTCTTATTCGACAGAAACTCCAGTTTTCTACCCATCTAGGGATTAAGTAGAAAACCAACACACACATACTTACACATACAAATAATGTGCCTTCAAATGCGTCCAACGGACTGTAAAATCGCCCACACACACACGCATGCACACACACACACACACCAGGGCACTCCGTAACGCCGCGCTCACTCTGTGCTTGGTGTGCGAGCTCGGCCACACTTACACACACGCACACACACACACCAGGGCACTCCGCGACGCCGTGCTCACTCTTTGCTTGGTGCGCGAGCTCGGCCACACATACACACACACACACACACACACGCGCGCACACACACAAACACACACTAGGTCTACTGCGCCTTCAAAGGCGTCCGACGGACTGTACAATCGTCCCCCACACACACACATGCACACACACACACACACACACACGCATCCACACACACACACAAACACACGCACACACACACCAGGTGCTCCGCGACGCGGCGCTCACTCTGTGCTTGGTGCGCGAGCTCGGCGCGTTCGGCGGGTGCGCGTTGACGCACGAGCAGGTCGATGCTCTAGACAGCGAACTGCTGCCAGCTGTTGTTGCTGCGCTGCAGAGGTGAGAGGGAGAGGGAGGGAGGGAGGGAGGGAGACAGACAAGACAGACAGACAAGACAGGCAGACAAGACACACAGAGACAGACAGACAGACAGACAGACAGACAGACAGACAGACAGACAGACAGACAGACAGACAGACAGGCAGGCAGGCAGGCAGACAGGCAGACAGAGAGGCAGACAAGACAGACAGACATGCATGCCCCCCCCCTGATCACTCGTATCCCCCGGTCACTCTAATCCACACACTGACACACAAACACACACACACACACACACTCACAGGTCTGTCCTCTCCCTCTGGCTCACCTCCATGCCCACTCCCTGCCACCACGCACAAACACACACGCACACACACACACACACACACACACACGCACACACTCATTCGCAGGGCTGTTCTGTCGCTCTGGCTGACCTCAACGCCGGGGTCTGCCGACGGCGGCGGTGGTGGCGGGGTGTCCGGTGGAGGAGGGGAGGCCGACCTGGCTGCGCTCGCGACGCTCACGCTGCACAGCAGGGGCGGGTCGCCCGCGGGAACCTCAGGTGTGTGCGGATGTGGATGTGTGCGTGTGTGTGTGTGTGTGGCAGGGTGGAAGGAGGGGAGCCCGACCTGGCGGCGCTCGCGACGCTCACGCTGCACAGCAGGGCCGGGTTGCCTGCGGGAACCTCAGGTGTGTGTGGATGTGTGTGTGCGTGTGTGTGCGTGCGTGTGTGTGTGTGTGTGTGTGTGTGTGTGTGCGTTGCACGGTAGGAGGAGGGAGCCCGACCTGGCTGCGCTCGCGACGCTCACGCTGCACAGCAGGGGGGGGGACCCCAAGTGTGCGCGCATGTGTGTGTGTGTGTGCGTGTGTTCGTGCGTGTGTGTGTGTGCGTGTGTGTGCGTGTGTGCGTGCACGTGTGTGTGTGTGTGTGCGTGTGTGTGCGCGCATGTGGGCGTGGCAAGGTGGGAGGAGGGGAGCCCGACCTGGCTGTGCTCGCGACGCTCACGCTGCACCGCAGGGGCGGGTCGCCCGCGGGGAGAGGATGTGGATGTGTGTGTGTGTGTGCGTGTGTGCGTGTGTGTGTGCGGATGTGGATGTGTGCGTGTGCATGTGGAGGGTGGGATGAGGGGAGCCCGATCTGGCCGCGCTTACGACGTTCACGCTACACAGGCTTGTGCTCTCACACACACTGGTGCACGCACACACACAGGCACACACACACACCATCAATATCAATACGCCATGAGAGATTGGTCACAGGCGTCCAACTGTATAATCCAACGCACACACACACATACATGCATACACCACAGACTAGTACACACACACAGTCAAACGCACGCACGCACACACACACACACACACACACACGGCAGGCGGCGCTCACACCGCGCGTGTGCGCGTGGTTCCCGGCGGCGGCGGCGCGCACCCCGGCGCGCACTCGGCGTCGACAGCGGCGCCGCCCGACGCGCCGCTGGCGGCGTGGCTGCTGCCGCGCGTGCGCGAGAGCCTCGGGCTGGGGCGCGTGCCGCCGCTGGCGCAGCGGGGCGCTGAATGCGCGTTTGCGCGCGGCGGCGGCGGCGGCGGCGGGCTGAGCGCGGACGTGCTCGAGGCGGCGTCGCGCGCGCTCGTGGCGTGGCTGCAGTGTGGCAGCAGCAGCAGCGCCACTACCAGGTGTGTGTGTGTGTGTGTGCGGGGGGTGGGATATCAAAGGGGGGCGGGATCACGACCCGGGCGTCGCTGCAGCGCGGCAATGGCACCGCCACTGGCACTGGCAATGGCAATGGCACCGCCACTGGCGATGGCAATGGCACGAGGTGTGGAGGAGGGGGGGGGGGTCAATAAATGGGAGGGGTCGCGCGTGCTCGTGTCGTGGCTGCAGTGCAGCAGCAGCAGCAGCAGCGGCGGCGCTGGCACCAGGTGTGTGGAGGGGGGGGGAGGGAAGGGGAGTTCTCAAGAGAGGGGGGGAGGGGGGGAGTGCCCGACTTGTGGCGTGGCTTCAGTGCGGTAGCAGCAGCAGCAGCAACAGCGGCGCCAGGTGTGTGGGAGGGGGAAAGGGGGGGGGGTCTCAAAAAGGGTGTGTGTGGTCACTGGATTGTGGCGTGGCTGCAGTGTGGCAGCAGCAGCAGCAGCGACGCTGGCACCAGGAGTGTAAAAGCCGGAGAGGGGGGGGGTGCCACAAAGAGGGGGGGTGGAGGGGCACTGAGTGCTACACGAGACAAGTCACTGACACGTGGCTCCTCACTCACTCGCTTTCACTCACTCTCACTCTCACTCACTCTCACTCTCACTCACCCCCCCCCCTTCCACACACACACACGTCGCTCCTCACCCACTCACTCGTCAGCGCCGCCGCCGGCGCGCGCGGCAACTACCCGCACCACCCACCCAATCACCCACCCACCCACTCTCTCACTCACTCTCACTCACTGTCTCTCTCATCACTCACCCACTCACTCGCTTACTCACTCACTCTCACTCTCACTCGCTTACTCACTCACTCTCACTCTCACTCTCACTCTCACTCTCACTCCCTCACCCACACTCTCTCATCACCCACTCACTCACTCACTCACTTACTCTCACTAACACTCTCGTTCTCATCACTCACCCACTCAGCAGCGCCACCGCCATCGCGCGCGGCGGCCACCCGCACCACCCACACTCGCGCGTCGTGCTTGACCTTGGGCTGGCGTTGTTCGCAGCGCGCGAGACGAGCGCGCTCATGCCGCTGAGCGCGCTCGCGGCTGCGTCAGGGGCGGCCGACGGGTCCGCAGGTCGGTTGTGCAGCGATATTCTCGACTGTGTTGGCGTGTGTGTGTGGTGTGTGTGGGGGGGGGGCTCGCGCTGTGTTTACTGCACGCGAGACGCGCGCTCTGATGCTCTGCTGAGCGCGCTCGCTGCTGCATCCGGGGCGGCCAACGGGTCTGCAGGTGCGCGTGGCGATGCAGTGTTGTTTTGTGTGTCGGGGAGGCTTGCTCTCTTTGCTTCATGCGAGACGCGCGCTCCGATGCGCCGCTGAGCGCGCTGTCTGCTGCGTCAGAAGGCGGCCACGGGTCCGTAGGTCAGTTTGTCGGTTCCCGTAAGGCTCCGGGGTTCTGAGCACTCGGGGCGGTTATCCGCGCTCGCTCACGCTCACACCCACCCATGCTTGTGGTGGTTTGGGGTGGGACACAGCGCTTGCTCGCTCACATGCACACCCACCCACCCACCCGCACGGGCTTCCTGCGCGGCCTGTCCCTGGCGGTAGAGCGCTCGCCTCGGGCGGGCGCTCGCTCACACGCACTCCCACCCACGCACCCACCCACCCCATCCCCTGCCTTGTCGGCTGTCAGGCTTTCTGGAGTCCCCCCCCCCCTTGCGCAAACGCCCCCCCCCCCCTCACAGACTTCCTGCGAAGCCTGTCTCGCGGTCGGGGTGGTTGTCAGCAATTGCTCGCGCACACGCCATCAATAATACGTCATCAAAAGCGTCCGACAGACTGTACAATCGACCACGCGCACATTGCCCCCCCCCCCCCCCCGCAGACTTCCGGCGCCGCCTGTCTCTGACGGCGCTTAAAAGCTCACCCACACTTGCCCACCCCCACCCAGTCGGGGTGATTCTCAGTGCTCACGCACACACACACACACGCACACACACTCATCCCCGCGCAGACTTCTTGCGCGGCCTGTCTCTGGCGGTCGCTCTCGCGTCGGGTGGGCGCTCTGGCAGCAGCAGCGCCAGCAGTGGCGCGGACCGCTCGTCGATGGTCGCCGAGGCGGCCGGTTGCTTCTTCTGCGCGGCCGCGTCGCTGCTGTCAGGTGCGTCAGGTGGCTTCAACGCGGCTCCCTTATTGCGCATAGTAGAAAGGCCTTGCAAGGCCTTGTCTTGGGTTTCTGGCACCATCAGCAGCAGCAGCGGCACCGGCGATGGTCGCCGAAGCCTTCTTCTTCTTCTTCTGCGCTGCCGCGTTGCTGCTGTCAGGTGCGTCAGGTGGCTTCAATACGGCTCCCTTAGTGTGCATAGTAGATGGGCCTTGCAAGGCCTTGTATAGGGTTTCTAGCAGCAGCAGCGCCAGCGGCGGCGACGACCGCTCGTCGATGGTCGCCGAGGCCACCGGTCGCTTTTTTTGCGCTGCCGCGTCGCTGCTGTCGGGTGCGTCGGAAGGCGTCAATACGGATCCCTTAGTGTGCATAGTAGATAGGTAAGGCCATGTATAGGGTTTCTAGCACCAGCAGCGCCCGCGGCGGTGCAGACCGCTCGTCGATGGTCGCCGAGGCCGCAAGCTTCTTCTTCTGCGCTGCCGGGTTGCTGCTGTCAGGTGTGTCAGGAGGCGCTTCCACACGGCTCCCTTAGTGTGCATAGTAGATAGGCGTTGAAAGGCCTTCTATAGTGTTTCTGGCAGCAGCAGCAGCGCCAGCGGCGGCGCGGACCGCTAGTCGATGGGCACCGAGGCCGCCGGCTGCTGCTTCTGCGCGGCCGCGCCGCTGCTGTCAGGCGCGTGGCTCTTAGTTGTAGGTGACTCCACACACACCCCACCTCGCACAGACACCCAACGCAGTCAGCGCCAACGCCCCGGCTGACACCGTCTCAGCGCTGCGCCTGCTGGCCTCGGGGCTTCCCAAGCCCGCGTACCAAAACACACACACACACACACACCTTGACACACACACCTTACACACACACACCCAACGCGGTCAACGCCGGCGCCCTGGCAGACACAGTCTCAGCGCTGCGCCTGCTCGTCACTCGCCCCCCCACACACACATACACACACACACTCACACATACACACACGTACACCCTGGCACACACCCACACCCGCACCCTGACACACGCGCTCACACCTTGACACACACACACACACACACACACAACGCAGTCAGCGCCGACGCCCTGGCTGACCCCGTCTCAGCGCTGCGCCTGCTGGCCACGGGGCTTCCCAAGCCCGTGTACCAAAACACACACACACACACACACGTACACACACACACACACAGCTTGACACACACACACACACACCTGACACACACCGGACGCAGTCAACGCCGACGCCCTGGCGGACACCGTCTCAGCGCTGCGCCTGCTGGTCACTCGTCCTCGCGTGCCCCCAACACACACGCACACACACGTACACACACAGCTTAACACAGACACACACACACACACACACCTTGACACACACAAACCCCACACACACCTTACGCAGTCAGCGCCGACGCCCTGGCGGACACAGTCTCAGCGCTGCGCCTGCTGGTCACGGGTCTTCCCGAGCCTGCACCTACGGGGGTGCGCTCGGGCAGCTCTGATCTGGGCGCGGCAGGCGCGCGCGAGGCGTTGCTGCAGGTGTGGCTGGGTGGGGGTGGGTGGGTGCGCTCGGGCAGCTCTGATCTGGGCGCGCGGCAGTGCGCGCGCGAGGCGCTTGCTGCAGGTGTGAGTGTGGGTGGGGTGGGTGGGTGCAGTCGTGTGGGTGGGTGCGCTCGGGCAGCTCTAATCTGGGCGCGGCGAGCGCGCGCGAGGCGCTGCTGCAGGTGCGTTTGTGTGGGCGTGGGTGCGCTGTGCGTATGTGTGTGTGTGTGCGACCATGCTGCTGCTAGACACCCACTCTCACACACTTCCCCCCCTCCCACACATACACACAAACAAACACAGCTCCGCTTCTACGAGGCCATCATGATGCTGCTGGAGCGAGAGCGAGCGCCCGAGGGCGCCCTCACCTTCGCACGCGCGGCGCTTCAGCAGCTGCCCGCCGCCTACCCCGCACCCGGGGACGCGGCAGCGAGGGCGGCGCTCGAGGGGCGGCTGTGGGCCAACGTGTTCAGTTACAGCGTCGAGCTAGGGGTGGGTGCGAGGGCGTATGAGGCGTCTTATTTCTTAGTTTTCCCGTTGTTTTCTGGTTTGTGTAAGGCTTCCGCAGGGGGGGGCGGGGAGAGTCGGGCGCTCGAGGGGCGGCTGTGGGCCAACCTGTTGAGTTACTCTGGAGAGCTGGGGGTGAGTGGTCTCGCACCCAAACACACACACACACACAGAAATGAGGAGGAGGGTGCGTCCGCAGGGGTGGGGTGGGGGGCTTATTTCTAAGTAGATTTTTCCGTTGTTGAGGGCATCCGCAGGTTCGGGAGGCGGGGGGGGGGGCGGGGGCAAGGAGCGAGGGCTTCGCACGAGGGGAACAGGGCCAACGTGATCAGCTACAGTGTGGAGCTGGGGGTGAGCGCGGGGGCGTATGAGGTGTCTTATTTCTAAGTCTTCCCCTTGTTTTCTGGTTTGTTTAGGGCTTCCGCGGGGGGGGAGCGGGGGGGGGGGTGCGGGGGGGGGGGTGCTCGAGGGGCGGCTGTGGGTCAACGTGTTCAGCTAGAGTGTCGAGCGGGGGGTGCGTGCCTAAGCTCTCAAGCCTCAAGCCTAAACTAGGGGGGTGTCCCCAGGGGGCGGGGTGTGTTCAGGGGGCAGCGAGGGCTTTGCTCGAGGGGCGGCTGTGGGCCAACGTGTTCAGCTTGTTCAGCACATAACCTGCTATAACCACACCACCACCACAACAACACCCACGCCGCCCCTCCGACACGCCTGGGACTCTGCGTATGCTGCAATACTCGCCAACATACACACACACACAGACACACACACACACGTACTCACGCGCACACACCGCGCACCCCCAAACACACGCGCACACACACACACACACACACACAGGCCTGGGACTCTGCGTATGCCGCGGTGCTCGCCAACCCGCTCCCCGAAACCTCGCTCGACTGCCTGCGTCGCCTGGTCCACGAGGTGGGTGGTTGGGAGGCTGCTTGTTGGGAGGTTGTTGTTGGGTTGTTGCGGTGGTTTGGGGGCAGGTGGGTGGTTGGGAGGTTGGTTGTTACAAGGTGGTTGGGAGGTTGTTGTTTCGGGGCAGGTGGCTGGTTGGGAGGTAAGTTGTTGGCAGGTTGTTGGGAGGTTGTGGTGGTTATGTCGGGGGTGGTCGGTGAGTCGGGGGCTGCTCGCAAACACGCTCTCAGGCACCTCGCTCCACTGCCTCGTTTTTGCTGTTCAACAACTGGGAATTACAGTTTTTACATGTACGCGCCCGGAGGACCCCGGGGCGTGAGTTCAGGCCTAGACTACACGTCTAGGGGAGCTCTACAAGTAGAGCCTGCAAGGCCACGCAGCGCGCCAGCTTACCAATCTCCACTGCCTGCATGTTGCACACACACACACACGCACACCGCAGCTGTGCGAGCGTGGGCAGCTGCTGTCCCTCGTGGGCCTCCCGCTCTCGGGCGTGGTCACACTCCACACCGCCGCGGCCGCCACAACGGTCACACTTTTGTCAGAGGCCATGGGGGCGCTGCAGCGGCGCGCACGGAACAGCGACCTGCTCACTGTACCGCAGCCGTACAAAGTGCTGTACGACTTTGGTGTGACCAGGTGTGTGTGCCTGTGTGTGTGTGTGTGTGCGGAACAGCGACCTGCTGACTGTACCGCAGCCGTACAAAGTGCTGTACGACTTTGGTGTGACCAGGTGTGTGTACGTGGTCTATTTTACAGTCTGTCGGGCACCTTTGATTGCGTACTAGACGTGTGCTTGTGTGTGTGTGTGTGCTTGTGTGTGCTTGTGCGTGTGTGTGTGTGTGTGTGTGCGGAACAGCGACCTGCTGACTGTACCGCAGCCGTACAAAGTGCTGTACGACTTTGGTGGACCAGGTGTGTGTGTACTCATGGTCGATTTTACAGTCTGTCAGGCGCCTTTGATTGCGTACTACACGTGTGCTTGTGTGTGTGTGCGTGTGCTTGTGTGTGCTTGTGCGTGTGTGTGTGTGCGGAACAGCGACCTGCTGACTGTACCACAGCCGTACAAAGTGCTGTACGACTTTCGTGTCACCAGGTGTGTGTACTTGTGTCTGTGTGTGCGCACGGAACAGCGACCTGCTGAATGTACCGCAGCCGTTCAAAGTGCTGTACGACTTTGGCGTGACCAGGTGTGTGTGTACTCATGGTCGATTTGACAGTCTGTCGGGCGCCTTTGATTGCTTATTAGACGTGTGCTTGTGTGTGTGTGTGTGTGTGCGTGTGCAAAACAGCAACCTGCTGACTGTACCACGGCCGTACAAAGTGATGTACGACTTTGGTGTGACGAGGTATGAATGAAGTGAGGCAAGGGAGAGACACATGTGTGTGTGTGTGTGGTGCGTGTGGGTGTGCAAAACAGCGACCTGCTGACTGTACTGCAGCCGTACAAAGTGTGCGTGTGCGTGCATGCATGCGCGTATGCCCGTGCCACGCAAAAGTCCATCTTGTTTCACAGCACACACGCGCACACACACACACACACACAGCACACACACACACACACACAAACACACGCACACGCACACTCACACACACACGCACACACACACACACACACAAACACATACACCACACGCACGCACAACACAAAACACTCCCACACACACACACTGACACGCAGGTCCAACTTCCGTGGCGCGACGGGCGACATGCTCGCAGCCCCACGCCCAAATCCCCCCCCCCCCTGCGCACACACACACACACAACCTGCTGCTTGTCTGTGCAGGTCAAACTTCCGCGGCGCAGCAGGGGCCATGCTCGCGTACGCGCGGCGGCTGCGCGCAGAGGGGACGCCTGGTGCTGCTGCCGAAGCGCTCGCGGCATACGGTGTGTGTGTGTGTGTGTTGTGTTGTGTGCGTGTGGGGCGCGTTTTGGGGGAATGAGTGTGAAAATATGTGAATTTCACACTTTCGCGTCACAAGATAGACCCCAATCGCTCCAAAGCGGTCATGCGGGGGGTGTTTCGCGTCACAAGACCGCCATCATGCCAAACATGTTCTGCACCACTGGTGTGCGTGTGTGTGTGTGTGCGTGTGTGTATGTATGTTGTGTGCATGTGCATGCTTGCAGATATCTGTGCTGCTGCTGCTGCTGCTGTTGCTGTTGCTGTTGCTTGAGCCTGTGGCCAAGAACATGCGCGCACGCCGCTGGCTCTTCATGAACACACTCTTCTTCCACACCTCCACACCTCCCCACACCTACTCCACATCTGCCCAGGATGCGGTTGCATGCCACGCTCCACACATTCCCCCACACTCTCCCTGACACTTCACCCACTCTCCCCCACACTTCACACGTCCCTCCGCACACACGCAGAGGCCTCGCTCAACGCGCTCAGCCCGCTCGATGACAAGGACGCGTGGCTCGACCTATCTGACCCATGGATGCGGTTGCACGCCACACTCCACACATTCCCCCACACTCTCCCTGACACTTCACCCACACGTCCCTCCACACACACGCAGAGGCCTCGCTCAACGCGCTCAGCCCGCTCGATGACGAGGACGCGTGGCTCGACCTATCTAACCCATGGATGCGGTTGCACGCCACACTCCACATATTCCCTCACACTCTCCCTCACACCTCACCCACACGTCCCTCCACACACACGCAGAGGCCTCGCTCAACGCGCTCAGCCTGCTCGATGACGAGGACGCGTGGCTCGACCTATCTGACCCATGGATGCGGTTGCACGCCACACTCCACACATTCCCCCACACTCTCCCTCACACCTCACCCACACGTCCCTCCACACACACGCAGAGGCCTCGCTCAACGCGCTCAGCCTGCTCGATGACGAGGACGCGTGGCTCGACCTATCTGACCCATGGATGCGGTTGCACGCCACACTCCACACATTCCCCCACACTCTCCCTCACACCTCACCCACACGTCCCTCCACACACACGCAGAGGCCTCGCTCAACGCGCTCAGCCTGCTCGATGACGAGGACGCGTGGCTCGACCTATCTGACCCATGGATGCGGTTGCACGCCACACTCCACACATTCCCCCACACTCTCCCTCACACCTCACCCACACGTCCCTCCACACACACGCAGAGGCCTCGCTCAACGCGCTCAGCCTGCTCGATGACGAGGACGCGTGGCTCGACCTATCTGACCCATGGATGCGGTTGCACGCCACACTCCACACATTCCCCCACACTCTCCCTCACACCTCACACGTCCCTCCACACACACGCAGAGGCCTCGCTCAACGCGCTCAGCCCGCTCGATGACAAGGACGCGTGGCTCGACCTATCTGACCCATGGATGCGGTTGCACGCCACACTCCACACATTCCCCCACACTCTCCCTCACACCTCACCCACACGTCCCTCCACACACAAGCAGAGGCCTCGCTCAACGCGCTCAGCCTGCTCGATGACGAGGACGCGTGGCTCGACCTATCTGACCCATGGATGCGGTTGCACGCCACACTCCACATATTCCCCCACACTCTCCCTCACACCTCACCCACACGTCCCTCCACACACACGCAGAGGCCTCGCTCAACGCGCTCAGCCTGCTCGATGACGAGGACGCGTGGCTCGACCTATCTGACCCATGGATGCGGTTGCACGCCACACTCCACACATTCCCCCACACTCTCCCTCACACCTCACACGTCCCTCCACACACACGCAGAGGCCTCGCTCAACGCGCTCAGCCTGCTCGATGACGAGGACGCGTGGCTCGACCTATCTGACCCATGGATGCGGTTGCACGCCACACTCCACACATTCCCCCACCCTCTCCCTCACACCT
The DNA here is from genome assembly GCA_016618255.1 of Chlamydomonas sp. UWO 241. Lineage (NCBI taxonomy): Eukaryota > Viridiplantae > Chlorophyta > Chlorophyceae > Chlamydomonadales > Chlamydomonadaceae > Chlamydomonas > Chlamydomonas priscui. The sequence goes on from VFSX01000022.1 coordinate 599,402, forward strand.
CACCCACACGTCCCTCCACACACACGCAGAGGCCTCGCTCAACGCGCTCAGCCTGCTCGATGACGAGGACGCGTGGCTCGACCTATCTGACCCATGGATGCGGTTGCACGCCACACTCCACACATTCCCCCACACTCTCCCTCACACCTCACCCACACGTTCCCTCCATCACACACGCGAGGCCTCGCTCAACGCGCTCGAGCCTGCTCGATGACGAGGAGCGTGCTCGACCTATTAACCCATGGATGTGGTTGCACGCCACACTCGCACACATTCCACACTCTCACTAAATCAACGGTCCCTCCACACCACACGCAGAGGCCTCGCTCACGCGCTCAGTCCCGCTCGATGACAAGGGCGTGCTCGAGACCTATTGACCCATGATGGCGGTTGCACGCACACTCCAACCCTTCCCGACTCTCCTCACACCTCACACGTCCTCCAACACACGCAGAGGCTCGCTCAACGCGCGTCAGGCCGCTCGATGACAAGCGAGCGTGCTCGACCATATTGACCCATGCATGCGGTTGCACGCGCAGACTCCACACATTCCCACACATATCTCTCACACTCACCTCCTCCACAAACACGCATAGAAGGCTCGCTTCAACCGCTCAGAGCCGTCGATGACAGGACGCGTGGCTCGACCTATCTGACCCTGGTGCGGTTGACGCCACATCACATTCCAACTCTCTCAACACCTCACCCAAACGTCCCTCACACATACGCGAGGCCGCTCAACGCGCTCAGCCTGCTCGATGACGAGGACGCGTGGCTCGACCTATCTGACCCATGGATGCGGTTGCACGCCACACTCCACACATTCCCCCACACTCCCCCTCACACCTCACCCACACGTCCCTCCACACACACGCAGAGGCCTCGCTCAACGCGCTCAGCCTGCTCGATGACGAGGACGCGTGGCTCGACCTATCTGAACCATGGATGCGGTTGCACGCCACACTCCACACATTCCCCCACACTCTCCCTCACACCTCACCCACACGTCCCTCCACACACACGCAGCGGCCTCGCTCAACGCGCTCAGCCTGCTCGATGACGAGGACGCGTGGCTCGACCTATCTGACCCATGGATGCGGTTGCACGCCACACTCCACACATTCCCCCACACTCTCCCTCACACCTCACACGTCCCTCCACACACACGCAGAGGCCTCGCTCAACGCGCTCAGCCCGCTCGATGACAAGGACGGTGGCTCGACTATCTGACCATGGGATTGCGGTTGCACGCCACACTCCACACTTCTCCCACACTCTCCCTCCACTCACACGTCCTCACCACGATCTTTGATTTAGCGAGGCCTCGCTCACGCGCTCAGCCAGTCGATGAAACGGACGCGTGGTCGACCTATCTGACCCATGGATGCGGTTGCACGCCACACTCCACACATTCCCCCACACTCTCCCTCACACCTCACCCACACGTCCCTCCACACACACGCAGAGGCCTCGCTCAACGCGCTCAGCCTGCTCGATGACGAGGACGCGTGGCTCGACCTATCTGACCCATGGATGCGGTTGCACGCCACACTCCACACATTCCCCCACACTCTCCCTGACACTTCACCCACACGTCCCTCCACACACACGCAGAGGCCTCGCTCAACGCGCTCAGCCCGCTCGATGACAAGGACGCGTGGCTCGACCTATCTGACCCATGGATGCGGTTGCACGCCACACTCCACACATTCCAACCTCCCTCAACACCTCCCGGTCCTCCAACGACAGTTTGACCAGAGGCCTCGCTCATCGCGCTCAGCGCTCGATGACAAGGACGCTGTGGCTCGACTATCTGACCATGGATGCGGTTGCACGCACACTCACAATTCCACAACTCTCCCCTCAACTCACCCACACGTCCTCACACACCACGATGAGGCTCGCTCAGCGCTCAGCCCGCTCGATGAACAAGACGTGGCTCGACTATCTGACCATGGATGCGGTTTGCAGCCAACCCACACATTCCCACAACTCTCCTCAACTACCCACGACGTCCCTCGCCATCACGACGAAGGCTCGCTCAACGCGCTCAGCTGCTCGATGACGAGGAGCGTGGCTCGCGCTATCTGACCATGGATGGGTTGCAAGCAACTCCACACTTCCCCCTCTTCCTCACACCTCACCAACTCTGCCACACACGCAGAGGCCTCGCTCAACGCGCTCAGCCCGCTCGATGACAAGGACGCGTGGCTCGACCTATCTGACCCATGGATGCGGTTGAACGCCACACTCCACACATTCCCCCATGCGGTTGCACGCCACACTCCACACATTCCCCCACACTCTCCCTCACACCTCACCCACACGTCCCTCCACACCCACGCAGAGGCCTCGCTCAACGCGCTCAGCCTGCTCGATGACGAGGACGCGTGGCTCGACCTATCTTCCCCCACACTCTCCCTCACACCTCACACGTCCCTCCACACACACGCAGAGGCCTCGCTCAACGCGCTCAGCCCGCTCGATGACAAGGACGCGTGGCTCGACCTATCTGACCCATGGATGCGGTTGCACGCCACACTCCACACATTCCCCCACACTCTCCCTCACACCTCACCCACACGTCCCTCCACACACACGCAGAGGCCTCGCTCAACGCGCTCAGCCTGCTCGATGACGAGGACGCGTGGCTCGACCTATCTGACCCATGGATGCGGTTGCACGCCACACTCCACATATTCCCCCACACTCTCCCTCACACCTCACCCACACGTCCCTCCACACACACGCAGAGGCCTCGCTCAACGCGCTCAGCCCGCTCGATGACAAACCGCGTGGCTCGACCTATCTGACCCATGGATGCGGTTGCACGCCACACTCCACACATTCCCCCACACTCTCCCTCACACCTCACACGTCCCTCCACACACACGCAGAGGCCTCGCTCAACGCGCTCAGCCCGCTCGATGACAAGGACGCGTGGCTCGACCTATCTGACCCATGGATGCGGTTGCACGCCACACTCCACACATTCCCCCACACTCTCCCTCACACCTCACCCACACGTCCCTCCACACACAAGCAGAGGCCTCGCTCAACGCGCTCAGCCTGCTCGATGACGAGGACGCGTGGCTCGACCTGTCCGACCCATGGATGCGGCTGCATGCCACTCCGCCGCGCGCCGGGCGCCTGCTCTTTGGGGGAGGCGGCGGCGTGCTGCAGGCAGATGGTAAGAAGAGGGAGGGGGGGGGTATAACGAGTATATGACTCACCCTCCCTTGCCCTCCCCCGCCGCATGCACCTGCTCTTGCATGCATGTAAACTTTCTTGCTGAGGAGGTGAGTGCCTCCGTGCACCATGGGCGACACGCGACCCATTGTAAGGATGTTTTCTAGGGTCTGGCGCCAAACCATGTCCTTTGGGTACATGCTAGCCTGGGAAGGGCATGTATGTTTGGAGACTCATAACTCCCTGAATACCAACTCTATTGACAGCGTCGGAAATGCGACATGGCTCCTGCTGTATTCAGGAATGGGGCACGTGTGCCTCCATGCACAGCTTGGCAGTGGCGGCAGCGTGCAGCAGGCAGATGGGAGGAGGGGGTGTTGTGCACCAGGTTGTGCTCTTTACTTAGGGGCGGAGCTGGCTTCCTGCACTGTTGTGCTGAGTTTTAGGATTGACTACTTGGATCGCATCGCTCGCCTTCACTTCATTCAATTACGTTGGAACGCCAGCTGCCGTCGCCCCCTTTCCCCCAACAACAACACCGCCCCGTTACGCGCAGGCATGGTAGAGGACGCCGACGACGACGCAGTTGAGCAGGAGGAGCCGGTGCTGACGCTTTCAGGTAGGATTCCTGTGGGGCTAGTCCTCAGCTAGTCCTGGTGGATGTTTCAACTCGAGGGCAGGATAGCAAGGGTAGAGGATGGCGACGATGATGCAGCGGAGCAGGAGGAGCCGGTGCTCACTCTGTCAGGTGGGTGTTGGGACGGGGTCGGGCTGAGTATCAGTGTTGGGATACTGTCAAGCCTGGCGACGTCCAACCCGTCCTTGGACCTTGATGAACCCTTATCCCTGCACAACTCACGCGAATGCCATGGATGCCACTGGCCGCCATGCCACGGATGTCACTGTGTGCAATGCTGCCTACGTCGAACACTGCAACACTGACACACCTCAACACACACATACACACGCACACACACGTCAGGCCTGCGCCGGGAGTATCTGCTGTTGCGCTGCGCCGTTTCCGCGGCAGCGACCGTGCCTGGGCTCGACCCCCTGCAACAGGTAGGGTTGCTTGACTGCCGGAAAGAGCGCGCACATACACACACACACGCACACACACACACACATGCAGCAGGTTGGTTTGCTTGACTGTCGCAACGAACGCACACAAACACACACACACACATGCGTGCGCACACACACACACCGACAGTTGGACGCAGAGGAAGAGGTGCTCTCTCAGCTGACGCTCTCCGGGCAGTGGCCACACACACGCGCGCACGCACACACACAGTGGGACGGAGAGGACGAGGTGCTCAATCAGCTGACGCTCTCCGGGCAGTGGGAGGCTGCGTCGGCGCTCGCGCACGCGTGCTGGACCGGCTCGCAGCGCACGGCCGCTCTGGAGAGGGTGGTGGGCGCGCTCGCGGGGGCGGCAGCGCGCGCGCAGGTGCGTGCGTGTGTGTGTGTGTGTGTGTGTAATGTGTGTGTGTGTGTGTTTGGCGGGGAGGCGCGAAGCGCATGGCTGCTGTGGAGAGGGTGGTGGGCGTGCTCGCGGGCGCAGCCGCACGCGCGCAGGTGTGTGTGTGTGTGTGTGTGCTGGACTGGCTCGCAGTGCACGGCTGATTGGGAGATGGGTGGTGGGCGAGCTTGCGGGTGCAGGTGACTCATGTGCGCCCCTCCTCCCCCATGCGCACACGCAGGTATCGGACAACTGGAGCAGCCCTGACCTGGAGCACGCCCTGTCGTCAGAGCATACGCAACACACGTACACACACGCACACACGTGACCCCCCCCCCCCCCCCTTCACACGCACGTACACGCAGTTCTTGGACGACTCTAGCAGCCCCGACCTCGAGCACGCCCTGTCGTCATATCTTACGCAACACACACACGCACACACACACACACACACGTGCCCCCCCCCCCTCACACGCACGCGCACGCAGGTCTCGGATGACTCCAGCAGCCCTGACCTCGAGCACGCGCTCTCGTCCGAGCCGGCGCAGCGCGAGGCGCAGCTCGGCGCTCGCATGCTCTGGTCGCGCGCGGCGCCGCTGTGGGCCTCGCTCCGAGCGCTGCTGGAGCGCCACGAGGGGGAGCGCGACCAGGCACGTAGTGTGTTTACTTGGGGTTTGGGGGGGTTAGGGGTGGGGGTGAAGGCTGCTGTGGGCGTCGCTGCGAGCGCTGCTGGAGCGCCACGAGGGGGAGCGTGACCAGGCGCGTAGTGTGTTTACTTGGGCGTGTTGGGTTTGGGGGGGGGGGGGGTCGCGCGCGGCGCCGCTGTGGGCCTCGCTGCGAGCGCTGCTGGAGCGCCACGAGGGGGAGTGTGACCAGGCGCGTGTAGGGTTTAGGGGCTGGGTTTTAGGGTTTCAAGCTTTGGGGGTTTTAGGGGTTGGGGTTGGGTGTTGGCAAACCATAAATAAATAAAAACTGGACCGCAAACCCCGCGTTGCTCCCCTCCTCTTTCCACTGCAGTTGCTCGGGGGAATTCTCAAAGTGGACCGCCGGCTGCGCCTGCTGCCTTGCTTTGAACCCTTACACCCCGTGTTTTCGCCCTCCCCAAATGCAGTCGCTCGGCGGCGTCCTCAGACTAGACCGCCGGTTGCGCCTGCCACCGTTCCCTGAACCGCGGTCCCGCGTTGCTCTCCTCACCTCCCCAAGGAGCAGTCGCTCGGCGGAATCCGCCTGCACGCGGGCGCGCTGCGCGTCGCCGCGGCGGACGCCGTGCTGCGCGTGGAACGCCGGCTGCGCCTGCCGCCGTGCTCCAAACCCTTACCCCCCGTGTTTTCCCCCTCCCCCGATGCAGTCGCTCGGCGGAATCCGCGTGCACGCAGGCACTCTGCGCGTCGCTGCTGCGGATGCCGTCCTGCGCGTGGACCGCCGGCTGCGCCTGCCGCCGTGGATGCTCGCGCTGTTCGGGTTCGGCGTCGCGGCGACGGCATCTGCGGCGAGCTCAGCGTCGTTTGCATCGCCCTCGGGTGCAGCTGGCGGTGGCGGCGCGGCGGGTGCGGCAGCCGGCGGTGGCGGTGAGTTCTTGCCTGTTGTGTGCGCGTTCGAAATTAGGTGATGAAACAAAAAGATGGAAGATAGAGGGCGGGCGCGAAGCGGGGCGGCACCTGCGATGCGCTCGGCGCCGTTCGCGTCGCCCTCGGGTGCCGCCGCTGGCGGCGGCGGCGCGGCGGGCGCGGCAGCCGGCAGCGGCGGTGAGTTGATGTATGTTTTGTGCGTTCAAAGATAGAAGATAGAGGGCGTCGCGGCGGCGGCGGAGCGCTCGGCGTCGTCCGCAGCGCCCCCGGTGACGTTTGGGCCCACGATTGTTGGTTGGCTGGGCAAGGGTTTGACTGGCTGGCTGGCCGGCTGGGTAGGTGGCGAGTGAGAGGGGTCACGAGGAAACCTGGTCGCGAGGTGGCGGGCACGGCGGGGCGCGGCAGCAGGCGGTGGCGGCGGTGAGTCAACATTCGTCATGTGCGATCAAAGCCATAAAGGATAGGCGGCGGCGGCCCTGAACCCTTAACACCTCGTCCCTCGACCTTGACCGTGAAATCTGAACCCCGCTGTGACGCACAGATTGCGGGGCTGACGCGTTCCTCCTGTCCGTCGACCCGTCGCACGACCGCCTCGGACCCCCCACCCTAAACCCCTTGAAAACTCAACCGCCTGAGCAACCGCACTCCCCTGGCGTTACCCGCACAGATTGCGGCGGTGCCGCGTCGCTGCTGTCCGTCTACCTGTCACACGACCGCCTCTACTGCCACACACAGCCCGCAGACCTGCACCCTAAACAACCTGTCAACCTGACCACTGCCCAACCACCCACACAGATTGCGGCGGTGCCGCGTCGCTGCTGTCCGTCTACCTGTCGCACGACCGCCTCGCCGACGGCGTCTGCGTGCTCGAGGAGCTCGTCGCGTGGTGGGGCGGGGCCGACGCACGCGCGCGCCGCGCGTCGTGCGCCACGTGGCTACCGCACCACGCGGCAGGCGAGCTGCGCGGCGCGCTGCTGGCGGCGGTCGGCGCGTCGGCAGGTCGGTCTGGGGATTCTGGGCTCTGGGTGGTTGGAAGGCAGGTGTGCGGGGGGGTCAGGGTCGAGCGCGCCGCGCGTAGTGCGGCCTCGTGGCTGCCGCACCACGCGGTAGGGGAGCTGCGCGGCGCGCTGCTGGCGACGGTCGGCGCGTTGGCAGGTCGGTTCGGGGGTTGGGGTGTTACCCGCATGTTTAGGGGTGAGGTTTGCCGGGTGGGGCTAAGCGCGGCGCGTGGCGTGCATTGTGTGGGCTGCTGGACCGCGCGGCGCGCTGCTGGCGGCGGTCGGCGCGACGGCAGGTCGGTTTGGGGTTCTATGGGTTTCGGGGTGGTGGAGGCAGGTTTGGGGTGATAGAGGGGTCGAGCGCTCCGCACACACGACACAACAACAAGAACAGCAACAACAACAACAACAACAAAATGCCCTCCGTCTGCACACACACTGCAGCAGCCGGACGGGGCGCAGGCGACAGCTCTGGCTCAACGGCTCTCTTGCGCCGCCTCGACTCGGCGCTCACGTCGCACGCTGACCTTGTCGCGTACGACTCAGAGGTGCGTGTGTGGGGGGGCGGGTGTGGAGTGGTGTGCTTCTAGTGGTGTGGGGGCAGGTGTGCGTGTGTGTATGTGTGTGTATTGGAGTGCACCGCGTACACCACGCGGGTGGCCACCCCACCCCCGCACCCCACCCTGCCCCCCACTCCACTCCACTCAACAACACAGGTCGACCCCGCGCAGCTGCGGGCAGTCGACGACGCGCTCAACGGCGGCGCCGCGTTTGCGCTTGGGGGCGGCTCATCCGCGTTTACGGGCGCGGGCGGTGGCGGTTTCACGTTCTCAACGGGCGCGGACGCGCCCGCGGGGGGCGCGGGCATGCGGACACCCGGCTTCGGCGGCAGCGGCGGCGGCGGGTGGGCGCCTCCCCCCAGGAGCGGGAGCGCGCCGCACTCGCCGTTTGGTTTTGGTTTCGGCGGCGGCGGTTTCGGGGCGCTGTCCCCGCCGCCGGCGGCGCTGCTGCCGCCGCCCATTGCGTCGATCGGCGGGATGTGATGATGAGGGAAGGAGGGAAGGAGAGTCCGCTGCGGTGGTGGCGCGGTTGTGAAGCTGTGCACGCTCCAGAGTCGGCGCCGCTGCTGCCGCCTCCGCGCGTCGCGCCTCGATCGGCGGGATGTGGGGCGCGTGCGGCGTTAGGGTGGTGTATGTGTGCAGGGGGCGTGGAGGGGGCACCACCGCCGGCCGGGGTGCCGGCCACCTGTGGTCCTCAAAGGGTGTAGGCTGCATCGGCCGGCTGTTGGCTGCTGTTGTTGCAGCCCCCACGCAGTCACATAACTAGAGGCTCGCATGGAGACAAGCAGCAGGAGTAGGCCAACTTGGCAGGGAGTAGTGATCGCGTGAAAGCTGTGGCGGTAGTGGCAGCGCGAGCCCCCAACGTGTGTGTCGTCGTGCGTGTTGTGCCGAGATACGACATCGTGCGATGGTTACACGCTTATATACATACACGCACACGAGGCCCAGTGGTCACCCAGTGACTTTGACTGTCAAGGAGGCTTGTGTCTCATGCATCAGGCAAGGCCTGGCCTAAGAACACAGCCTCGAGTCAGACTGCTTGCATCGTGCCCCCGACCTCCTGCCAAGCGAGGGTGCAAGCAGCAGGCTGAGAAGTAAAAATACAGATCGGGGATTGTGCGTTCTACATCCACCCGCATGCCAGGTAACAGTGGGTCAAGCACCCCGCGCCAAGCAGTGCCACACACAAACTTCGTCCCCGTCGACAAGGCTGCGACAAGGCCCCAAACGTTTTCCCCGCAGGCATAAAAAAAACTCATAAGCGGCGCGGCAAGGGGCGCTGGAAGCACTGAAGCTCGCCCAGCGCCATGCACACCGCAGTCCGCACGCGGTTGCTCGCACCCCCCCCGCGCCCCACGAGGCGTTCCACGCGCGGGATGGCGCCAGCGTTGACGATGGCGGCTCGGTGGTGAGCATGGCTGGTGGCCAGCTTGGTCAGCAAGACGGCTGCCGCAACCTGCACGTCTTCTGATGAGTCGCGCACAAGCAGCTGAACCAGGGGCGGGAGTGCGCCAGCTGCAACTATAGCGGAATGCGAGAGGGTGCAGGAGGATGCGATTTGATCACCAAGACATCGGTCGCCGACGCCAACCAGGCTACTCAGCGCACCAATGGCTGCCGCCTGCACATCCGCTGCAGTGGCAGGCCCCAGGAGCTGCACCATACGCGGGATGATGCCAGTGGCAATGATCGCAGTCTGTGTCTGAGCATCACCGACAGCAGCCAGGCTCTTCAGCGCACCAATGGCTGCCTCCTGCATCTCAGGTGAGGATCCAGGCTCCATTAGCTGCACTAGTGGGAAGCCAGCAGCGAGGATGGCAGCATGTATCTGTGAGCCTGGGCCCACTTTACCGACGGTTGCCAGATTCTTCAGCGCACAAATGGCTGGCTCCTGATCCTCCGCCGCAGATCCAAGTCCCAGCAGCTGCACCATACGCGGGATGACACCAGTTGCAATCACAGCGGCCTGTATCTGAGCGTCATCGACGGTCGCCAGGCCCCTCAGCACAAGAATTCCTTTCTTCTGCACCTCCGCTGGGGTTCCGGGCTCCACCAGCTTCACCAGGAGCGGAATAGCACCGGCAGCAGTGATGGCACGTCTCTGGACAACATCGCTAACTGCCAGGTTGTGCAGCGCCAAATCAACTGCCCTCTGTGCATCTGCTGTGGATCCAGGTCCCAGCAGCTCAACCATGCGGGGGATTGCGCCAGCAGCGATGATGGCGGCGTGCGTCTTGACATCGATAGTGAGGCTGCACAGCGTGAATGCTGCTTGCTCCTGCACATCTGCTGTGGGGGACACCAGAAGCTCAGCCAGGCGTGTGATAGCGCCAGCAGCGGTGAGGACGGTGAGTGTGTAAGGCTCTCCGCAGGTGACAAATCCGCACAGTGCCGCTGTCGCCGCCACCTGCACTCGCGCTGGTGAGCTGTGCTGTAGGATCCGCACCAGATGTGGGATGGCACTCGCAGCAGCGATGGCGGCCCTGCTCCTGGCGCTGCCGAGGGCCAGCTCGTCCAGCGCACCTGCTGCTGCCATCTGCACATCTGCTGGGGAGTTGGTCGCCAGCAGCTCAACCAGCCTCGGGATCGCACCAGCAGCAACGATGGCGGCATGTGTGTCCGAACACTCGCACAGGCAACACAGTGTCTTTGCAGCTTCTTCTTGGACGTCCGCTGAAGTGGCAGGCGACATGAGATGCAGCAAGCGTGGGACAGCTTCCGCGCGCACGATTGCAGTCCTGCAGTCGCCTTCATATGCCAACTTGCGCAGCGCGAGTGCAACTATCCGCTGCGTGCCTGCCGAAGACCCAGTCCCCAGCAGCTCAACCGGACGCGGGATTGCACCAGCACCCACGATGATGACCTTGTTCCCAGATTTGTTGTTAGCCAGGTTGCACAACGCGGCTGAGGCTGCGTTGCACATGGGATCAGTGGAGCCAGGTCCCAGCAGCTCAACCAGACGTGGGATGGCGCCAGCTGCAGCGATGGTGGCTTGGTTCTGAGCACCATCCGCGAATGCGGCTAATGCCTCAGCTGCCTCACACCGCGCACTGTTCGGGATGCCAGGCTCAAGGTCGTGCACGAGCCCCTCGAGTTCCACCGAGGACGGGTCCTTCAGCTGAGTGCATGCCGCCTTCAGATCTTCAAACTGCGTGTCGCGCACCTCGATGGGGCAACCAATCAGGTCAAGCTTGCGCAGGTGGGAGCATGAACTCAGTGGAGCGAGGCTCCTGACACGGTAGCAGTTCGCCATCCATGCCTCCTCCAGCTGGGTGCAAGACGCCAGGGGCGTCAGATCAGAGACCCTGGTTGTGCCCATCTGGATGCGAGTGAGCTGTGCACAGCTCCGCACAGAGTCGATGCTGCTGAGCAGGTAGCAGTAGCGGATGTCCAGCACCTTCAGCGTGGCTGCCACGTTGCTGCTGAACGCTGACAGGGGGGGAGACGAACCCCCATCCCAGTCGCCGACTTGCAGCAGGCACATGAGGGGCCGTCATTCAATCACGTCTGGGTGGCGCAGGGTCTTATGACGCAGGCTGCATCACGCACGCTCGGTGGAGAGGACAGGGGTGCATGGGCTGAGGGGAGGGCGCAAAAGCGCCCACCGCGTGGCAGTGCAGGCAGGCAGGCAGGCACTGCACATGCATGTGAGGGGTTCTCATTCAATCGGGTCTGGGTCGCATGGCATCACGCAGGCTACACTACTGCACGCGCCGCGCACACCCGGTGGAGAGAGATTGGGGGCGCATGGGCTGAGGGGAGAGCGCAGGGGCGCAGTGCATGCATGCACCCACCTGGCGGACGCTCAGCTTCTCCATGCGGCGCAGAGAAGACGCGGTGGCGATGGCCAGGCTGTCGAGGCCACTGCCGTCGCTGGTGGTGTGCATGGTCAGGTGCTTCACGCCTGGCCACCGCATCTCGAGCAGCTGGCGCAACTCCTCGGGGTCTGCGTCCGCGAGGACGCTCAGCTCGACCACTGCCCCGTCCACTTGCATGCGCATGGCCTGGTTCGCAGCGCGCAGTGAGCGCTTGGAGTTCTGGTCAGAGATCCACGCACACAGAGCGGAGAAGAGGTCGTTGCTGAGCAGCACGGCGTCCCAGCAGACGGGTGCAGGGGCTGGGGGAGCAGCCTGGGGCGCGGGCGCTTGAACACCAGCCTGCATGGCGACAGCGACGGTGGCTGGTGCCCCTGAGGGAGCAGGAGCGGGCGACGGAGCCAGGCGGGCACGGCTGCGGGTCTGCATGGTAGATTCTGGTGTGGTGGCTGTGGTTTGAATTGCCAAGAATTCTTGAAGTTGGGGCCTTCACACTTTCACGCATTGTACTTTTGGGCATTATCTTTAAATTCCCAGTTCCACCGGCGCGTGGTGTGCGCTGCACACAGGAGCCTAGCCTGGGGGGAGGAGGAGGCCCACGATCACCCGATAGCGTGATGGCGCAGCGGCAGGGTGCATGCGCCGCTGTGCGTGTGCTGCCGCTGCTCCTGGCGCTAGCGGCTCTCCAATGCGCGCATGGTTTTCAGTTCGACATGCAGATGCAGAGGAAATGCGTCTACGAGGTGAGCCTGGGAGCACCTGATCTGGGTTCGCATGTGGGCGCATGGGGGGCATGAGCGCCATCTCTGCATGGGGGCCGCATCGCCGCGTCCAACCCCAGCGGACTCACAACAACCCCCAACAACCCAGGAGATCAAGAAGGGAAACATCGTGGTGGGAGAGTTCAGCGCGCGGCGCAAGGACAACGATGCGGAGCAGTACGTCGACATCCGGGTGCGCGCATGAATGCTGACCGCCCCATGCCCGATGCAGGCGTGCAGGGTGACTCGCGGTCGGCATGACTCGAGGGCAGGCATGCATGAGCGCGCGCACGCGCACGGCCGAGCGCAGGTGGACGACCCGTACGGCAGCTCGCTGTACGAGCAGACGAGCGTCGCTGAGGGCACGTTTGCGTTCACCGCGGTGGCCACTGGTGAATTCAAGGTCTGCTTCACGAGCCGCGAGTTGGCCGACGCGATCAACACACTGGTGAGCGGGGCAGGGGGGAGACGGCGCTGCTGAGGCGGGATCCTCCTGCCTGCAGGGATCTCTAAGGGTAAAACATGCGTGTCGCGTGGTCTCGTATCGCGGTTGCACGTACAGGCCGCGCTCGCGCTCGCCCCCCCAGCCCACCCCCACCCTCCTAGAAGCACACACGTGGGAACTCACATGCAACACGCCACGCCCCTCTTGGCCGCGCCGGCTTGAGCTAGACTGGAAGATTGGTGCTGCTGCGACCGACTGGCACGCACACGCGTGCACGCACTCAACGCCACACACACGCACACCACACACGCGTGCAATCCTCCCTCCCCCGCCACCCCCTCCCACCCCCCCTGCCTGTGCCAGCTGAAGCTAGACTGGAAGATTGGTGTTGCCGCGACCGACTGGCACGCACACGCTTGCGCACATACACACACACACACCACACATCACTCCCCCTCTCCCCCACCCCCACACCCACCCCCACACACCCTCCCACCCCCCTTGCCTGTGACAGCTCAAGCTCGACTGGAAGATTGGCGTTGCCGCGACCGACTGGGCAAGCATTGCGAAGAAGGAGCACCTCGACACGCTGACCGTCGAGCTGCGGCGCATCGAGGACGGCATCCGTGAGGTAAAGTGGGATTCGTGTTGTTTGGGGGGGGGGAAGGGGGGCAGCGTAAAGGGTTAACCGCCAGGGTTCTAGCTAGGCTTCAGGGCTTAACTAGTTGAGGTGCCTAGGTTTAGAATTGTGGGGTTTCAGGGTCAGCCGTGGGTTCCTTCTTGGCCCGCTGGCCTGCGGCGCTCTGAGGACGGTATCCGTGAGGTGACTGGGGGTGTGTTCTAAGGTTGTGGGTTACGCAGGGTTCTAGGGTGAAGCAAGGGTCCTAGTCTGGGGTCCCCGGGGTCCTAGACAGGGCTGCGTGCCAACCACTAGGACCTTTGAGCTGTGGCGCATCAAGGGCGGCATCCGCGCGGTGGCTAGGATTCCTCTATTTAGTTGTTTTAGGTTTGAGCGCCAAGCAAGTGTTATATGGTTTGGGGTTGACTACTAGGATCGTCGAGCTGCGGCGCATCGGGGACGGCATCCGCGAGATGGACAGGAATTCATGGGTTTAGGGGTTTGGGGTCAAGGCTGTAGGGTTAAGTTTGTAAGTGTTTAGGGTTTACCACAGATTCTAGGGTCAGGTATGAACTTCGAGGACCGTCGAGCTGCGGCACTCTGAGGGCGGCATCCGCGAGCTGACGAGGTTTTAGGGTTTCAGGGTTAAGCCAGAGTTAAGCAAGGACTCTAGCGTTCGTACCATGGGTCCAAAGGTAGAAGGTGTTCACTATATGACGGCATCCGCGAGGTGGGCTCCACCAGCGCCTCGCCGTGCCGGCAAAGCAACGTGAGCTTGCTGTGCACTCGCACACGCACACGCATGCGCCATCATACCGGCAGGCGTCCGACGGACTGTAAACCGACCACACACACACACACACACACACACACACACGCGCACACACTCCCCTCCCCCTCAGGTGTACCAGGACATGTTGGAGCTCCAGCGGCGGGAGCAGGAGATGCGCGACGTGTCGGGTGGGTTGCAGCAGTGCCCGTGCAACACACAGCGCTGATGCCGTGTGTTGGGTGTCAAAAGTGCTCCTGCCTCGCATGTGTGCATGTGTAGGAGGCATGGGTTCCCCCAAAGTTGCAGGGCTCAAGGTCCAGCAGGGGGCACACAGTCGGGCAGCAAGGGTCAGCAGGAATATATCCAAGTGGGCTGCTTTGCACCTGAGCTAATTTGCCCCACCCCCTCCTACGCGTGCGCAGAGAGTACCAACCAGCGCGTGGCGTGGTACAGCGTGTACGCGCTGCTCGCGTGCATCGTGTCGGGGCTGTGGCAGGTCTGGTACCTGCGCCGCTTCTTCCAGCGCAAGAAGCTATTGTAGAGAGAGGATGTTGTGGTTGTAGGGCTGCCGAACGCCAGGGGGCGGGCGGCGAATGTAGAGAGGCGACAATAGCTAGCACAGGGATCGCAGGGCTCCCCGTCCCGTCTGCAAACTATGGAGCACTCGACAACAAGAGGGTTTTACAATCACAGGCCGGCGGTCACAATCAGTTCCAGAGTTCCAGCAGGATCAATCAGACAGCAGGCACAAGGCCCACCAAAAAGGTCAAGCTACAAAAGCAGCCCACAGTAGCGCCACCCACGCCAGGTAGTACGAGTGGGCGCCAAGCAAGCAGCACCGCAAGCCAGGCACCACACTCAGCCCTGAAGCAGCCAGAGGCAGACCCCAGGTATAACCGGCTGTAAAGCCAGGAAGGGACCAAGAAGGCCCACCCCAACCACCCAAAAGCGGCCAAACACGGCAACTGCCGCAACACTCTACTCAGCGACCACACTGCACCCGCCACCGCGCGCGTGTGGCACCCCTTCCCCTTCAAACACCCCCCCAGAGGGGATGCAGCTTAGTAAGCAGGTGCAGGCACCCGCTTGCCGTCAACCACGAGGCGCGCGCGGTGGAACTGCGCCCGCTTGCCCGCAGCCTTGGCGGCGACGAAAGCGGGCCACAGCACCTGGTGACGCACCTCCTCGCGGTCACTCAGCACGTCAAAGATGTTGGACATCCGGCCGCCGCTGCGCAGCAATCACATAACGCCACCGAGTGGTGGGGCACAGCCTCCCTCCGCGGCTGCAGCGTGGCTAGCAGCGTGGCTTGCAGCCAAGCAAGACCAGGGGTTGCACCACCGCCTGCACCCCCTCGCGGTGCGCGGACGCGGCTTCACCAACGGCGCTCCCCCTGGCAGGTTCCCTACGGTACCTGAGCGCGACGACAGTAAATACCCAATTTTTGAAAACACAATTCGCATCGTGCGTGTGCAGCCGCCAGCTCAGTTCAGATTGTGTTAGCCCAGAGAAGCTGGCGGAAGCTGGTTTCGGCGTCCCCCCTCCTGCGAGCTAGCTGTCCGTCCAGCACGCGTGCCAGCTCATCCGATGGATGAGCTTCCGTGTTAAGCTCGGTGCGGACCTGCTCCAGCCTGCAGCCAGGTGGTATGCGAGGGAGAAGTGTGGGCTGCAACAGTAACACGGGGTTTCCAGCTAAGCAGGCTGCTCTTCTACTAGAGACACCCGCCGATACTCCAGCACACTTAAGTACTAGAGTACCGCCGGCTCCCGGCCGATAGACTACCGCTCCCGCCGGCTAGACTACCCCAAACAGCAGTCTCTGAGAGACATGTCTGGCAAGGAGCATATAGGAGAGGACCTTCCTCAGGGTCACAGTAGTGGCCTTGTGGCCAGTCAAGCCGGCAGAGCCGACTGGCGCTGACTGGAACGGTCCCCGCCTGGCAGTGCATGGCTGTCCAGCTCTCGTTTGCATGGGGCTCAGCCGGCGCCCCATGCCTCATGCATGGCCAGGTCCCACCCTCCAGGGGTGCATGGACGACAGAGTTGTCATGGAGGCTGCCTGAAGACCTTCCAACGCCAGTCACCGGCAGACGAGCGACACCGAGGATGAGCGCGGTGACGAACGCTGCGATTCGTGAAGCGGATTTACTCTGTGTTGCCTCGGCGGCCGCCACCGCTGAAGCCGTGATGGTAGCCCGCCTCCACGGGCAGCCATCTTGACCAATGTCCAGCATGCATTGACGGGCGCCAGCTCCTCCGCTCGTCGATAAACTCGTCGAGATCGGTGCCGCATGGCGTCCTGCTGCAACAGGATCGCAACAAATACAGCGAGCAGAGCGCGCGCCTTTGAACCTGCACTGGACGAAAACAATCCAGGCGTATCGAGGGCGCGCTCACATCACTACGTATCACAAGGCACGCCGCGCTGTGGGGTGTACGTGAGCTGGGTGGAGGAGCATGGGAGTCACAAATTGCCACACAGCCACCCTCGCATCGAGGCGCGGCATGATGCGTAATGCAGCAGTGCTTTGATGCTCTGGATGCACGTGGTGGCTGGTTCTTGCCCGCATGTCACGAGCTGCCACTACCACTCAGTTACTGATGGCACCGCCCACTGCTACTGCAGCTTGTGAACACGCACACACACACACACACACACACACATACACACACACACATGCACGCACGCACACACGCACACACACGCACACACACAACACACACACACACACACGACATAAGATGTCCCATACAAAAAAACATGTCCCCACACACACGGACACATGCACGCATGCACGCACACACGCTATAAATACACGCGTGCTGCCGAGCGTGTGTGGGGATGTGGACGGCCGTGACCGAGGCCGAGGCCAGTGCCGCATACCCGTTGTGTTGCACACACGTTTTTGTGCACGCAGCGGTTGAGTGGACAAAATGAGCGTCAGTGCCAGAAAATGGCAGCCGCTCTGCCAAGCCACAAGGGATTTCAGCGCTCAAGCAACACCTGCGCCTATTATCATCTTATTGGTGAGTACACGCATGATGCATCATGCGCCTGCACCCCCCGAAAGAATGCAGACATAACACGATGATAGGAGCCATGGCGGCGGGATGCATCGTGTGCACGCATCCCGCCTGTGGCGTGTGTGTGCTTGCGGTGCGCATTCAGGTATACGTTTTCAGGTTGTAGGAGTTTGAGGGTTCAACATTTTAGAGTTTGCAGCCCGTGAGCTATGAACCGGGTCACTGACACCACCGATGACCAATCCAACAATGCGCTGTGGCTCATACTGGTGCACAGCATGACCAGCATCAATGCCCACATGCTCGTGTCGTCCAAAAGATCCACATGCCCATGCATGCGCCCGCCTCTCTCCGACAGGGAGCTCGCTTAGAGAAGAGTAGCCTGCTTAGCTGGAAACCCCGTGTTACTTGTTACTTGCCCATGCATGCGCCCTTGTTACTTGCCCATGCATGCGTCTTTTGATAAGATTTGGGCCAGCAAGAAGATGCAAGTGCAGTCTAAGATGCGGGTTTACAACACTTTCATGCTGCCCCACTTTCTGTACGGCTGCGAAACATGGGCCCCTACTAAAACACAACTGACTCGATTGGAGGTTGCCCACTCTAACTGCCTTCGGCGCATTCTGGGTGTGCGCCTGGTCGACCGGCACAGATTAACTTATATTCGGCAGGCGTGCGACACTGAGCCAATTGAGAGCCTTGTGGCAAAGCGATCAATGCAGTGGCTAGGCCATGTGATGCGCATGCCGGCTTCTCGTCTTCCTCGTACAACTTTTGACTGCACAATGGATGTGGCTCGGCAGCAAGGCCGGCCTCCAGCCTCCTCCCGACACTATTTTCTTAAGCTACTGATTCAGCAGCTAGGCGAAACTAGTGGCACTCGTTCTGATTGGAAGACTTTTTCGGACACGGCGTTTGAGCGTGCTCAGGATAGGGTCGGGTGGAGAGCCGTGGTGTACGGTCCGGCTGCCCCTCAGGCGCCGGCCCCTCCACCACGGCGGTCAAGTAGATTGGCAAGCGCCACTTGACCCCCTATCCCCTAGAAGCAGTTAGGACCTATTTTGGAGGCGTCGCACAATAGCTCTCCTTTTTGCTCTGGGACTACACGTTGGCAGGCAGCCGGCTGGTGGCTACCGCCCCTCACAAGTAATTGTTAGGGCCAGAACTGGACTTGGGTCTAGGCGGTGGTACTAGGACTAGAGGTAGTCTTTGCTGGAAAGCCGATGTAACTGCATGCGCCCGCCTCTCTCCGACAAGGAGCCACTGTGCAAAGCGGTGTCTCCTGGGGAGGTGAAGGAGCGCGTCAAGGCACAGTGGTCGGTGAGTACTGCACGGTGGTGGTCGCGATCAGGGAGGGGCGCATGCCGCGCTGTGGCCCCGCGCGCACTTGCATTGACCGCCCCTGTGACTGGCCTGGCTCGACCCTAAACCCTAAACCCTAAACCCTAAACCCTAATCCCTAAACCCCACATCTCTCGGCCTGTCACATCTCTCCCTCCCCCCCCTTCCCTCGCCGTCCGCAGACCCTCGCACTGGTCTCGGCCCTGCTCGTCACGCTCACGATCCCCCACATGATCAGCCCGGCGCTAGGCGGGCGCGGCGCCGACAAGGAGGAGCAGGGCAATGGCGTGGGCCAGGCACACATCGTACTCATCTCGATATTGGGCATCCTGTCGATCTGCATCGTGTTTGTGTGCTCCTACATGATGGCGGAGATCGACCTGTGCTCCGCGGTATGGACCCCTCCCGTCGCATGCTTCCCACAGTATTGTGTGCTACCCACGGTGTCAAACAGACACCGACGTTAAGGGTTTTCAGTCCCGAGACACACGGTTTTGCGCATGTTCGCATCACAGGCCCAAAGGTTGCATCACTGGGGGCCTGCTTGGCCAATTGAATCGAGTCCAATCCACGATGCGTGCCATTGACCCACACGCGCACGCTGCGCGCGCTCAGGACGAGCAGGTCGTCGAATTCATGGAGATGTTTGCCGTGCCGCAACAGATCATCTGGACGTTCTTCCACTTCTCCGTCTACACGCTCCTCGCCAGCATCCTGCTGGCCGTCTTCTACCAAAACATCGCCGTCGTGGCGTGGGTCGTCATCGGGTGCGCCATGTGCTTCCTGGCCGTCTCCCTGGGCATCAACTACATGGTGGGTCTTAAGGGTTTAAGGTTTAGGGTTTAGGTTTTTTAGGGTTAGGGTTTTAGGGTTAAGGGTTTAGGGTTTAAGGTTTAAGGTTTAGGGTTTAGGGTCTGGCCGCGTCCCTGTACATCAGCTACATGGTGGGTCCCAAAGCTGTAGGCGTGGCGGCAATACGCGGGATATTCGGCAGTTACGAGGCAGCTACTAGGCAGCTGCTAGGCACCACCGCAATGGAACGTGATGTTGGAGGCGATGGCCGAGGGGAATGCGACCCGGTTGGATCACACACCCTCAATTGAAACGGCCACCTCAACCAGTACCGATAAAAACAAATCCCTCGTTACTCAACCCACACGGCCCCAAGGGGCCAGGCCCTATTTTCTGCAGTGCACGTAGTGTCTTTTGCATATGGTTTGGGTGTGGCAGTACACACTTATTCAGGAACCCAATTGAGGAAACTCGCTGGTTCTGGGGAGGGGGTCTATAGCAGTGGTGTTTTTAAGGAAAACATGAAATGACGTTTTTGCCAACGCAACACTTGTGGGAACATGCCAAACTGCCCCCGCAGGAGGCGATCTTTTTTTCCGGAAAAGTGCGGGGCGCTAAGGACATCACTGCGGCGTCTAGCTAGGCTCCCGTCCATCGCACGCGCATGGTGCCAGGTTGCATGCAGCTGCTCAGAACAGCAAGTAGCCAAGCGCGCATTTGAAAGCCCCTTCTCGATCTCGAGTGCCTTGCTCCTGAACTCTGCCACCCGGCGCTCCGCGCGTGCGCAGGTGGACTCCTGGATGAAATTCAGGTTGGCAGCGCTCCAACGCGACTCGACTGCACAGGAGGGGACGCTCTGCTCTGCTGGAGGTGTCAAAATTGACCTCGGATAGCGGTGCCTTGATGCAACGTGGGCCACGACAGCCACGCCAGAACCACAATGGCCACAATGGAGATAGACACCACCGGATTTGGGACACCAAGTCCCGTGATATAATCAGGAACATCTGAACCAGTCTCAACTTGCCGGCGCCCTTTGCTCTTCCGTGAGCACGATGATTTGCAGCTGTGACGAGCTGATGTTTGGCTTCTGACTATAATTCTGCCCCTTCACTGTTCGCATTTTCTAGCCAAGATGGTTGGTGTAAACACTGGGGAAGCTGGCGGAAGCTGGTGGTGTACCCCCCACCCCCTTCTGTCACCGTGCATCAGCATGTGAAATCGTCGTTCGTCCCGCGTGCATGACAACAAATGTCCAATGTATGGGGGCAGTGGGAGCTTACCCCAGGAGTCCATGCGTACATGCATAGACTCGTTGATGGCCATTAGCTCCCCAGGGCCACCAGGCACGCCCTCCCCCAGGTCCCCCCATGGTGGGTGGTGCCAGGGGACCTGGGGAGTGTGTGCCTGGTGGCCTCCCATGGTAGCTTGGGGGGACCCGGTGGGAGCTGAGAAGGCACGTGCTTTGATTGAGACGAGTGTGTGTGGGGGGGGATTAGGAGGCTTGGCGGTGTGTGTGTGGGAGCTTGGTGGCAGTTGTGAGGGCTGGTTGGAGCTTGGGGTGGGTGGGTGCGTGGTGGGTGGGTGGGGGGGGGGGCGCTGGAAGGCAGAGGCAGGGGGCTTGTAAGGGAGAGCTGGTGTGTGCACGCGTGTGTGTGTGTCGGGGGGGGGGGGTCAGGTGGTGGACTGGTCCAATGTTTCAGCCGACCATGCTGCAACGTAGGAGCCTCGACATTACCTGCTCTGACATCTGGCCTGATCTGAGATCTGGCCCAAGCTGGCCTGCTTGCAAACTGCTCACAAACACGTTACAGGGTTTGTCGAATCAAGAATCTGCGCCAGTCTGCCTCACTCACCCCCCGCCCCCATCCGCGTCCCACCGCGCCCAGCAACGACCCGCCCCCCCCCCTCTCCCCCGTCCTCGCTATGCGCTATGCGGTAGCGGGCACGTTGTACGAGGGGAAGTCTGTGAGTCGCGCCTTGACAAATGCCAGCACCGCATCGCGCACGTGCGCGCCCATCCCGTCCGCGTCAGCCTCCCCGCTCGCCAGCGCATCAACCATGTAGGGCTCGAGCAGCGACGCGCGCAGCGCACCAAACCGGTCGTGGTGCACCAGCTCGGCCCAGGGCTCGGAGAAGAAGAGCACGAGGTCGGGCACCGCGCCTGCGTCGAACTTGGACACCAGGTCGTTGAGGTAGTTTGAGTGGAGACCGACGAGCGACCCGATCTTGGACGCGGGCATCTCGACACCGTCAGGCGGCTTGCCGAGGTAGACCGCAGAGTGCACGCGCGACGCCGCGCACAGCGTGAGCTGCATGAGCCCCCACTGCGTCACGGTGCGCAGCTGTCGCCCGTCCGCTGGCGCGTCGAGGCTCGGGGACTGCAGCGCAGACGGGGCCCCGGCGTACAGGAACGTGTAGCCGCCGGGGAGGTCGCACCCCACGACGCGCGCGCACCGCAGCGGCGGTGGCGGCGCGGACGCGGACGCGGCAGGTGCAGCGGCAGGTGCGGGCGTGCCGGCAGAACAGAGCGACGAGACCGACGCCGCGAGCGCATGCCCGACCTCGCGCGAGTTGTAGTGCTCGTACGCGACGCGGTCGCCCGCGGCGCGCGTGAGCTTGGCGCACGTGCCGGCCGCGTAGATCGACGCGTCTGACGTGCGGAAACACGCGTCGACGACCACGCGCCCGTCGTACACGATGCCTGCGTCGTTGAGGCACGCAAACACCCACGGCGACACGTCGGGCGGGCGGCAGCCGACGAGCAGGTCGAGCGACATGTCCTCTGCGTTGCCGGCTTGCGCGCCGGGGCCCTCGAAGAAAGCCTGCGCGGTGGGGAGCGGCGGCGGTGGTGGTTATCGTTAGACATGCCAGCGGCGGTCGATGTTGGCGGGTGAGGCATAAGAGGGACGCGAGCATCATACAGGCAAGAAATAGCTGCCTCGCTGGCGCTGGGGGGCGGGCGACAGTGCATGCATCACAGTGGTCCTCCAATCTGAGCAGCCACAGGAGGCACCCCTTCCACCCTTACTCGGCCCTTACTCGGCCCCCTGCCAGAGGACTGTCCAGTGGACACACAGCTCCAAACAAACCACATCCTGTCGGGTACGGCACACCGACCCGCCGGCCCCCCAGCCTCCCCCTCCCCGTGCTATCACAAATCAGGGGCGCCCTAAAGTAGTAGGGTGCGCCCTTCCGCCCCCTCCCCTCCTCCTCCTCCTCCGCCTCCTCCTCCCCGTTCTCTGTACCTGCGGCCGTGCCGAGCCCTCGCGTGACTGCAGCACCGAGAGCGTGAGCAGCCGCGGCGCGGGCAGCACGTCGGGGCCAATGCCGAGCACGCCCGCGGCGGCGCGCAGGACCTGAGGGGGGAGGAAGGGGAGGGAGGGAGAATTTGGGGTTTAGGGAGAAGGGAGAAGGGGAGGGGGGGGGTCGGATGCCGGCAAAGCGTGTGTGAGCGTAACGCGATTTGGCTGTGATGGTGTGCGTGTGTGTTTGTGCTCGTGTGCATGGCATGCAGCAAGCATCCCTTTGCGCATGTTTGCGACGGCGGTGCAGAGGACCTGAAGGGACGAGGAGGGGAAGGGTGGTGGGTGTTTGGGGGGAGGGGGGCGGATGATGCTGGGGGGTTTGGATGCTGCTGGCGGGGGGGGGAGGGGGTGGATGCAGGGGGGGGGGGGGGGGGGGGGGGCTGATGCCGGGGGGGGGGGTGATGCCGGCGGCAAGGCGCGTGTGCGTAACGACCTGATGGTGATGTTGTGTTTGTGTGTGCACATGTGTGTGGCGTGCAACCACCACCGCTCGCGCACCATTGCGAACGGCGCGCGATCGCTCAGAGGCGCGAGGAACCGCACGGTCTCGGACGCGGCTCGCTGCTCAAGCACCGAGAGTGCAGACACGCACGCACACACGCACGCACACACTACACACACACACCTCCCTCCCCCTACATACACACTCACTCGCACCTTCGCGAGCGGCGTGCGGTCGCCCGGCGGCGCGAGGAACCGCACGGCATCGGACGCGGCTCGCCGCTCGAGCACCGAGAGCGCGTGGTACGCCTCGAGCGAGTCGCCATAGACGACGATGTCGAGCATGCGTGCGGCGTCTTCGAGGGTGAAGTCCGCACTGGGGGCAGCGGGGGAGGGGAGAAGGGGGCAGATGTGTGTGTGTGTGTGTGTGTGCGTTTGTCTGTCTTCCTGTGTGTGTGTGTGTGTGCATGCCGAGCGAGTGTCCGTACACGATGATGCGCGCTGCATCCGCGAGCGTGAATTCGGCAGTGTGTGTGTGTGTGTGTGTGTGTGTGTGTGTGTTTGTGTGTGTGTGTGCGTGTGTCTGCCTCCAGCAAGTTGCCGTAAACGACGATGTCTCGCATGCGTGCGGCATCCTCGAGCGTGAAGTCGGCACTGTGTGTGTGCGTGTGTGTGTGTGCGTGTGTCTGCCTCCAGCAAGTCGCCGTAAACGACGATGTCTCGCATGCGTGCGGCATCCTCGAGCGTGAAGTCGGCACGGGGGGGGGGGGCGGAAACAAACGAGGGGGTCGGGGTTTGTGGGTGGGTGAGGTATTGTGTGTGTAAGTGTGTGTGTTAGGGTGCTAGCGAGCGGCATCATCACTTGACCCCCCCCCCCCCCCTCCTCAGGCTGAGTCCCACCCACTTGCGCTCCATCGCGTAAACGACCGCAGCCCCCCCCCCCCTTTGATGACTCAGGGAACAGGGTTTAGGGCTGAAGGTTAAGGGTTCAGGCATCAGGGTTTAGACAGGGTCGAGACATTAGTCCAAATGTCGAATGTTTTACACATTTCAACCATCACCCACTTGAGCTCCATCACGTTGACGACCGCGCCTGCGACCTCGGGGTCCGCCTCCCCCACCGTCGCGCGCGTCTGCTCCTGCAGCCCGCACGTCAGCAGGAGCAGGTCGTACGAGAGGACCCCTCCGTCGGAGAGCTCGGCCTTTTGGGGGGGGAGAGGGGGGGGGGCAGGCAGGGTGCGCGTGTGTCAGTAGTGCGCGATTTGCACGTGCACATGCAGTCTGGACCAGTCTGGAGTGCGCATGCAGTCTGGAGTGCACATGGCGCTGCGCATGCACATGCAGCCTGGACCAGTCTGGACCAGCCTGGACCAGCCTGGACCAGTCTCGAGTGCACATGGTCCTGCACATGCACATGCAGCCTGGACCAGTCTGGACCAGCCTGGACCAGTCTGGAGTGCACATGCAGTCTGGAGAGTACATGGCGCTGCGCATGCACATGCAGCCTGGACTAGTCTGGACCAGTCTGGACCAGTCTGGACCAGGAGTCCACTAGCAGACAGCCTGAACTGTAACCTGTCCGACGAGCCGCCCCACGTCCCAATCAGCCAGCCACAGCTCTCGTGCCATGCATCCGAAATAGGGTACAAAAACCTTGTACAACGGTAGGGTCGTGAACTAAGACCAGGCGTCGTACCCAGAGTGCACATGCACGCACGCACACGCACGCACAGGTATGCTCTCCACCCTTCACCAGCCTCTGCCCAGCGTCGAGCGCGAACAGCTGGGCAAACGAGTTATCAGCGTCTCCATGCACGTAAGCACGCACGCGCACGCACACACACACACACGCACACAGATGCACACAGATGCACAGACGCACGCCTTGAGATCCACCAGCCTCTGCCCCGCATAAAGCCCGCCCAGCTCTGCGTCAACGCATGCACGCGCGCCTCCACACAGACACACACACACACACACACACACTCACACGCGCACACACACGCACACACGCAAACAGGCACACGCCTTGAGACCTACCAGCCTTTGCCCCGCATCAAGCCCGACCAGCTCTGCATCCACGAGCGTGACGCGCGCCTCGAGCCCCAGCCGCGCCACCAGCCCTCCCGTGAACTCGCACGCAGGTCCGCCGACGGGCACGCCACCCTGCGAAAGCGACACACAGCAAGCACGAGGGGTGAGTGTGTGCCCACAGGGTGTGCCCACAGGGTGGCGCTACATCGCGCCACCAGGCCCGTGAACTCGCACGTGGGCCCGCCTGCGGAATCAACACACGGCACGCACGAGGGGTGCGTGCGTCAACCACAGGGCGGTTGAAGCGCCGCCATGCCGGCCGTGAACTCGCACGCGGGCCCGGCGACGGGCACGCCGCCCTGCGAACGAAAGCACACGCGTGCAGCACACAAGAGGGGTGAGTGCTGCGTCAGACCCGTGGTGTTGTGACAAGCCTGGCATGCACGCACGCACACGCACACGCACACACGCACCCACCGGTGCGAGTAGCGTGATGTAGTTGAACGACAGGAGGGGGTCGAGCAGCATGCGCTCGACGGCCGCGAGGCCGGTCTCGCTCGCGCCCACGACGACGAGCTGAGGGGGGTTGGAGGGGGAGCGCGCGTGTGTGTGTGTGTGTGTGTGTGTGTGTGTGTGAGTGTGCGCGCGCGCCCACGACGACGACCTGAGGGGGGTTGGAGGGGGGGCAAGAGAGAGATTGTTACACGGCCGGTGGTACTTCCCTAAACGCCCCCGAGGGGACGCCGGGCTCACTGTATGTGTGGGGAGACGGGGAAGGGATGGAAAAAGGGAAGGCGAAGGGGTGCGCCGCAGGCTCAGGGGTCTCACTCACGGGGGGCGCGCGTGTGTGTGTCTGGCGTGTGTGTGGTGTGTGTAGGGATCCGATGTGTGTGATAGCCAGGGAGGGCAAAAATTGAGAGGGACGGGATTTGAACCCGCGCTCTTACGAACTGGTGCCTAAAACCAGCGCCTTAACCACTCGGCCACCCTCCCACGACCACCCAATTGCGGCGGTTCATGTCCAACCAAAGATGTGCCACCGCGCCAGAAACTACGCTATATATCCCTCAAAAACTGGCAAGTAAGGGTGGTGGTGCTGCAAAAAAGCCCCCCCCCCCCATCCCCAACGCACCTGCGCGTTGACGGACCGCTTCCGCGCGTACGCCCCCCTCCGCGTGAGCATGTAGAGCGCGAACTCAGCCTGCTGCTCTGCCGGAACCGCGCGGTGGCGCGGCGGCACCTGGGCCAGGCAGTCTAGCATGTCGGGCGGGGCCTGCGTAGAGTGGGACGCACGTTTTGAGGGCGTAGAGTAGGCGAGTGGGTGCACAAACACACACATGTGCGTGTACAGACGAGCACGCACGCACTCCCCTCTCCCCACAATCACACAGACACAACATTCACCATCTCCCCTCACTGCGAGCACGCACACGCACACGCACACACACACACCTGGCCGGGCGGCAGCGCGTAGTACAGGCAGGTCACAGACAGTAGGCGCTGCACGCCAGCGAGCAGATCGCGGTGCCTGTGTGCGCATGTGCGGTGGTGGTGGTCGCGATGAGGGTCGTGTGTGTGTGTGTCTTCGTGCGTGTGTGCACACACGTGTGTGCGTGTGTGTATGCGTGTATGTACGTGTGTGTGTGTTCGTGTATGTGTGTATGTGTGTGCATGTGCGTGTGTGTGCGTGTGTGTGTGTGTGTGTGTGTGTTTGCGTGCATGCGATGGGTGGGTTGGGGGTGGGGTTGGGGTGTTGTCACACGTGGGGGAAAGGGGAAGGGGCGGGAGGGTTGACATCCTGCAGGCTCTACAACCCACCACAACCCATCAACACACACACACACCTGTGTGCGAACACCACATTTCGATCTCTCCGTGCTCGTCGATCTCGCCGTGCACTTGCACACACAACGCCCACGACCACGCACGCCGTAACACCCCTAGTGGTGTGACATCGCACGGGCTGTACAACCCATCACCACACACGCACCTGTGCGCGAAGATCGGGTGCATGCACTAGATGTCGGTCTCCCCTATGCTGTGCGCGTCGATCTCGCCGTGCGCCGTGCACTCGAATACACCACGTACGACCTCTACAGCCGGCTGGTGGCTACCGCCCCTCACAGGGCCAGAACTGGCCTTCGGTCTAGGCGACGGTGCTAGGACTAGAAGGTAGTCTTCGCCGGAAAGCCGATGTTATGTCTTATACACCCCCCCAAGTATTGTGACATCCCACGGGCTGTGCAACCCACACGGCCCACCTGTGTGCGAAGATCGGTTGCATGCACTAGATGTTGGTCTCCCCCACCCATGCTGCGCGCGTCCATCTCGCCGTGCGATGCGCACTCGTATACCCCGCGTACGTCTTATACATCCCCAGTGGTGTAACATCTTACAGGCTCTCCAACCCACCACCACACACGCACCTGTGTGCGAAGATCAGATGCATGCAGTAGATGTCGATCTCCCCCTTGCTGCACGCGTCGATCTTGCCGTGCGCCGCGCACTCTTACACCCCGCGTACGTCGTATACACCCCCCTAGTGGTGTGACATCCTACAGGCTCTACAAATCATCACCACCAGGCTCTACGTCACACCAGGCTCAACATCATACCAGGCTCTACATCACACCAGGCTCTCTACAGCCCACCACCACACACGCACCTGTGCGCGAAGATCGGGTGCATAGAGTAGATGTCGACCCCCCCCCATGCTGCGTGCGTCGATCTCGCCGTGCGCCGTGCACTCTTATACACCACGTACGTCGTATACACCCCTGGTGGTGCGACATCTTACAGGATCTACAACCCACCACCACACACGCACCTGTGTGCGAAGATCGGGTGCAGGCAGTAGATGTTGATCTCCCCATGCTCTTGTACCCTGCGTACGTCTTATACACCCCTAGTGGTGTGACATCCTACAGGCTCTACAAATCATCACCACCAGGCTCTACGTCACACCAGGCT
>VFSX01000022.1:632500-647500 GCA_016618255.1 Chlamydomonas sp. UWO 241
CTCACACCACAGAGCACACCTCCACCACCACGATGCATGCCTCCCCCCCCTGTACGTTCCCCATCATCGACACGATCAACAAGCACCGTGCTACGTTCATCGGCTCCCTCATCCGCCGCCTCCCACCTCCCCCGTCCCCCGCCCCTCCATCTCCACACACCCGCCCGTCCCTTCTCCCCCCCCACTCCCTCCCGACATCATATACCCCCCCACTGCCGCCCTTTTCGCGTACCGCCGACCGGACATGACTTCGCTCTATGCCGGCGGCGCCATCACATCCTACCAGCTCAGCACCGGCGACTTTTTCGCCCACTCCGTCAAGTTCCATTCCTCCGCAAACACCCACTTTTCCAACTTCAAACGCGACATCTCTAAGCACCCCGAGCTCATGGACCTCTTGTCCAAGCGAGTCACCCCCGAGTGGATCCTCTTAGCGAGATTTCCACAACTGTGGATGTCAAGCTGCCGAGACCTAGTTTAAACTCAGCCGAAGCGGAGTGACGAACACAGCCGTCAGTGACCCGCATTTGACCCTTTCCCCCACTGCTTTTTGAATGAGGTTATTCACCCTCCTGTTGGCGCACGGTTGGTCACCCGCCTCCAAATGGAATCTCCTCAATGATGACCAGAAACAGCCTATCTAGGTCTGCTGTGCAGAGTTCTCTGTAACGATATCTCTCTCTCTCTCTGTGTGTGTATGCATGCGTGTGTGTGTGTGTGTGTGTGTGTGTGTGTGTGAGGCATCCCGTCAACGAGGGCGGCGACGCCGGGCGCGTCGGAGGGCGTCGCGAGGCGGACCTGCATGCTCGTGTGTGTGTGTGTGTGTGTGTGTGTGTGTGTGTGTCTGTGTTTGTGTGTGGTTGCGTGCATATGCAAGTAGATTGGCAAGCGCCACTTGACCCCCTATCCCCTAGAAGCAGTTAGGACCTATTTTGGAGGCGTCGCACAATAACTCTCCTTTTTGCTCCGGGACTACACGTTGGCAGGCAGCCGGCTGGTGGCTACCGCCCCTCACAAGTAATTGTTAGGGCCAGAACTGGACTTGGGTCTAGGCGGTGGTACTAGGACTAGAGGTAGTCTTTGCTGGAAAGCCGATGTAACTGCCACTGCGTGCATATGAGCGTGAGGCATGTCTTCCGTGAAGGCGGCGCATCGGCGGGTGTCGTGAGGTGGGCATGAGGGGTGTGTGTGCATGGGTGCGAAAGAGGGGTATCAAACTAATAATCTAACTAGTAAGATTTTGGGGTAAGGGAGTCCGTCAGGGCTCCCATTCAGGGGGCTGTGTGGCAGTGCACTTGACAGTGCACCCCCACCTTCTCTCTCTCAATCTCTCTCTTTCTTTCCTCGATGAACGTGGCCCCTGGTAGAGCACCCCCCCCCCCCTCGCCACCCCCCCCTCTCTCTCTCTCTCTGAGGTTCTCACCTTGACCCCCAGCAGTAGCGCGTTGCGGTTGAATAGGTACGTAACCCCCTGGCAGAGCACCCTCCTCCCTCTGTCTCTCCCTCCCCCTCTCTCTCCCTCTCTCTCTCTCTCTCCTTGGGGAATACCGCCCCTGGTAGAGCAAAGAGCAACTTCCCCCCTCGCCCCCCCCCCTCTCTCTCTCTCTCTCTCTCTCTCTCTGTGAGGTTCTCACCTCGAAGCCCGGCAGTAGCGCGTTGCGGTTGAATAGGTACGGAACCTCGGGGAACGACGCGCCTGGGAGAGGCGACAGGCGCGCCATGCAACCGAGCAGCGGTGGCTCTGCGGCGCGCCAGCCAGGGAGTGAGTGATTGAGTGAATGAGTCAGGCAGGCAGGCAAGCGAGTCGGTCGGTTGTTTAGTCAGTCAGTCAGGAAGGCAGGCAGGTAGTTGGGCAGGCGCGCCATGGATCCGAGTAGCGGCGACAGGCGCGCCATGGATCCGAGCAGCGGCGGCTCTGCGGCGCGTCAGCCAGTGAATAAATGAGTGAGTGGGTGAGTGAGTGAGTGAGTCAGGCAAGCCAGTCGGTCGGTCGTTCAGCCAGTCAGTCAGTTAGTCAGCCACTCAGGTGGTTGGGCAGGCGCGCCATGGATCCGAGCAGCGGCGGCTCTGCGGCGCGTCAGCCAGTGAGTGAGTGAGTGAGTGAGTGAGTCAGGCAGGCCAGTCCGTCGGCCGTTCAGTCAGGCAGTCAGTTAGTCAGCGACTCAGGTGGTCGGGCAGGCGCGCCATGCAACCGAGCAGTGGCGGCTCTGCGGCGCATCAGCGAGTGAGTGAGTGAGTGAGTCGGGCAAGCCAGTCGGTCAGTCGGTCAGTCAGTCAGCCAGTCAGCCAGACAGTCAGGCAGGTGGTTGGGCAGAGGCGCGCCATGCAACCGAGCAGCGGCGGCTCTGCGGCGCGTCAGCCAGTGAGTGAGTGAGTGAGTCGGGCAAGCTAGTCGGTCGGTCGGTCAGTCAGTCAGCCAGTCAGCCAGACAGTCAGGCAGGCAGGTGGTTGGGCAGAGGCGCGCCATGCAACCGAGCAGCGGCGGCTCTGCGGCGCGTCAGCCAGTGAGTGAGTGAGTCATGTAGGCAGGCAGGAAGGCAAGCCTGTCAGCCAGCCAGCCAGCCAGCCAGTCAGCCAGTCAGTCAGGCATTCACGGCAGGCAGGCAGGCAGCCAGTCAGCCAGTCAGCCAGTCAGTCAGTCAGTCAGTCAGTCAGTCAGCCAGTCAGGCATTCACGGCAGGCAGACAGCCAGCCAGTCAGCCAGCCAGTCAGTCAGTCAGTCAGGCAGTCAGTCAGCCAGTCAAGCATTCACGGCAGGCAGTCAGCCAGTCAATCAGTCAGCCAGCCAGTCAGTCAGTCAGCCAGTCAGTCAGCCAGCCAGCCATTCAGCCAGCCAGTCAGTCAGCCAGCCAGTCAGCCAGTCAGTCAAATAGCCAGGCATTCACGGCAGGCAGACGGACATTCAGCGGCAGCGCAGCATTGACACACACCTGCGCTGCCGTACGGAAGTGTGACCATCACATACTCCTTTTTGGAGAACGCTTCAAACGCGGCGCGCAGGAACTCAGACGCCTGCGCGGGTGTTGGGCGGATGTTATGCCGGGGCTGACCAGTGGCAAGGAAAATACAATTGAAAAATCCCACCGTGCACACGACTGACTATGGTTTTTGACTGGTGACGTTGACTGGTGACATGGCGGTGCATATCCGCATGAACGAACGGCCCCCCGTCCCCCTCGCTCTCTGTCTGTCTCTCTACCAACCTCCTCCGCTGCGCCATGCAGGACCACTTCTGCCAGGCAGGACATTGTAATTGAAAACAGCGAGTGGGTTAATACGTGTGACCACTAGAGTTCAGGAGTTCGTGCTTGTGGAACGTGTTTTTGAGGTGCTGTTCTGTGGTGTTGGAGTGTCGGCTTGTGGACATGGTGTAGAGAGATGTATGCGTGTGCCAGCTCTGTGGTGCTAGAGTGTTGGCTTGTGGACATGGTGGTGCAGAAAGATGCATGTGTGCGTGGTGTAGAGAGATGCATGCGTACACCCACCTGCTCCTCTGCACCCTCCGCCATGCAGAACATCGTGATCGCAAACAGCGTGGTCGCGTCGTCCGGGTCGGGCGGGAAGTTTGCGGCCATGGCAGCGCGGATCTGCGGTGGTGTGTGTGTGTGTGTGCATGTGGTGTGTGTGTGTGTGTGTGTGCGTGTGTGTGTGCGTGCGTGGTGCGTGTGTGTGCATGTGTGCGTGTGCATGTGTGTGTGTGTGTGTGTGTGCAAGTGTATGCATGTGTGTGTATGTGTGTGTGTGTGTGTATGTGTGTGTGTGTGTGTGTGTATGTGTGTGTCCACATGGGGTGAAGGGGGGGGCTTTTACTCGCACTAATCTTCTGACCTCTGGTAAACAGGAGCCACAGAGGCACGCACGCGTGCACGTGCACACCCACCCAAACACGCACACACAACAGCCTAGGCCAACATAGGCCAACATAAAAGGGTGCAAAACAACTGTACCATCGACCACGCACACACACAGACACACAAACACATGCACACACACACACATGCACACACACACACACACACACACACACACACGCACACACACACACACACATACACACGTACCTCATCATCTGTCAGCTGCACCTGTGCCTCGATGTCAAAGCCGGGCTGCTCCCACTCGTTCGCATCGCCCTCATACGCCTCGCCTGCGTCGATCGCTGCCGCACTTGCGACCTTCTTCTCCTCCAAGTCAGCCTGCGCGTGCATGGTGCGTGTGTGTGTATGCGTGTGTGCATGTGTGTGTGTGTGCGTGTGTGTGTGTGTGTACGCCTCGCCCGAGTCGATCGCTGCCGCACTCGCGGCCTTCTTCTCCTCCAAGTCAGCCTGCGTGTGCATGGTGTGCATGGTGCGTGTGCATGTGTGTGCGTGTGTGTACGCCTCGCCCGCGTCGATCGCTGCCGCGCTCGCGGCCTTCTTCTCGTCCAAGTCAGCCTGAGTGTGCAGGGTGTACAGGGTGTGCATGTGTGTGTGTGCTTGTGTGTGTGCATGCGTGTGTGTGCATGTGTGTGTGTGTGTACGCCTCCCCTGCGTCGATCGCTGCTGCGCTTGCTGCCTTCTTCTCTGCGAGGTCCGCCTGCATGTTGAGTGCTTAGGGTTGAGGGTAGGCAGCGAGCGAGCGAGAGTGTGTACGTGCGCATGCGTGTGTGTGTGTGTACGTGTGTGTATATGTATGTGTGTGTGTGTGTGTGCGCGTGCGCGTGTGTGTGCGTGTGTGCGCCTCGCCAGCATTGAGAGCGGCCTTCTTTTCTTCGAGGCCAGCCTTTGCACGGACAGCGGGAGAGTGTGTGTGAGTGTGTGTGCATGGCCAATGGTACCATTTGTTTAAACGCCCTTTGATGTTAGCCTATGTTGACCTAAGCTGTTGTGAGTGTTTGGGTGGGTGTGCACGTGCCCCCCCCCCCACACACGCACGCACGCACCACGAGCCGCGCGCGCTTCTCATTGCGCGCCGTGGCCGCCACCGAGCCGTATCGGATGTCGTACCTATGCGTGCGATTGGGATCCAGGGGTTAATAAATGTCTTGATTTATTATAAGGGGTCCATGCCAAGTCCACACCCAACAACCGATAATCCTAAAACCTAAAGCCAGGAGGCCCAAACGCTACAACATACCCCTAACCCTCAACAACTAAACAAACTTACCCCTAACCCCAACCCTTAACTTCTAAACCTGGCAGATGTGGCGCATGCGTGCCACCCTGAACCCCAAACGGCCAAACCCCACCCCCCTAACGCACTCGTCAGACGGCAGAAATTTGTCGTGCGGGTGAGGGTCCAACGACGTGAGCGGCGACGCCAGCCCCATGACCCCAAAAACTCAACCAGCCGCGCCGCGACGCACTTGTACGACGGATGCAGAACCCCTCTTAAAACCTGGCGGATGTGTGCATGCGTGCCACCCTGAACACAAAACGGCCAAACCCCCAAACACCAAACCCGCAGCGCACTCGTCAGACGGCAGGAAGTTGTCGTACGGGTGGAGGTCAAACGCAGCAAGCCACCCCAAAACCTCCCCCCCTCCCCCCCCCCGCTCCAAACCCTGCCCCCAACCCCCAAACCCACAACGCACTCGTCAGACGACAGGAAGTTGTCGTGCGGGTGAGGGTCCAACGACGTGAGCGGCGACGCCAGCCCCATGACCCCAAAAACTCAACCAGCCGCGCCGCGACGCACTTGTACGACGGATGCAGAACCCCTCTTAAAACCTGGCGGATGTGTGCATGCGTGCCACCCTGAACACAAAACGTCCAAACCCCCAAACACCAAACCCGCAGCGCACTCGTCAGATGGTAGGAAGTTGTCGTACGGGTGGAGGTCAAACGCAGCGAGCAGCGACGCGGGGTCGACGTCTGACGTCACGACCATGAACCCGACGAGCTTCTCTCCGTCGCTGGCCACCAGCACCACGTTAGACTCGTCCTACAAAGGAGGGTTGTGGTGGCACATGAGGTCTGGTGTGTTTAAGTGGGGTTCCAGGGCCGTTTTAGGGGGAGTTCTAGTGTTTTTCAGAGGGTCGTGGGGTCGAGTCTGTCTGTCTGTCTGTCTGTCTGTCTGTCTGTCTGTCTGTCTGTCTGTCTGTCTGTTTTAATGTCTGTCTGTCTGTCTTAATGTCTGTCTGTCTGTCTGCCTGTCTGTCTGTCTGTCTCGGTGTCTCTCTCTTCCTTCCTTCCTCCCTTCTCATTCTTTTTCTTTCTTTCTTTCTTCCATACTTCTCATCCCCCCCCCCCTCCCTACTCCTCCCTCCCTCTGTCCATCCCACCTGTCCGCTCATGAGCCGTGTGAGCGCAAACGGCTCCCCAGGGTCGCACGCCTCGGGCAGGCGTGCGAGCACAGCAGCACCACACCCTAACAACACCCCCTTTCTCCCGCCCTCAACCCCCCCCCCCTCTCTCTGTCTCTCTGTCTCTCCGTCCCACCTGTCCGCTGACCAGCCGTGTAAGCGCAAACGGCTCCCCGGGGTTGCAAGCCTCGGGCAGGCGCGCGAGCACAAGAACACCACGCCCCAACACCTCTTCTTTATCTCCCCCTCGCCTCGCTACCCCCCTCCCTAGCGCCGTCCCTCGCTCTCTCTGTGGGTGTCACCTGTCCGCTCACGAGCCGTGTAAGCGTTAACGGCTCCCCAGGGTTCCACGCCTTGGGCAGGCGCGCGAGCACAGCAGCACCACACCCTTACAACACCCCCTCCCTCCCGCCCCCAGCCCCCTCATCCTCTCTCTGTCTCTCTCTCTCTGTCCCACCTGTCCGCTCACGAGGCGCATGAGCACAAACGGCTCCCCAGGGTTGCATGCCTCGGCCAGGCGTGCGAGCACAGCAGCACCACACCCTAACAACATCCCCTCCCACCCTCAGCCCCACCCCCCTCCCTCTCTCTGTCTCTCTCTGTCCCACCTGTCCGGTCACAAGCCGTGTAAGCGCAAACGGCTCTCCAGGGTTGCACGCCTCGGGTAGGCGCGCGAGCGCGGGGTACCGAACCTCGCCCGCTGCCATCAGCGGCACAAGGTCGTCGTGGTCTTCGACGCGTGCGGCGCGGACGGTAAGAGTGGGCACGACCATGGAGCGCGGGGCCTGGTGGTTGTGTGTGTGTGTGTGTGTGTGTGTGTGTGCGTGTCTGTGTGTGTGTGTGTGTGCTGCCATCAGCGGCACGAGGTCATCTTGGTCTTCGGCGCGTGCGGCGCGGACGGTCAGAGTGGGCACGACCATGGAGCGCGGGGCCTGGTGGTTGCGTGTGTGTGTGTGTGCGTGTGTGTGCGTGTGTGCTTGTTTGTGTGTGTGTGTGCATGTGCATGTGTGTGTGTTTGTGTGTGTGTGCATGTGTTTGGAATGGGGAGGGGCCACGGTCAGCGCGGGTATGACCATGGCACGTGGGGCACCCACCTTGCACACTTTTCACCGTATATAGGTACACACCCTAAACGTCCTCCTAGCGCACCCACACCCAATCCTGCTGCATGCACACACTGGCACCCACCCGCGCTCACGCACGCACGCACCCCCACACACCCGCGCCCCCACACACCCGCGCCCACACCCACACCCACACACGCACCTCGTACAGATACGTGCCCTCCTCGCGCACCCACACCCGCACCCACACCTGCATGCATGCACCCGCGCCCCCCCTTTCCACACCCGCAAACACCCCCACACCCGCACACGCACTTCGTACAGATACGTGCCCTCTTCGCGCCCGCGCGTGACGCACTCAAATGCGCCGCCGAGACCAGGCTCCTGTGTTTCAGGGCATGGAAGTTGGAATAAGGATTTGGAGGGGGGGATACGGATAAGGAGGGTGGGATGAGGATAAGGCGGGTGGGGGATAGGGATACGGGATGCGGGATGCGGCAGAGGATGTGTGGGGAGCAGATGGCGGGTGGGGTGGGTGGGGTAGGATGAGGGGGGCACAGGCCAGCAGAGGTCGGGCTCCTGTGTTTCAGGGCATGGAGGGTGGGATGATGCTGATGCTGATGGATTTTTTAGTCTGTGTGGCACCAGTGACGATGTTTGAGACCTGTGTCGGCGCTAGCGCCCCACACCTAGACTCAGTTTCAGGATGAAACTGGCTGGCTACCTGGTAGGGGTAGGAGGGATTGGGGTTAAGGGATTGTGTGTTAAGGGTTGCTCAGAGTTTAGGGTTTGGAGCTGCTGATGACCACCTCAGCGGGCGGGGTACCTGCGCAGCAGCTGCCCCCCCCCTCTTCACATGCCAAATGAGATGGGAATGGCTTGTGCACGGATGATCATGGTGATTGATGTTTCCAGCCAGGGACACCTCTTCAGGCGTACACGACCGCGCTCGACGCATAGCAGCACCCGAGCACCTAGCTGGGATGGCTGGCGACTGTGTTTGGTCGGACCCCCGCTCTGGAAAGCCTTACCCTACCACATTCCCACGCCTGAGGCGGCGCCTTGGGTGACGCCTTCACTTGCGCGGATCAGGCGGCGTCTCAGGCGCGAAGAGACCGCCTCAGAGTCTCAGACGCACCCCCGACCGCCTGACGCGTCGCCTCACTGAGTCAGGCGCCACCGTAGGTGCCCACCAGTGCCTGAGGCGCACCCCGGCCGCATCAGGCATTATGACCGCCTTCACTTGCGCGTCTCAAGACGTTGAGGCTGTGACAAGGGAAGGGGCCCACCTTGAACGCGATGTCATAGTCAGTGGCGAGCAGCAGCGTGCCCAGCGAGGGCACCGTGAGGAAGCACGCGCGCAGCGCGGCCGCGGCCGCCTCGAGCTCAAAGTCTGGGTGGAACGCGGCAACACGCACAAACGCGGACGCGCAGCTCTCGCGTGGGCCCGCCTTGTCGCGCACCCAGCCCATGGCACCGTCGGCGTCGCAGCCGAGGCGCAGGCACGCGACGTGGTCGCTGTGCGCGCGTGTGTGTGTGTGTGTGTGTGTGTGTGTGAACCCGTCGGCACGGCCTGGTGTGCTGCGCGTGCGAGGGCGTGAGCATGCCTGTGCCCACATCCGCCCTGTTTGTGCAGGTGCACCGCGCGCGGGCACTCACAGGCACAGGAAGCCGAGCAGCTCGTCATTGTCCAGGACGGTGATGCACAGCAGCGTGGTCTCTCTGCGCGCGTGCATGCATGCACGCCCATGCGCACGGCCCATCAGTACCCCAGCTGCATGCGTGCGGCATCCAGATGCACACCCAGTTCAGTCACACAGGTGCCCAGACGTCATGCTTGCATTGGCGACCCAAGCGTGCCGGGGCTACACCATGTTTGTGAGTGAAAGTGCAACCCACAGGAGCCGCGCCGCGCCAGCAGCTGTGCCATATAGCTCGCTGGTTAGCGTGTCTATAGCTGATGCGTCATCCGGCACCGTGAGACGCACGGTGAGCACCATGGACTCCTCGACGGTCGAGTTTGGTGTTGTGGCAATTTGTTGCGCTTGTTGCACACCCAAGCAAGTCAGTGTCCCACTGTCAAAACTTATCGCTTGCAGTACACGGTTGCACGCCAGTGCTGTGATGCACAGCTGTTGATGGTTGCTGGGAGGAAGTGTGGGACGCGAAGCTGCGAAACCGCCACCGCACGCTTTTGGAAGCCGTGTTCGCGTGCGTCGTTGTGGTGCAGATCCCAGTTTCACGTACCCTTTAGCTGCTTCACCGCAGTTGCGGTCTGTCTTGACCAAATGTTGCTTCGCTGAGCCCCAGCACAGCGGCGACTAGCTAGGAGGACAGCGCTGCAGAGTTGCCCTGTAGGAAGTCGCCAGGATGAGCACCGGCGGCGCAATTGACAGCGAGCCTGTGGAAATCAAGGGCCGGCCTCGGCAGCTGTCGCTGCAGGAGGTGGAGCAACGGCTGCGCGCATGCCCCACGGCGGAGCAGTTCCGAGATGTGAGGACCACCATTGAGGGGGAGGGGCATGCCGCACCTTGAGGTGGCTCAGGAGCCGAGCTGCATGGGCCATGCACCCATGCACCCATGCAAGCGCATGCGTTGACCGTGCTGCCGCGCGCCCCCTTGCCACCCCCAGGGCTTCGTGCTCCAGCCGGCCGACGTGTCGGAGGTCATGGCCGCCGCCCAGGACGTGCTCGACGGCCAGATCTTCGCGGACGCGTCGCTGCCCCCGGAGCAGAGCCTCAACACGCTCGTGCGCGCGCTGCGCCTGTTGCAAGTGGGCCTCGACCTGCAGCTGACCGAGAACGAGGAGATGAGCGATGACTTCAACCGGCTGCAGAATGAGTTTTCGGTGTGTGCGTGTGTGTGCGGTGTGTGTGTGTGTGTGTGTGCGTGTGTGTGTGTGCTGTGCAGCGCGCGCGTATATTGGGAGGACTGGGCGCACACGCACACACACACGCAAGCACACACACACACACACACACACACACACACACACATCACACACACACCGCACACACACAAACATCAACATGCACAGGACCTGGAGGACCGTGAGCGGCGGGCGCGCGTGGAGAACGAGAACTTCCGGCAGCGACTCGACACGTTTGAGGACCTGAGCGACCCGGATGCTGCTCGCGGGAAGGTGTGTGCGTGGTGGTGGTGGTGTGTGTGTGTGTGTGTCAGGGATTTCCTAGCCGATCGGATTCCGATAAGGAGACCGCCCAAAGGGCGTTTTGCCGATGGGGAGCGAGGGGGTAGTTCGGAGAAGCCGGAGAAGAAGCGGGGGTCCGGGGGCGCAGACGCCCGATCCGGAGGCGCAGCCCCCGGAAAATGTCAGACTGGAGAGTGCACAGGTAGCTCGCAAGGAAAGTCCTGGAGGCCCTCTCCAGAAAAAACTGACAGCCTGGCAACCACCAAGGAACCCCTGGTGTGTGTTTGTGTGTGTGTGTGTTTGCATTGCACGTGTGTGTTCTGCACATCGTTGCTATGGTGCACGCGCTCGGGTTTCGTGGCATCCACACCAACCACAACGATGGCGCGTTGATGGCCCGTATGCTGGCCTCTGATCAGCCCAACCCATGCCCTGCCAAGTCGAGGATCTGAACCGCCTGCTCCATCACACACCCACCCACACTTGTCGGTGATCACCCACACACCCACACGCGTCACAGGTCAAGGAGCTGAAGCGCCTGCTCGATGCTGCGCGCATGGAGTTGGACACACGCGAGCAACTCAATCAACAACAGTAACTTAGGCCTTCCAGCTTCTCTCAATGTAGTCTCTAGCTACCCTACTCACAAGGCCACTACTGTGACCCTGAGGAAGGTCCTCTCCTATATGCTCCTTGCCAGACATGTCTCTCAGAGACCGCTGTTTGGGGTAGTCTAGCCGGCGGGAGCGGTAGTCTATCGGCCGGGAGCCGGTGGTACTCTAGTACTTCAGTGTGCTGGATTATCAGCGGGTGTCTCTAGTAGAAGAGTAGCCTGCTTAGCTGGAAACCCTGTGTTACTGTTACCCTACTCAGCTGCCGTCCCCTTCACTCAACCCCTGCCCTGCCAGGTCGAGGAGCTGAAGCGCCTGCTCGATGCTGCGCGCATGGAGTCAGACATGCACGCGAACAACTCCATTAATCAACAACAGCCACTAAGGCCTTCCAGCTGCTCTCAGTGTTGTCCCCTCTATTCAACACCTGCCCTGCCAGGTCGAGGAGCTCAAGCGCCTGCTCGACGTCGCGCGCATGGAGTCTGACATGCACTCGAACAACTCCAAGTTCAAGGACGACAAGATTAACGACCTGGAGGAGAAGTGGGTTGTGTGTGTATATGTGTGTGCGTGGTGGGGGAAGGCGCATGCGTGTGTGTGTGTGTATGTGCGCGCGCCACGGAGTCAGACATGCACGCGAGCAACTCCAATTTCAAGGACGACAAGATTAAGGACCTAGAGGAGAAGTGGGTTGTGTTTGTGTGTGTGTGTGTGTGTGTGTGTGTGTGCGTGCGTGCGTGTGTGTGTGTGTGCGTGCGTGTGTGTGTGCCTGTGCTTTTTTGTTGGAGGGGTGCGTGTGTGTCAGGCGAAGGAGAAGTGGGTGATTGCTGTGGATAATATGGCGATGCCAGGGACGACACAAGCACACACACACACATACACACACACACAGCAGCAGCGGCATCATCATCATCATCATCATCATCAGCAACACACCCACAACACACACACACACTCACGTATGTATACCCACAGCAGCACACACCACACACACTCACAGGAACAAGATAATGAGCGCACGGGAGGACAGCTACGGCCGCGTGAGCAAGGACCTTGAGGTGCGTGTGCGTGTGTGTGTGTGTGTGTGTGTGTGTTTGGGGGGGCAGCTACGGCCGCGTGAGCAAGGACCTGAAGGACCTGAAGGACCTGAAGGTGCGCTCCCCTCTGGCCCTGTCTTTAGGGTTAAAACCTAAATCCTACACCCTGAAACCCTTAACCCTAAACCCTGAAACCCTTAAAAGCTACAGCCGCGTGGGCAAGGATCTGGAGGTGCGCCAGTGTTGCAGTTCGCCAAGCCGCAACCCGCTATATAGCGCATTTCCGGGGTGCGATTAGCTAATTTGAATGGGAATACGATGAGGTGGTCGTTCAACTCCGACAGCGTCCGTGCACGGCGACCTAGGTCTTGGCCCATGGCCAGTTCTCAATTATTTAGGGTGGGGCTGCTAGTACAAGACTCATGGTGGTAGTGTGGTGCACTTGTGTTGACACCACGGTGATGACGCGCGTGCCCACGCACGTGTGTGGCGCCTCAACTGCAGCACCGTATTCCCCACCGTATCCCCCCACCGCATCCCCCCATTTCAGACTCGTATTCTCTATCGCATCGCACTCTGTATTTATATCCGTATTCTGTATCGCGTTACCGCCCCCCCCCCCACACACCCCTACACACACACACACAGACCAAGCTTTCAAAGCTGACAGCCGACTACATCGACCTCCAAAACATCGAGCACACACACACAGAGAGACACGCACACAAACACACACACACACACACAGCCTAAGCTGTCAAGGCTGACCGCTGACTACATCGATCAAAATATCGAGCACACACACACACACACACACACACACAGACCAAGCTGTCAAAGCTGACCGCCGACTACATCGACCAAAACATGAAGCACACACACACACACACACACACACACAGACCAAGCTGTCAAAGCTGACCGCCGACTACATCGACCAAAACATGAAGCACACACACACACACATGCACACACACACACACAAACACACACAGACCAAGCTGTCAAAGCTGACCGCCGACTACATCGACCTCCAAAAGACGTTCAGCGAGATGTCGGCCAACCAGGCGGCCACGCAGTCCAAGGTGTGTGTGCGTGTGTGTGTGCATGTGTGTGTGTGTGTGTGTGTGTGTGTGGCTGTGAGTCTGTCCGTGCAAAAGAAGGTGCGTTCCCGAGGGCCCTCGGTGGGGTGTGGGGTGTGGGGCGTGGCATGCCACACGCAGCAGCAGCAATAGCAACAACCACAACTACACCCAACCACCACTCAACAACCACCCAACACCCACCCAACAGCCACCCAGGGCCGCATCGAGGACAACTTTCGCCACCAAGGCTGGAAACTCGAGCGCCCCTTCCCTCACAACCACCCCACAACCACCCCACAACCACCCCACAACCACCCAACACCCACCCAAGAACCACCCAAGAACCACCCAAAGACCACCCAACACCCACCCACCACCACCCAGGGCCGCATTGAGGACAACCTCCGCCATCAAGGCTGGAAGCTCGAACACGTGACGCGCAACCACCACCACCCAGCCACCACCCACAACCACCCCACAACCACCCCACAACCACCCAACACCCACCCAACAGCCACCCAAAACCCACCCAACAACCACCCCACAACCACCCCACAACCACCCAACCCCCACCCAAGAACCACCCAACAACCACCCAAAGACCACCCAACAACCACCCACCACCATCCAGAGCCGCATCGAGGACAACCTCCGCCATCAAGGCTGGAAGCTCGAACACGTGACGCGCAACCACCACCACCCAGCCACCACCCACAACCACCCAGCAACCACTCAGCAACCACCCAGGGCCGCATCGAGGACAACCTCCACCATCAAGGCTGGAACCTCGAACACGTGACGCGCAACCACCACCACCCAGCCACCACCCACAACCACCCCACAACCACCCCACAACCACCCAACACCCACCCAACAGCCACCCAAAACCCACCCAACAACCACCCAACCACCACCCAGCCACCACCCACAACCACCCCACAACCACCCCACAACCACCCAGCAACCACCTAACAACCACCCAAAACCCACCCACAACCACCCAACCACCACCCGACCAGCACCCAGCAACCAAACCGAGCAATCAACCAACAGCCAACCAACAACCACCCAACAACCACCCAACCAACACTCCACAACCAACCAACCAACACCCAAACACCACCCAACAAGCACCCAAGCACCACCCACCACCACCCAATAACCACCCAGCAACCACCCAGCAACCACTCAACAACCACCCAACACCCACCCCACAACCACCCAGGGCCGCATTGAGGACAACCTCCGTCACCAGGACTGGAAGCTCAAGCGCCCTTTCCCTCACCACCACCCCACAACCAGCCCACAACCACCTAACAGCCACCCAACCACCACCCAACAATCACCCAACCAGTAACATTGGCTTTCCAGCAAAGACCACCTTCTAGTGCTAGTACCACCGCCTAGACTTACGCCCAGTTCTGGCCCCAACCATCACGTGAGAGGGGCGGTAGCAACCAGGCAACTGCCTGCCAACGCGTAGCCGTAGAGCAAAAATGACAGCTAGTATGCGACGCCTCCGTCCTGACTGCAAAAGACATCCACAACCACCCAGGGCCGCATTGAGGACAACCTCCGTCACCAGGACTGGAAGTTGGAGCGCGTGACACGCGACAACAAGGCGCTCGAAGCGCAGAACGCTGAGTCGCGTAACCAGCTGTTGGAGATCAAGCAGGAGAACCTCGAGGTGTGTGTGTGTGTGTGTGTGTGTGTGTGTGCGTGTGTGTGTGTGTGTGTGTGTGTGTGTGTGTGAGGCGCAGAACGCCGAGTCA
>VFSX01000022.1:652500-772500 GCA_016618255.1 Chlamydomonas sp. UWO 241
TTCTGAAATATCGTGCGTTGCCCCACACTCCCCACACTCCCCACACTCCTCACACTTCTCCACAGCGGCGCGAGCTGCGCGGCACCCCCGGCCGTCGCTCCCGCGGCCTGCGCGCGTCCGGCGGGTCTGGCGTGACCACCGACGGCGAGGAGGCAGAGGACCTGGCTGAGCTGAGGGAGGCGCTGGATGAGGCGCGCGAGAAGGAGGTGGGTGTGGGATCTACACTTGCTCCACACTTGTGTGGGGTGGACGACGAAAATAAAACAAATACAAAGGGAGGATGTGGCTGAGCTGAGGGAGGCGCTGGATGTGAGGGAGGCGCTGGATGAGGCGCGCGAGAAGGAGGTGGGTGTGGGGTGTGGGTGTGGGGTCCACACTTGTGTGGGGGTGTGGGGCATGAAACGACTGTGCAGGGAGGCGAGGAGGCAGAGGACATGGCTGATCTGAGGGAGGCGCGGATGAGGCGCGCGAGAACGAGGTGGGTGTGGGGTCCACACTTGTGTGGGGTGGACGACATAAATAAAACAAGTAATAAAGGAGGATGTCGCCGAGCTGAGGGAGGCGCTGGATGAGGCGCGCGAGAAGTTGGTGGGTGTGGGGTGTGGGTGTGGGGTCCACACTTGTGTGGGGTGTGTGGCAAAAAACAAACTGTGCGGGGAGGCGCGGAGGCCGAGGGTGTGGCCGAGCTGAGGGAGGCGCTGGGTGAGGCACGCGAGAAGGAGTTGGGTATGGGGTCCACACTTGATCCACACTTGTGTGAAGTGGACAACAAAATAAAATAAATACTAAGGGAGGATTTGGCCCAGCTGAGGGAGGCGCTGGGATGAGGCGCGCGAGAAGGAGGTGGGTGTAAGTGTGATTCACACTGTGCGGGTCTGGCGTGACCACCGACGGCGAGGAGACAGAGGACTTGGCTGAGCTGAGGGAGGCGCTGGATGAGGCGTGCGAGAAGGAGCTGGGTGTGGGGTTTCCACACTGTGTGTGTGTGGTCCATGAAGGCGGGTGAACAGGGCGGCCACAGTGATCATCAAAGGCACACACATGCACGCGCACAAACACATGCAC
Organism: Chlamydomonas sp. UWO 241; assembly: GCA_016618255.1. Classification (NCBI taxonomy): domain Eukaryota; kingdom Viridiplantae; phylum Chlorophyta; class Chlorophyceae; order Chlamydomonadales; family Chlamydomonadaceae; genus Chlamydomonas; species Chlamydomonas priscui. Next base: position 653,566 of record VFSX01000022.1, read on the forward strand.
ACACATCTGCCCCCCCCACCCCCCCAACACTCCACCCCCACACCACCACTCCCCCCCGACACACATACACACACACACACACACGCAGGTGCTCCTGCTGGAGGCGTACGAGCAGCTGGAGGCGGACGTCGGGAAGGAGATCGACAAGGTGGGTAGAGGAGCTAGGTAGAAGCTAGGTGGAAGGTGCAAAGAAGGTGAACCTCAGAAAGTGGACGGTCGTGGCGAGAAGAGGAGCTAGGCGAGGGTGGCAAGAAGGTGCACCTGATAAGGACGGGAATGAGGTCGAAAAGGTGGGTCCACACTTGCTCCACACTTTATCCATACCTCCACACTAAGCCTGCGGTCAAGTCTGTCGCTTGATGTTTGCTACTCTGTATGAGGCAAAGAGCTTGAAGAACATGCATTCTCCACGCGCTCCAAGCGCATGGATAGAAGGTGATAAGGGATGACCCCTCCAGAGAGATGATCGCACCAGGCCCTGTCCAAGGAGCGCGAGGAGCGCAAGACTTTCGAGCGCAAGGCCGACTTCCTGCAGCGCACGCCCACTCCCCCCTCACTCATACACACACACACACACGCGTACCTACACACACACTCTCTCTCACACTCCCCCACAAACACGGCAGGCTCTTTCCAAGGAGCGCGAGGAGCGCAAGACCCTCGAGCGCAGGGCCGAGTTCCTTCAGCGCAAGCTGGATGAGGAGAAGGAGCATGTCATGGCGCTCAAGGAGAACCACTACCAGCTAGAGGATGACCTCAAGGTCCGTTGTTTGCGTGTTTGTGTGTATGTGTGTGTGTGTAGTGTGTGTGTGTGTGTGTGTGTGTGGTGGTCGTGGTGTGTGTGTGTGTGGGGGGGGGGGCACTAAGGGGGTGGTGGGCAGTGGGGCCTTTCAGCTAGGGTGTACGTGGTAGCCCTGAAGGAGAAGCACTACCAGCTGGATGATGATCTCAAGGTCCGTTGTTTGCACGCGTGTGTGTTTGTGTGTGTGTGGTGGTGGTGTGTGTGTGTGGGGGGGGGCACTCAGGGGGTGGTGGGCAGTGGGGCCTATCAGCTAGGATGACGTCATGGCGCTCAAGGAGAAGCACTACCATCTGGAGGATGACCTTCAAGGTCGGGGCAGCGTGTGAGAGAGAGGAGAGAGAGAGAGGGAGGGAGAGAGCGGGTTAATGGTTACTTAGGAAACCCGTAGGAGGAGGGGTGTAAGCAAAGGCTCACGTGTCTTGCCACGCGTCTCGCCCCCCCCTCCCTCCCTCACACACACATCCCACCCCCCAACTAACGCATGGCTACAAGATCCGAAACCGCCAGTACGAGGAGGGCGTGCACACACACAGGTACACAACCAGGCACACACACACACGCCATCAAAGGCGTCCGACGGACTGTAACATCGACCACACACACACACACACACAGGGCTACAAGATCCGAAACCGACAGTACGAGGAGGGCGTGTACGGTCTGCCCCAGGCGGTCGAGGAGTTGCACGCGCTCAAGGACGCGCTCTACAAGGAGGAGTCGCGCGTGCGCACGCTCGTGGACCAGGTGGGTAACTGAGGAAGCAAATCTTGACAGAGAGAGAGACAGAGCCTCAACTGGAAGATCACGACTATAAGCGTTACTGGGCGGCCCAGTAATGTCGGTGCAGGGAGTTGCGCACACTCGTGGACCAGGTGGGTGGGCAAGGAGCAGGGGAATCAGAGAGAGAGGGAGACAAGGACAGAGAGAGAGGGGGGGGGGGCTAGCTGGATCCTTACTCATTTGATGTAATGAAAGGGAGCTGCACGCACTCCAGGAGGAGTCGCAAGTGCACACGCTCGTGGGCCAGGTGGGTGGGCAAGTCAAAGAGTTATCTCATATAGATAGAGACAGCAAGAGGGAGAGAGGTGGGGGGGACTAGCTCGATCCTTACTCATTTGAAGTAAGGAAAAGGACTGCACGCACTCAAGGACGCACAAGGATGAGCCGAGAGCCCGCTCGTGGAACAGGTGGGTGATGAAGCAAATCTCAACAGAGAGAGAGAGCCTTAAGTACTTGGAAGATACATGTTCAAAGCAGCGAATGGTAGGGGACTGCACACGCTCAAGCATGCGCTGTACAAGGCGAAGTCGAAAGTGCGCACGCTTGTGGACCAGGTGGGCAAAGCATGCATCGAGAGAACCTCACGCGCACGCGCGCGCCTTGAAGCAACCCTACTCAACCGTTTATCAGCCTGCTCTCTTCTACTCCCCCCTCCCCCCCACCCACACACCTCGTCGTGCCCAACAGACGAACACTGTCAACGGGAGGACCTCTTTGACACGAATGCGGTGCTGCCAAGCCCTGCCAACTAAGACTTTCCCCTTCCTGCATATCAACATCAGATGGAAAAGCTCAACGGCCGCATGGAGGACCTATTAAACGAGAACGCCATCTGCGCCTCTCTCCTCACTGAGCAGCCTTTAAGAAACCCTGAACCCCAAACCCTTGTACCACTCCCCTATACCCCAACCCCCAAACCCCAGATGAACAAGCTCACCGGCCGCATGGAGGACCTGTTTGACGAGAACGCCGTGCCGCACTGCAAACACTGACTGTGCAACTGACTGTCCCTCCTTGACTTACTGACTGTTTTACTGACTGCCTAACTGCTTGCTGACCACTGGCCCTCTTATCAATCTCAGATGAACAAGCTCACCGGCCGCATGGAGGACCTGTTTGACGAGAAAGCCGTGCTGCGCTGCGACACACTGACTGTGCAACTGACTGTCCCTATTTGACTAACTGACTGTTTAACTGACTGCCCAACTGCTTACTGACCACTGGCCCCCTTATCAATCTCAGATGAACAAGCTCAACGGCCGCATGGAGGACCTCTTAGACGAGAACGCCGTGCTGCGCCGCTCTACCTTGACTGTGCAACTCAAACAGACCGGCTTGCTGACAACTGGCCCTAATTTACTGAACCTCTTCCTTGTCAAAACCCCAGATGAACAAGCTCAACGGCCGCATGGAGGACCTGTTTGACGAGAACGCCGTGCTGCGCCGCGACCTCGGTCTCTCCGACACCGACAAGGTCGACATCAAGGACCTGCGCATGCAGAAGGAGGGGCACATCAGCCAGCTGCGGTCGCTCAACGCGCTGCTCGAGCGGCAGGTGCGTGTGTGCGCGTGCGTGTGTGTGTGTGTGTGTGTGCGTGGGTGTGTGGGGTGGGGGGCAAGGTCGGCGTCAGGGGCCTGTGCGTGCAGAAGGAGGGGCACATCAGCCAGCTGCGGGTCGCTCAACGCGCTGCTGGAGCGACAGGTGTGAGTGTAGGGTGGGTGGGCGTGGGCGTGTGCGCCAGTGTAGCACTTCCGTGCAGAGCACACACCCACTTGTCTCTCTCTGTACACCCACCTTATTCCCCCCCCCCTCCACACACACACACACACACACACACGCGCCTTCTGGGATGCTGGACTAAAAGAGCAAAAGCTTTGCACGGAGATGAATTCCACACTCACACACACGAACTAGGTTGTTGATCTGAAGGAGGAGTGCCGCAAGCTGCGCATGGAGATGAAGTCCACACACACACACACACACACACACACAGACACACACACAAACTAGGTTGCTGATCTCGAGGAGGAGCGCCGCAAGCTGCGCATGGAGATGAAGTCCACACACACACACACACGCACACACCCACCCACACACAAACTAGGTTGCTGATCTGGAGGAGGAGCGCTGCAAGCTGCGCACGGAGATGAAGTCCACACACACACGCACGCACACACACACACACACACACAAACTAGGTTGTTGATCTGGAGGAGGAGCGCCGCAAGCTGTGCATGGAGATGAAGTTTACACACACACACACACACAAACTAGGTTGCTGATCTGGAGGAGCGCTGCAAGCTGCGCACGGAGATGAATTCCACCCACTCACCCACACACACACACGAACTAGGTTGTTGATCTTGAGGAGGAGTGCCGCAAGCTGTGCATGGAGATGAAGTCCACACACACACACACACACACACACAAACTAGGTTGCTGATCTCGAGGAGGAGCGCCGCAAGCTGTGCAAGGAGATGAAGTCCACACACACACACACACACACACACTAGGTTGCTGATCTTGAGGAGGAGCGTCGCAAGCTGCGCATGGAGATGAAGTTCCGTGCCAAGTACCACGGCCAGGCGGCGCTGCAGCTGGGCCTGTCGCCCGAGCAGGTATGGTGTGCTCTGATGGGGTGCTCTGATGGGGATGTACTGGGGTGCTCTGATGGGGTGCTTTGATGGTGTGCCATGATGGTGTGCTCCATGGTGCTCTCATGGTCTCTGTAATGGTCTGCTCTGATGGTTCTCCGATGGACTGAGTCAATGTGGCCTGATCCGATACATCTGCACGTGTATCTTGTGGCTGCGTGTGTGTGTGTGTGTGTGTGTGTGTGTGTGTGTGTGTATGTGTGCTTCTCCTCCTCCTCTTCAATGTCTACATCAACACAGTTGTCCGGTCCCTGATTGCCCAGCTCCCCAACTCTGGCATTCAAATTGGCTACATGATCGACAGAAAACTGTACACCCCTGAGTCCCGCAAGGACTTTTTGACCACCACACTCCCCCTCCTTCTCTGCGCCGACGACATCGCCCTGCTCGCCCGCTCCGAGGAAGACCTCCGCACCATGCTCACCCTCCTCGACCGCATCTGTTCAGACCTGGCCCTTGCGATCAACTACGACAAAACCGTGGCACAATCCCTCGGCCACCCTTCTGCCCACACCGTCCCCTCCGCCCCTATCACCATCCCCTCCAACTCCTCATCTACCCCCCACCTGGTCCACTCCACCTCCAAGTTCAAATACCTGGGAAGTATTCTGTCCTCCCCCGCCGCCCCTTCTGATGACGCTCCCAACACGTCTGATTCCGACATCCTCGACTCAGAGATCTCACGCCGGATCGGAAGTGCCTGGTACGCCTTCAACCGTCTCACTCCCCGGTTCTGGAACTCCAACTCAATCTCTCCCACTACCAAGATCCACCTCTACAACGCCTTTGTGATCTCTGCCCTACTGTATGGCTGCCAGACATGGACGTTGAACAAGGCCCACATCCACCGACTTGAAGTAACCCACAACCGTTTCCTCCGCCTCATCAAGGGCATCCCTCCTCACACCACAGAGCACACCTCCACCACCACAATGCATGCCTCCCCCCCTGTACGTTCCCCATCATCGACACGATCAACAAGCATCGTGCTACGTTCATCGGCTCCCTCATCCGCCGCCTCCCACCTCCCGCCCCTCCATCTCCACACACCCGCCCATCCCTTCTCCCCCCCCACTCCCTCTCGACATCATATACCCCCCCACTGCCGCCCTTTTCGCGTACCGTCGACCGGACATGACTTCGCTCTATGCCGGCGGCGCCATCACATCCTACTTGCTCAGCGCCGGCGACTTTTTTGCCCACTCCGTCAAGTTCCGTTCCTCCGCAAACACCCACTTTTCCACCCTCAAGCGCGACATCTCCAAGCACCCCGAGCTCATGGACCTATTGTCCAAGCGAGTCACCCCCGAGTGGATCCTCTTAGCGAGATTTCCACAACTGTGGATGTCAATCTGCCGAGACCTAGTTTAAACTCAGCCGAAGCAGAGTGACGAACACAGCCGTCAGTGACCCGCATTTGACCCTTTCCCCCACTGCTTTTTGAATGAGGTTATTCACCCTCCTGTTGGCGCACGGTTGGTCACCCGCCTCCAAATGGAATCTCCTCAATGATGACCAGAAACAGCCTATCTAGGTTTGCCGTGCAGAGTTCTCTGTAACGATCTCTATCTCTCTCTCTGTATGTGTGCTTCACCTGCCCCCCCTCCCTCCCCCCCCTGAAAACATGTGCAGCTGCTGCTACTGCAGCAGTACGTCGACAGTCTGAAGAACGGGCGGCTGGAGGAGGGGCGGCTCGTCTGGCCCCCCCCCCACACACGCCCCCCCTCTCAAACCCTTAACCCCAACAACCTTGACTGTGTGCAGCTGCTGCTCCTGGAGCAGTACGTCGACGGTCTGAAGAACGGGCGGCTGGAGGAGGGGCGGCTCGTCGACCAGCTCATGAAGCGCATCGAGTTCCTGGAGGTGCGTTTATTTTGAGCCTATGTGCCTGTGTTTGCGTGTGTGTGTGTGTGTGTGTGTGTGTGCATGTGTGTGTAAGGGGGTAGGCTGTAGCTGGGGCTGGGGGAGGGGCGGCTCGTCGACCAGCTCATGCAAGTGCATCGAGTTCCTGGAGGTGTGTCGAGTGTGTGTGTGTGTGTGCGCGTGTGCGCGTGTGTGTGTGTACGGGGGTAGGCTGTAGTTAGGCCTGGAGGAGGGGCCGCTCTGTGACCAGCTCATGCAAGCGCAGCGAGTTCCTGGAGGTGCGTCTACTTTGTGCGTGTGTGTGTGTGTGTGCGTGTGTGTGTGTGTGTGTTTGTACGGGGGTAGGCTGTAGCTGGGGCCGGGGGAGGGGCGGCTCGTCGACCAGCTCATGCAAGCGCATCGAGTTCCTGGACGTGTGCTGTGTTTCAGGGCATTGGGGGAGGGGGGGGGGGAGCTGTGATAAGAGCTGGAGGAGGGGCGCCTCGTTGACCAGCGCATGAAGCGCATCCGACGCCCCGCCCTCTCCAAGTTTGATCCCGCACACACACACACACACACACACACATATACACACTCCGCACAAACACACACACACACACACGCACACGCTCAGGTCCGACTCTCAGAGGTCATGGCGTACGCCGACATCCCCCTGTCAATGCGCCCCGCCCTCTCCGAGATCGACCCCCCCCACACACACACACACCGCAAACACACCCACCCACCCACACACCCACACACACACACGCACGCACATGTCCGCCTTTCAGAGGTCATGGCGTACGCTGACATCCCCCCGTCGATGCGCCCCGCCCTCTCCGAGTTTGATCCCCCCCCCCCACACACCGCACACACACACACACGCACGCACAGGTCCGCCTCTCAGAGGTCATGGCGTGCGCCGACATCCCCCCGTCGATGCGCCCCGCCCTCTACGAGTTCGACCCCCCCCCCACACACAAACACACGAACACGTGCACGCACACGCGCAAGCACAGGTCCGCCTCTCAGAGGTCATGGCGTACGCCGACATCCCCCTGCCAATGCGCCCCGCCCTCTCCGAGTTCGACCCCCCCCCTCCCCACACGCACACCGCACACACATGCACACACACACACGCACACACACGCACAGGTCCGACTCTCAGAAGTCATGGCGTACGCCGACATCCCTCCGTCGATGCGCCCTGCTCTCTCCGAGTTCGACCTCGTGTCGGCGATGGTCGGAGGGGGCACCGGCCCGGGGCTTCTCGATGGGGTGCAGGGTCGAGGAGGAGGGGGTGGAGGCGGAGGAGGCGGGCTGAGCGCCGCGGGGTCGGCGCAGCTTGAGGCGGCCAAGGGCGCGATCTTCAAGGTGTGTGTGTGCGTGTGTGTGTGTGTGTGTGTGTATTGGGCACCGGCCCGGGGCTGCTCAATGGGGCGCAGGGTGGAGGAGGAGGGGGCGGAGGCGGAGGCGGAGGAGGTGGGCTGAGCGCCTCGGGGGCGGCGCAGGTTGAGGCCGCCAAGGGCGCAATCTTCAAGGTGCGTTGGATGGAGATGTATTTTGCGCTGTACTGGGTGTGCTTGCGGGCTTGCGGGGGCGGGCGTGCGAGCGCGGAGCAGTGTTCTGGGAGGGGGGGGGGGCGGCAGGCACGTGTGTGCTACGTGTGGCCTTGGCAAATGTATGGGGCGGGCACGTGTGCGATGCGCTCAACACGCCGCACGTGCTGCTCCAGTCCCTGGGAGTCCCTAGGAGAGAGCGGCGGGTTGTGGCCTGCCCCGGGTTGTGCAGTGTGTGTGTGATACACGCGCGTGCAGACGATCAGCGCGCTGCGCCAGAAGCTCGGGGTGTGGTAACACCCAGGTCACCCCTGCCGCGCTCGCCATCGCTCCCTACCGCCTGACTGTGTGCGTGCCGCGTGTGCGTCCACCCCATCCCAGGCGCTCAACACACTGCGTGCGCTGCGCCAGACGCTGGGCAAGCGCAAGAGCCTGCCGCGCTCGCCGCCGCTGCCAACGCCTGACCGTGTGCGTGCATGTGTGTGTGTGTTGCGCGTGTGTTCTCCAACAGGCGCTCAACGCGCTGCGCGGGCTGCGCCAAATTCTGGGAGAGCGCGTCAGATTGTGGCCCAACCCAGGGCCTACGACTCTTATGTTAACCCTGAGTGGCGGGAGTTGTGAACAGTTCATATAAGCACTGTAAAATCCATCACCATCATCATATATGCAGGCGCTCAACACGCTGCGCGGGCTGTGCCAGACGCTGGGCGAGCGCGGCATGCCGCGCGAGGCGGCGGCGTGCGACGACGCGAGCGCACAGGTGCAGTGTGGTTCCGCCGAGGCAACTTGCTTATACAACCTTGAGCCTAGAAGGGAGGGGGGGGGCGCATGCACACTGTGTGGCGGCTGTGGGAAGCTCTGGCATCCTCAAGTTTAATAATAAGTCCCCCTTGATTATATGCCCCCCTCCTCCACTTACCACTGGGTCATCATCGCCGTATGGCAGTCGGGGAGAGCCCCGAGGGAATGGAAAACTGCTATTATCACACCGTTATATAAGGGGAAGGGTCCGCGTGACTCCCCTGGTAACTACCGCGGTATAAGCCTACTCTCTATTGCCGGGAAAGTGTACGCTGCCATACTTCTGCACCGCGTCTCCTCGCAGATTGATGGTCAGTTGCATGAGGCTCAGTGTGGTTTCAGAAAAAGCAGAGGCACTGTTGATGCGATTTTTACTCTGCTCTCGCTGAGCGCTGCACATGCCGAGTACAAACAATGCATGGCTGTGGCATTTGTCGACTATTCTAAAGCTTACGATTGCAGAAACCGTGCGGCACTGTGGAGAGTCCTTAGATTGTATAGTGTTCATCCGCACATTATTGATCTGTTGGAGGATCTTCACACCAACACAGCAGCTGCCGTGCGGCTGGCTGGGAAAATCGGGCACGAATTCCCCGTGTCGTCTGGTGTGCGACAGGGGTGCGTCATTGCTCCTGTGTTGTTCAATGTTTTTATTGACCACATAGTGAAAAAGGCGCTAGACATGATGCCAGAGGGGGCTGGCGTGTCAGTCGTGACCCGAGCCGGCGGCTCTGTGTTGTCGTCGTCGGTTGAGCGCATAGTGATGCTGATGTATGCCGACGATTTATGTTTGTTCTCGCATGACCCAGCTCAGTTGGCGCTTATGCTGAAAATCCTTGACAAAGTGTCCTCTAGCTTTGGCATGCAAATCAACGCCGCCGAGACAGAAGTGATGATTTTGCCAGCAGATTTTGACGCGGATCTGCCCACGTTTGCGCTGACTGGTGGTGAAGTGAAGACCGTCTCTGCATTTAAGTATCTAGGGAGTTGGATAACCCAGAGTGGTGGTGTGGAAAAGGAGATCGGTGTGTGTCGGTCGCGCGCTGGGCGTGTTTGCGTCTTTTGATAAGATTTGGGCCAGCAAGAAGATGCAAGTGCAGTCTAAGATGCGGGTTTACAACACTTTCGTGCTGCTTCACTTTCTGTACGGCTGCGAAACATGGGCCCCTACTAAAACACAACTGACTCGATTGGAGGTTGCCCACTCTAACTGCCTTCGGCGCATTCTGGGCGTGCGCCTGGTCGACCGGCACAGATCAACTTATATTCGGCAGGCGTGCGACACTGAGCCAATTGAGAGCCTTGTGGCAAAGCGATCAATGCAGTGGCTAGGCCATGTGATGCGCATGCCGGCTTCTCGTCCTCCTCGTACGACTTTTGACTGCACAATGGATGTGGCTCGGCAGCAAGGCCGGCCTCCAGCCTCCTCCCCACACTATTTTCTTTAGCTACTGATTCAGCAGCTAGGCGAAACTAGTGGCACTCGTTCTGATTGAAAGACTTTTTCGGACACGGCGTTTGAGCGTGCTCAGGATAGGGTCGGGTGGAGAGCCGTGGTGTACGGCCTGGCTGCCCCTCAGGCGCCGGCCCCTCCACCACGGCGGTCAAGTAGATTGGCAAGCGCCACTTGACCCCCTATCCCCTGGAAGCAGTTCAGACCTATTTTGGAGGCGTCGCACAATAGCTCTCCTCTTTGCTCTGGGACTAAACGTTGGCAGGCAGCCGGCTGGTGGCTACCGCCCCTCACAAGTAATTGTTAGGGCCAGAACTGGACTTGGGTCTAGGCGGTGGTACTAGGACTAGAGGTGGTCTTTGCTGGAAAGCCGATGTAACTGTAACTGTAACTCCTCCTATTGGTCCCTCGCCCTCTACCCCCCCCCCTCTCACATGACCACCTCCTCTCACCCCCCACCCCCACCCCCTGCCCCAAATTGTGTAGACGCAGTGCGCCGAGGCCTAAAAGGCGCTCACGCAGCTGGGCGCGCTCTCACCCTCTACTCCCCCCCCCCAACCACCTCCCTCACCCCCCCCTTCCCGCCCCAAAATTCACAAACGCAGTGCGCCGAGGCCCAGAAGGCGCTCACGCAGCTCTCAGCTCTCTCTCTCCCTCTCTCTCTCTTCCTACTCTCCACCCCCCCCCCCCCACCTTCTCTCAACCCCCCCTCTGCCCGAAATTGTGTAAACGCAGTGCGCCAAGGACCAGGAGGCGCTCACTCAGCCCTCGGCTTTCTCTCTGTCTCTCGACTCTTCCACCTCCTGACCATCTCATCTGCCCCAAAATGCACAAACGCAGTGCGCCGAGGCCCAAAACGCGCTCACTCAGCTGGGTGCGCTCTCGCGCTCCGGCAACGCCACGGGCAGCGGCCCCGGGGGTGCAGGCGCTGGCGGCGCGCCCTCGACTCCCACCGCGCGCCGTGGTGGCGGCGTGGCTGTCGGCATTCAGCAGCAGGCAGAGGTCAGCAGCCTGTGCGTGTGTCGTGTGTGCGTTTATGTGTGTGTGTGTGTGTATGTGTGTGTTTGGTTGTGTGTGCGTGGCGGCGTGGCTGTCGGGGTTCAGCAGCAGGCAGAGGTCGGCAGCCTGTGTGTGTGTGTGTGTGTGTGTGCGCGCGTGTGTGGCAACGCGGCTGCTTGCGGACAGCAGCAGGCAGAGGTCGGCAGCCTGTACATGTGGGCGTGTGTGCGCCGTGCGTGCGTGCGTCGAGGTCGTGTGAACATGCTGTGTGTGTGTGCCTCTCTCTGTGTGTGTCATGTGTATGTGCGTGCGCGTGTGTGTGTGTGTGCCGTGCGTTGAGGACGCCTACACGTCGTGTGTGCGCGTGTGCGTGTGTGTCTCCAGGTTATACAATGCAGAGTGCAGTGGGTCTGGTGTTGTGTCGTGACCCCCATGCTGGGTCAAGGGCATGCCGCTGGCTGCACACACACACACACACACACACACACACACACACAGATGCACGGATGTGGGAGTTTATGATTCCTATGCCAAGAGAACCCCAGGTTCTGGATCGACATGGCCGACTTCCTTGTCGCCTGCTGTGCGACACGCACCGCGTGCACAGCAGTCATGATGGCAGATGGCAGCTAGGACTCTGATTATGACAGCTGTCAGCTTCGGGGGGTCGCGAAGGGTCGAAAACGCGATCAAATACGTCCGACGGACTGTAAAGTCGATCACACACGCACGCACACACACACAAACAGATGATTTAAGGCCAGCTGTGGGCAAAAGTGTGGCTGACAACGTAACACGCACGCACACACACCCCACATGCACATGCACAGTAAAAGTAACACGGGGTTTCCAGCTAAGCAGGCTACTCTTCTACTAGAGATACCCGCCAATACTCCAGCACACTTAAGTACGAGAGTACCGCCGGCTCCCGGCCGATAGACTACCGCTCCCGCCGGCTAGACTACCCCAAACAGCGGTCTCTGAGAGACATGTCTGGCAAGGAGCATATAGGAGCACACGCACACACACACAGGTTGGCCACGGCAGCAGCTACCTGGCAGATGCCATGGCCGACCAGCTGCGCCACCGGCTGACCGAGCTCGCGCGACAGTGTGCGGATCTACAAGTGGACGTGACCAAGAAGGACGCGCAGATCAAGGTCGGTTTTATTCTGTTTTGTTTTCGGTTATTTCGGTTATCAGCTACCCGCCTGGAGGTTTGTGTGGGTGGGGATTAGAGGTGTTGGGGTGGGCGTGGTCCAGGCCCAGAGCAATGGCAGTGCGGGGCAGTGTGCAGATCTGAAAGCAGATGTGACCAAGAAGGACGCGCAGATCAAGGTAACATACATTCGTTTTTTTTGCTTTTCAGTTACTTTGAGGCCTCTAGCGGCGGACTGTGCAAGGAGCACGCACGCACGCACGAGGTTGAAGTGGATAGTGGTTGGGACTTGGGTCAAGGGTTGTCTGCATTAAAGGACCTGCAGGTGGGTGTGACCCAGAAGGATGCACCAGGTCAGGGTCGGTTACATTCTGTCATTGGGTGGGGCCCTCACCCAACCGGCCCTTATCCACGAGAAGGCCGAGGTAGACCCCCCCCCCCACATATAAATCGTGACACACACACGTACACACACACACAGATAATTACACACGCACAGATGATTACACACACACACACATGCAGGCCCTCATCCACCAGAAGGCCGAGGTGGAGCGCAAGTATGGCGTGCCTATGTCTGAGCGAACAAGCGACTTTGTGCCGCGCTCTGACTACGAGGACGCGCGTCTGGAGGTGTGTGTGTGCGTGTGTGTGTGTGTGTGTGTGTGTGTGTGAGTATTTGTGTGTGTGTGTGTCCGAGCGCACGAGCGACTTTGCGCCGCGCTCTGACTACGAGGACGCGCGTCTGGAGGTGTGTGTCGGCGTGTGTGTGCGTGTGTGTGTGTGAGTATTTGTGTGTGTGTGTGTGTGTGTGTCCGAGCGCACGAGCGACTTTGTGCCGCGCTCTGACTACGAGGACGCGCTTCTGGAGGTGTGTGTAGGCGTGTGTGTGCGTGTGTGTGTGTGCGTGTGTGTGAGTATTTGTGTGTGTGTGTGTGTCAAAGCGCGCAAGCGACTTTGTGCCGCGCTCTGACTACTAGGACGCGCGTCTGGAGGTGTGTGTGTGTGTGCATGCGTCCGAGCGCACGAGCGGCTTTGTGCCGCGCTCTGACTAAGAGGACGCGCGTCTGGAGGTGTGTGTGGGTGTGTGTATGTGTGTGTGTGTCTGAGCGCACGAGCGACTTTGTGCCGCGCTCTGACTACGAGGACGCGCGTCTGGAGGTGTGTGTGTGTGTGTGTGTGTGTGTGTGTGTGCGTGTGTCCGAGCGCACACGCGACTTTGTGCCACGCTCTGACTACTCGCACGCGCGTCTGGAGATTTGTGTCGTGTGTTTGTCGGTGTATGTATGTGTGTGTGTGTGTGTGTGTGTGTGTGTGTCCGAGCGAACACGCGACTTTGTGCCGCGCTCTGACTGCGAAGACGCGCGTCTGGAGCTGAGTGTAGGTATGTGCGTACGTGTCTGTTTGTGTGTGTGTGTGTGTTTTGTCCTGGCCCTCACCTAATTGGTGGCTGGCTTCAAGGGGCAGCTGGTCGCTGTGATGGAGGAGCTGGCGTCGCGCCCCACCAGTGGTCCCTGGGAAGGATTTTAGTAATTAGTTTTTTGCCGGCTCCAGCAACTTTGACCGCTCATACCAGGCACAATATACAGCGGGTATTCATGCAACGCATGCCGTTGTGATTTTCTCGGCACGAGCTTTTCAATGCACCGCTCTACACCCTCTCCCACTAAGTGTGGTGGTTTTCTGGGAAATGGGAAATCCGGCTCGGAGCGGTATACGGCTCGCAGGGGAATCACTGCGCCCCACGCCACGAAACCAACTCAACAAAACCAACTCAACAAAACCAACTATCAGGTGGCTGGCTTCAAGGGGCAGTTGGTCGCTGTCATGGAATGACCACACCACTCTACCAGACGAACCGAGCCCCACAACCAACTAACTAACCGGTGGCTGGCTTCAAGGAGCAGCCATCAGGTGGCTGCACTCAATCGCCCTCACCAAACTTGCAACACAAACTAACAGGCGGCTGGCTTCAAGGAGCAGCTGGTCGCTGTGATGGAGGGGCTGGCGTCGCGCTATCCCCCACACCACTAAATCATACCAACCAAACCGTCAATCCACCCACTCGATCAAACTAATCCCCCCCCCCCTCAACAATTAACTAAGAGGTGGCTGGCTTCAAGGAGCAGCTGGTCGCTGTGATGGAGCCACCACACCACTCGATCAAACGAATCCCCCCCCCACGGGGGGGGCAGGAAAATCAGAAAATACAGGCACGCTGAATATCAATCTGCTTGATGTGTACGTTCCAAATGAAGCGGATTTTTTGAATTTTGACACCTGGAGGCCGAGATATGAGGGCTCAAAGTGGGAGGGGAGTGGGGGGGAGGGCGCCAAAAAAAATACGGGCGGTCCAGAACTTTCTTTCCAGAGGGCCATTTTCGACGGGAAGACCACCATTGGAACCGCCTTGATGAGAGGAGCAAAAATCCACTCTCAGAAAGGAGCCTCGGTTAATAGAGTGGGGGTCCACCCCCCTACACGCCCCAACTCCCCCGCGTGCTCCCTACGGTGCACCAAGTGCCCACCTAGGGATTTGAGCAACCTTCATAGATTAAGATGGGACCGATGCCATCTGCATTTCCTTGGAGAGCACAGCAAAACACCTCAGGAGAGTCAACCCTGAATCTGCCTGGAAGGTGTGAACTGGAGGCTCCACACTCGTTGGTGGCGGCCATTTAAGCCATGGTATGGCTGCATTTGGGGGGTTATTTTGGCTATCCTTTGGCGACTTAGACATTGCGATGGACAGCCCTTCCTGTAAGGACGCCATGCGCCTTGGTCCCGGCTCCATGCATGGTGTATTCAGCGACTGGGGGGGGGGGGGTCAGACCCCCCAAAACAAATATGTACCGTGCCTGCAGGAAACAAGTCTTTGCCCCCCCCCATCAACAACTAACTTACAGGTGGCTGGCTTCAAGGAGCAGCTGGTCGCTGTGATGGAGCCACCACACCACTCGATCAAACTAATCAACGCCCATCAACAACTAACTAACAGGTGGCTGGCTTCAAGGAGCAGCTGGTCGCTGTGATGGAAGAGTTGGCGTCGCGCGAGCGCGAGCTGCAAGAGCTGCAGGACGTGCACCACCGCTACCACTCCAAGATGCAGGCAGGTTTTTGCGCGGGTCGAGCAGACTGGCACGCGCCAGCTTGACACCCTGATGATGATGATGGATTTTTCAGTCGTGTGTGACGCACCTACCGGCAACGTATTCGACCTTGCTCGGCGTATAACGCCCGAGCGCTACAGACGGGTGGCTGGCTACTGGTGGTGGGGGGCTAGTGGATCGGGGCTGGACCTAGACAGGGCACTCAGCCCCCAGATCTGACTCCTCTCCATGGGGGCACGGCCGGGGTTCACAGGCCTGCGGGATCGTTTCCCCTAGACCTCTTGTGTCTTTGACGCAGTTAGGATCTGTCGCAATGCGTTAGAAGACGCTGGCCGCGGTGTACTTGGCTGGTGGGGGTCGATTTTACAGTCCGTCAGGCGCCTTTGATGGCGCACGAATTCGATCGCCGACTACGTCGGCCGTTAGATCTGGCTTCAGGAATCGGTTCCTGGGAGTTCCTGGGAGTTGAATTTGGGGTTGCGGGGTTGCCAGAGGAGGCGTCACAAAATAGCTGTATCTTTTGCTCTAGGACCACGCGTTGGCAGGCAGACGCTGGCTGGTGGCTACCGCCCCGCACAACCGATTGCTAGGGCCAGAACTGGACTTGGGTCTGGGCGGTGGTGCTAGGAATAGAAGATGTCTTTGCTGCTAAGCTGATGTTACTGTGCGGGCGGGGGGGGCGGGGGGGGGGGGGGGTGCTCGGGAGCAGATCGTATCCCTCAAGTTCCATGGTGATGCCAGCCGACAAGTCTGATGACAAGCCCCCCCCCCCCAATGCCTTGTGCAGACATACTCCGACCAAGTCAAGATGCTCTACCGCGAGCACACCAACGCGCTCACGCTTTGCCTTCTAACAGCGCTTCCCCCCTCCCGACCCCCCCCCTCGTGCTCCAAAAACACCCCAACTCTGAGCCCTGTCCGCACTCCAACCCAATCCACTGCAGACGTACTCCGAACAAGTCAAGATGCTCTACCGCAAGAACGCCAACGCGCTCACGCTGTGGCTTCTAACACCACCCCTCCTACAGTTACAGTTACATCGGCTTTCCAGCAAAGACTACCCCTCCTGATGGAAAAAAAACCCGACTCTTACCTCTGCCTACACGCCAAACACACCCACCGCAGACGTACTCCGACCAAGTCAAGATGCTCTACCGTGAGCACGCCAACGCGCTCACGCTGTGGCGCGGAGAGAAGAAGCTCTTCGAGAAGACGGTCAACCGGCTGCGGGCGGAGGCGGAGGCGGCGCGCGGTGCAGAGGAGGCAATTCGCAAGGTGCTCGTGGGTGTAGGACTAGAGGGTGTCTCTCTTTCTCTTCTCTCTCTACTTACCCTCCTTCCCTCCCTCCCTCTCTCTCTCTCTCTCCCCCCTCCTCTCTGTCCCTCTCTATCTCTCTCCCCCCTCTGTCCCTCTCTCCCTCCTTCCTCCTCTGTCCCTCTCTATCTCCCCCCCCCCTCTCTGTCCCTTTCTGTCTCCCTCTCTGTGCCTCTCTCTCTTGCACGTGCACGGCACCTGGAAGGCTCCCTCGGCTAGCGCCGCAACCGACGCGCCCCCCTCCCGCCCTGTACCCTGCACGACGGTGCGTCCCTCTCTACTCTCTCCCTCCCTCTCTCCCTCTCTCCCTCTCTCCCTCTCTCCCTCTCTCCCTCTCTCCCTCTCTCCCTCTCTCTCCCTCTCACTCCCTCTCTCTCTTTGCGCGCGCGTTCATGGCGCCTCCGATGGCCGCCGCAACTAACTCCTCCCCTTCCCCCCTTCTTGCCCGCTGTGCTCTGCCGTGCCTTCATTTGTAGGGCCTCGAGGCGGCGACGCGCGCGGCGGCGGGTGGCCCCTCAGTGATGGAGCACGAGCTCATGGATACAGTGAGGCAAATGAATGACCTCCTGATTGTAACTGGTAAACTGGTAAAAAAAAACTGGTAAACTGGTTAAAACTATATTAAAAAAATCCTGATTATAACTGGGTGCAGCACGAAGTGCAAGAGGCGGAGGTTGGCCCGTCAAATGGGAGATGCTGGGTTGCCACCCGAGACGAAGCACGAGCTCATGGACACGGTAAGGCGAACGGCATAGGAACCGTGCTTAGCTGGCTTGATGGCTGGACGCCTGTGGTGGCGTAATATACTAGTTTGGCTGTTAGGCTGAGTCGGGGCGTGGATGTGGTCCCCTTTGTGTGATGATGGATATTACAGTCTGTGTGACACCAGTCATGATGTATGAGACTTGTGTCGGCGCTAGCACCCGACACCTTGACTCAGTTTTGGGCTGAAACTGGCTGGCTACCTGGTAGGGGGGCGGGCATAGGAACCGTTCTTTGCTAGCTTGATGGCTGGACACCTATGGTGGCGTAATATACTAGGTTGGGCGTAAGGGCTCAGTCGGCGCGTGGGTGTGGTCCCCTATGTGCAGCATGAAGAGCAAGGGGCGGGTCAAGCCCATGCACACAGACTTACACACACACACATACACACATGCCCCACCCCACCCCCCAGGTCCGCCGCATGGTTGTCGTGCAGCGCAAGCACGCCAAGCTGGCGCGCATCACACACTCTCTCACACACACACACACACTCGCTCTCTCGCGCACACACAGACACCCCCCCTCCTCCCCGCAGGTCCGCCGCATGGCCGTGGTGCAGAGCAAGCACGCCAAGCTGGCGCGTGAGTACGAGGCGTCGGTGCAGAGCGAGCGTGGACTGACATCACAGGTGGAGGAGCTGCAGGAAGAGGTGGGTGGGTGGGTGGGTGGGTCGGTTGATTCGCTGGGAGGGGGGGGGGGCAGAGTCACAGGGGTGTGTGTGAGTACGAGGCGTCGGTGCAGAGTGAGCGCGGGCTGACGTCGCAGGTGAGGGAGCTGCAGGAAGAGGTTAGAGGGAGGGGTGAACGGGCAGAGTCACAGGAGAGTGTGGGTGGGTGGGTGTGGGTATACACACATGTGTGTGTGTGTGTGTGTGTGTGCAGAGCGAGCGCGGGCTCACGTCACAGGTGGAGGAGCTGCAGGAAGAGGTGGGTGGGGGTGGGGGTGGGAGGTGGGGGGATTCACTGGGGGGGGGACACAGGTGTGTGTGTGTGTGTGTGTGTGTACAGAACGAGCGCGGGCTGGCATCGCAGGCTGAGGAGCTGCAGGAAGAGGTAGGTGGTGGTGGTGGTGGGGGCACAGGTGTGTGGGTGTGGGTGTGGGTGTAGGTGTGTGCGTGTGGGTGTCCACACACATGTGTGTCTGTGTGTGCGTGTTTGTGTGTGTGTGTGTGTGTGGAGCAAGTGGGCTCCCGTTGCAGGTGGACGAGCTGCAGGTCAAGGTGCATTGCTTCGGTCTGGTGGATTCAACGGGAGGGAGGAGGGCAGAGTCACCGAGGAGTAGTCGATTTGACAGTCTTGTTGGACGCCTTTAATGGCGTATTAGACTTGTGCTTGCGCACTCAATCCCTGAGGCAGGCAGATACTATCACCCGCACTAGTCCACTCAGTGGATACACATTGACTGTGTCCATCCCACTAGCTCTAGTACATCTGGTCGTGTGCCATGCGTCTCGGTTCGACCGAGGAGTGTGTGTGTGTGTGTGTGTGTGTGTGTGTGCGCGCAGAACGTGGGCTCACGTACCAGGTGGAGGAGCTGCAGGAAGGCGTGTGGGGGGGGCGGGGGGCGAGAGTGTGTGGGGGGAGGAGTAAGCGTAAGGTGCAGGCCTCTTCTCTAGGGTGCGCGAGAACATGTCTAACATGCCAACATAGGCGTCCGACAGACTGTAAATTCGACCACACCGCACAAGCACACGCCAGGTCCGCGACGTGTCGTCCACGTGCTGCACGCGCACGTGCCGCGCCGGCTGAAGGGAAGTGGCAGAAAGCCCCCCCCACACACACACACCAGACACACAAAGACACAAAATATGCACACACGCGCACACGCACACGCACGCAGGTCCGTGACGTGTCGTCCACGTGCCGCGCGCGTATGCGATGGCTGGAGGCGGCAGCCGAGCAGTCGGGGCGGCGGCTGGAGTCCCTCTTCCGGGAGCTGCAGCTTTCTGCTCCGCTGTCGAGCTACCGGTCGCTCGTGCAGCGACAGGCGCGGCTGCAGGTACGTGCAAGGGAGAGAATGAGAGTGCGTGCATGTGTGTGTGTGTGTGCGTGTGTGTGTGTGTGTGTTCGTGTCGCTACTGCCTCCTCTCCACCCCACAACGAAACATGCCGTTTGTGTGTTCTCGCAGGCTGAGGTTCGCCGCTTGGTCGGAAGACGTGATTAAATGCCCCTACACACACCACCACACACGCACGCAGGCTGAGCTCTGCAGCTTGGGCGGAGCGCGTGCTTGGGTGTGAGGACGTGATTGAATGCCCCCCCCCCAAAAAACACTCAGACACACACACACGCAGGCTGAGCTCTGCCGCTTGGTCGGAGGGCGTGCTTGGGTGTGAAGACGTGATTGAATGCACACACCACACACACACGCACAGGCCAAGCTCTCCCGCTTGGTCGAGGAGCAGGCTGAGGGTGTGTGCTCGGGTGTGAGGAATTCCTCACATGTGATTGTGCCACCCACACAAACTCACACACACACGCGCACACGCAAGCATCACCATGCACACGCACGCAGGCGGAGCTCCGGCGCTTGGTCGAGGAGCAGGCTGAGGGCGCTCAAATGCCCACACGCACACTCACGCACCACACACACACACACACACACGCACCACCATACACACGCACGCAGGCTGAGCTGCGCCAACTGGTTGAGGAGCAGGCCGAGGCCGTGCTCGGGTGCGAGGACTTGATCGACTGCCCCACACACACACTAACACACACACCACCACAACCATGCACACACACGCAGGCTGAGCTCCGCCGACTGGTCAAGGAGCAGGATGATGGCGTGCTCGCGTGTAAGGACTTGACCGAATGTCCCATACACACACTAAACACACACACACACACAACCAACACCACCATGCACACACACGCAGGCTGAGCTCCGCCGACTGGTCGAGGAGCAGGCTGAGGCCGTGCTCGGGTGTGAGGACTTGATTGAGATGCGGCACGAGCTGACTGAGTCAATGTCCAAGATGGGCATGCTGGCAGAGGAGAACAGCAGGCTCAGGGAGCAGGTGCGACTTCACACACACACACACAAACACACACATACACACACACACATGCATACACGCACACACACGCTTGCTGATTGAGTCGATGTCCAAGATGGGCATGCTGGCAGAGGAGAACAGCAGGCTCAAGGAGCAGGTGCGAATCCACACACATGCACACACACACACACATGCGCTTGCCGGCTCGACGTCCACGGTGGGTGTGCTGGCAGAGGAGAACAGCAGGCTCAAGGAGCAGGTGTGAATTCACACACACACACGCACACACACACATGCGCTTGCCGGCTCGATGTCCATGATGGGCGTGCTGGCAGAGGAGAACAGCAGGCTCAAGGAGCAGGTGTGAATTCACACACACACACACGCACACATAAAACGTGTGCTTGCCGACTCAATGGCCAAGGGTGGGCGTGATGGCGGAGGAGAACAGCAGGCTGCAGGAGCAGGTGTGAATTCACACACTTACACACACACACATGTGCGTACGTGCACGCGCGCACGCACACACGCACTCGCCCCACCTGCTCACGCGCACAATTCCTCGCACGCATGCTCTCATGAATCTCCCCACCAGCCCCACCCACCCCATACACATTGACGACCACCACCACACACACACGTCCACCGCCACCCCACACGCAGATGCGGCAGGCGGCAGGCGCTCAGGCCGCGAGCAGCGCCAAGGCGTTTGACGCGCAGCTAGGACAGGTGGGACAATAGAGCCAGGGGTTCACGTCAGTAGAAGGAACATGGCTGTCGAGCAAATACAAGGGGCTTTCCACGCATCGCGCACAAGCGACGTGCGTCGGATGCATGGGATGCTTCTGAAAACCCCAAGGGGTTCAACGGGTGATGTGTGCTCGCTTGCTGGCACATGCCTCTGCTGCTGCTGCTGCTGCTGCTGCTGCTGCTGACACATGCCTGCTGCTCCTGCTGCTGCTGCTGCTCACATGCCTGCTGCTGCTGCTGCTGCTGACACATTGCTGCTGCTGCTGCTGCTGCTGACACATGCCTGCTGCTGCTGCTGCTGACACATGCTGCTGCTGCTGACACACGCCTGCTGTTGCTGCTGGCACACGCCTGCTGCTGCTGACACATGCCTGCTGCTGCTTCTGACACACGCCTGGTGCTGCTGACACACACCTGCTGTTGCTGCTGACACACGCCTGCTGCTGCTGCTGACACACGCGCAGGAGCTCGTGTCTGAGCGCGTGCTCCACGAGGGCGCGGCGCGGAGGCTGTCGCTGGCAGAGTCTGAACGCGGCCGCGTCGCCAAGAGCCTCTCCGAGACGCAGGTGTGTGTGTGTGGTGGGGAGGGGGGATTTTACCTACCTGCATGTGCAGGTGTGTTGGGGGGGGGTTTTTACACTCCGCCACATGCCTGTGTTGACATATTTTACCTTGTGCGTGTGTGTGGGGGGGGGATTTACACAACTGCATGTGCAGGTGTGTGTGTGTAGGGGAAGGGGGGGGTTGCAGTCCGCCAGATGCCTGTGGCATATTATACCTTTTGTGTGTGTGTTGTGGCTGTGGCATTTGTCGACTATTCTAAAGCTTACGATTGCATAAACCGTGCGGCACTGTGGAGAGTCCTTAGATTATATAGTGTTCATCCGCACATTATTGATCTGTTGGAGGATCTTCACACCAACACCGCAGCTGCCGTGCGGCTGGCTGGGAAAATCGGGCACGAATTCCCCGTGTCGTCTGGTGTGCGACAGGGGTGCGTCATTGCTCCTGTGTTGTTCAATGTTTTTATTGACCACATAGTGAAAAAGGCGCTAGACATGATGCCAGAGGGGGCTGGCGTGTCAGTCGTGACCCGAGCCGGCGGCTCTGTGTTGTCGTCGTCGGTTGAGCGCATAGTAATGCTGATGTATGCCGACGATTTATGTTTGTTCTCGCATGACCCAGCTCAGTTGGCGCTTATGCTGAAAATCCTTGACAAAGTGTCCTCTAGCTTTGGCATGCAAATCAACGCCGCCAAGACAGAAGTGATGATTTTGCCAGCAGATTTTGACGCGGATCTGCCCACGTTTGCGCTGACTGGTGGTGAAGTGAAGACCGTCTCTGCATTTAAGTATCTAGGGAGTTGGATAACCCAGAGTGGTGGTGTGGAAAAGGAGATCGGTGTGCGTGTCGGTCGCGCGCTGGGCGTGTTTGCGTCTTTTGATAAGATTTGGGCCAGCAAGAAGATGCAAGTGCAGTCTAAGATGCGGGTTTACAACACTTTCGTGCTGCCCCACTTTCTGTACGGCTGCGAAACATGGGCCCCTACTAAAATACAACTGACTCGATTGGAGGTTGCCCACTCTAACTGCCTTCGTCGCATTCTGGGTGTGCGCCTGGTCGACCGGCACAGATTAACTTATATTCGGCAGGCGTGCGACACTGAGCCAATTGAGAGCCTTGTGGCAAAGCGATCAATGCAGTGGCTAGGCCATGTGATGCGCATGCCGGCTTCTCGTCTTCCTCGTACGACTTTTGACTGCACAATGGATGTGGCTCGGCAGCAAGGCCGGCCTCCAGCCTCCTCCCGACACTATTTTCTTAAGCTACTGATTCAGCAGCTAGGCGAAACTAGTGGCACTCGTTCTGATTGGAAGACTTTTTCGGACACGGCGTTTGAGCGTGCTCAGGATAGGGTCGGGTGGAGAGCCGTGGTGTACGGTCCGGCTGCCCCTCAGGCGCCGGCCCCTCCACCACGGCGGTCAAGTAGATTGGCAAGCGCCACTTGACCCCCTATCCCCTAGAAGCAGTTAGGACCTATTTTGGAGGCGTCGCACAATAGCTCTCCTTTTTGCTCTGGGACTACACGTTGGCAGGCAGCCGGCTGGTGGCTACCGCCCCTCACAAGTAATTGTTAGGGCCAGAACTGGACTTGGGTCTAGGCGGTGGTACTAGGACTAGAGGTAGTCTTTGCTGGAAAGCCGATGTAACCGTAACCGTGTGTGTTGTGTGTGTGTGTGTGTGCATGTGTGTGCGTGTGTGTGTATAAGACCGTGTGTGTGTGCAACACTGCAAGCGCACAACTGCACAAACCGACCGCGCTGCGCGGACACCACACCAAAGGCGCACTCCAAGGAGCTCGAGTCCCGCCTGGCGGCGGCGACCGGAGAGCTCTCGATGGCACTTTCCTGCCTGCGCGAGTCGGAGGGGCGCTTCGCGGTGAGTTCACGGTGTCCGCTCTGATGGGCGTAATTCTGATGGTTACTCTGATGGGTTTTGATGGCTGCTCTGATGGGGCTGCAACTCGGATGGTTACTCTGATGGGTATTACTCTACTGGCACTCTCCTGCCTGCGCAAGTCAGAGGGGTGCTTTGCGGTGAGTGTCCGGCTGTGATGACGCAAGACTCATATGGTCGTTGCTCTGATGGCGCTGTCTTGTCTGGACGGAGACACACACACACACAAACACGGGGGGGGGGGGGGGCTGGCGATGGCGGGGACGGACTCACTCTCCCTCACCGTCTTTCTCTCACACACACGCACACACACACACACACACACACAGGGGTGCCTGGAGCACGCGGAGACAAACGTTCGCCATCCTTCTCTCTCACACGCGCACACACACACACACACAGGGGTGCCTGACGCGGGGCGAGTCGGACGCGCTGGTTGCGCGGCTCAAGGAGGCAGAGGAGTATGCGAGCAAGGCAGACGCGCAGGTGTGTGTGTGTTTGCGTGTGTGTGTGTGTGTTAAGCCCTGCCATTTGGGGTTGAGGGATTCAGATTTTGAGGGTTTAAGACGGAGTGGTGAGATGCGAAGGGGGGCGGAGGAGTGTGCGATCAGGGAGGAGGCACAGGTGTGTGTGTGTGTGTGTGTGTGTCTGGTAAGCCCCACCATTCGGGGTTCGGAGATTCAGGTTGAGGGATCAATGGAAGACGGAATGGGTGCGCGACTCAAAGAGCCGAGGAGCATGCGGCTGGCAGGCATGGCACGCGCAGCAACACGTGCACCTTTTAACCTCCCACACGCACACACGCACACGCATGCATCGCAGGACTCCGGCCTCAGCTACCACGCACAAGACGCAGAGAAGCGGCTGGCAGGCATGTCACGCAATGCACACACACATACACACACACACACGCACATACACACACGCAGGTCTCCGGCCTCAGCTACCGCGCACAGGACGCGGAGAAGCGGCTGGCAGGCATGTCGCGCGACCGCAAGCGCTACCTTGCGGAGATCACGACGCTCAAGGTGATTTGTCGTTCGCGGTTTGGGGGCACTGCACACTTTGCCCGGAGGTCACCACAACCCCCTCCCTTATCACCCTCTACTCAACCAGTGATTCCTCTGCGAGCCGTATACCGCTCCGAGCCGGATTTCCCATTTCCCAGAAAACCACCCCACACTTGGTGGGTGAGGGCGTGGAGCGATGCGTCGGAAAGCTCTTGCCGAGAGCAGCGCAGCAGCATGCATTGCATGAATACCCGCTGTGTATTGTGCCAGGTATGAGCGGTCAAAGTAGCTGGAGCCGGCAAAAAACTAATCAATAAAATCCTTCCCAGGGACCACTGCACTCAACTGGACTCGTCGTCGTCGAAAGCGCAACACAACAGGAGTGCCTAGACCCTGAGTAAAATACAATACCCCAAAAAACTAGCCAGCAAGGTTTGCACACACATCCCCCCAGCACAGTCCCTCGTTGTGGCGAACCGCAAATAACTACTACCCCACACGGTTCTGAGAGCCAGTCAAATGGACCACCTCCCGCACCACACACGCCACACATCACACCTTGCCCCACATTACACACACGTCACACATCACACCTCGCCACAGGCTGCGCTCCGTGACGTAAGCGCGCGCAGCGAGCAGGCGGCGATCATCGGGAAGCTGCACCTCGAGGTGGACCACCTGAGGGCAAAGGAGGGGCTCTCGCGCAACGCGCTCAACCGCAGGCGAGCATCAAGCTGCACACGTGCTGTGTCTTTCTCCCTCTTGAAGGGTTGTCTCTTACATTTTAGATGTTTGCTCAAGGGTGAAGGAAGAATGCACCTGGAGGTGGACCCCCTGAGGGGAAAGGAGTGGCTCTCGCGCAACGCGCTCAACCGCAGGCGAGCACCAAGCGGCACGCGTGCGCGCTCTGTCTCTCTCCTGTCAGGGCCGGGGTTTAGGGTTGAGATTGAGAATGTTCAAGGTTAGATTAAAGCTGGACCTTTGGGGGTGGACCCCCTGAGGGCAAAGCAGGGGCTCTCGCCAGTCATTTTGTTTTCATTTTTTGGGTTATTTACTGGGTGCCGGCGCGCAGACCAAAGTCCCGTTGACCGCCTTGACTGCTGCCTTAGCGTCGACCATTGACCGTCAAATACAGGCAATTTCCAAGCTCGTGACGAGCTTTATCTGATGGAATCGTCATACCATCAAGCACCTTGGTTGGTTGAGCTCTATCTGGTGGGATCGTTAGAAGCCAAATGGCTCCCTATGGCTCCCAGGAGCTCAAAACAAAATCTCTGGTGCAGCGCAACGCGCTCACCACAGGGAAGCATCATGCGACACAGTCTCCCTCTCCCTCTCTCTCTCTCTCTCTCTCTCTCTCTCTCTCTAGCGATCCCGAATCCCGCACTCTGCTCTGCAACAAACTTGAGCGCCTGGGGCTCCACCCTGAACCCCAACACTTACCATTGACCCAAAGCTTTCCCAAAGCTGTACCCTTCCTCCCGAGGCCCTTCACCCCAAAGCTTGCCATATACCTGCAGGGGTGCCCTGACTGTACCATTCATCATGACCATCCATCATGACCATCCATCATGACCCCAAATCCCGCACTCTGCCCTGCAGCGAGCTCGAGCGCCCGGAGCGCTCCACCCTGAACCCCAAAGCTGGCACTTCATCCCAAAGCTTTCCCAGAATCTGTTCCCTTTCTCCCGAAGCCCTCCACCCCATGTGCCCTGACTGTAACATCCAGCATCGCCACAAATCCTGCACTCTGCTTTGCAGCGAGCGCGAGCGCCTTGAGCTCTGTTGGTCTAGTGTTTCCATTCCAGAGCAAACAAACCTCAGCTGTTTCTGTCGTAACCCCCAAACCCTCAACCTGCTGCTCCACCCTTCACCCCGGGCTAACCCTCCATCTCAAAGCTTGCCCTTGACCTAAAAGCTGGCCTTTATCACACAGCTTTACCCTTCATCCCGAAGCCCTTCATCCCAAAGCTAACCACACCTGTAGAAGTGTCCCTGACTGCTAACATCCACCATCATCATGACTCCCGCACTCTGCAGCGACCTCGAGCGCCTAGAGCCTCTACCCTTAACCCCAAAGCTTGCCATTGACCCCAAAGCTTACCCTTCCTCCCGGAGCCACTCACCCCAACGCTTGCCATGCGCCAATAGGGGTGTCCTATCCATCATCCCACCAAAAATCCCGCACCCTGCTCTGCAGCGAGCTCGAGCGCCTGGAGCTGGAGAAGGAGCTCAAGCGGCTGCGCGCAGACCAGGTGGGACTCGAGCTGGGTGGGATGGGATGATTGGGTTGTAGGATAGGAAAAGAGAGATCTGCCTGGGCCATGTCTTCTGTCTTTACTGCAGTGGGGGCCGGAAATGGCCCAGGTGGGTCTTATGATGCATGTACACACACGCACACACACATGCACAGACTAGGTGGGACCAGTGATTTTATTTTCGTGAATTTTAATTAATTCTTCCACAGCCGGATTTGTCTTTGACTGCATTGACCATTGACCTCCTGTTGATCGTTTGCCCTCATACGTAGGTCGTTTGAAAGCTCTTGACGATCTCTTGTCTGGGGGGGGGCACTCGTCAGACTACTAACCCATTGAATGGGTGTAGCTGTGTTCAAGGTCAAAGTACAGTCGGAATACAGCCAAATGGCTGGTGAAGAGCCGAGAAGGAAATCACTGGGTGGGACTCGTGCTGGACGGGATGGGACTGGGGTAGGATGGGACAAGAGAGAGCTGCTGGGCCATGCCTTCTGTCTGACTGCAGCGGGAGGCAAAAAGGCCGCTCTTCTTTCTGCGCACAGTGCGAGGCGGAAAGGGCCCAGGTGGCAGGTGGGTCCTTTGGCTGGAGTTGCTGGGACCAGATGTGTGCATTGTGTCTGGATGTGATAGGGTAGGATTGCAGGGAGCTACTGGGCCATGGGCCATGCCTTCTGTCTAAATACAGTGAGAGGCAGAAAGGCCACGCCTTCTGTCTTACTACAGTGGGAAACGAAAAGGACCGCAGGTGGCAGGTGGGCCCCCCGCTTGGTTGGTTAGGGGGCTTCCTTTCGGATTCTTTTGTTGGTCGGGGGGCGGGGCCCTCGCTGGGCAAGCATCGCTCGCTGCCTAGGGGGCACCACTGACACGCAAGCACCGCTTTGCCACCTGCTCCCAGACCAAACTGGGCGCACGCCTGGCTGTGCACCAGGACCAGGCGCGGTGGGCGGACAAGCAGCGCACCACTGACACATGCACACGTGCACACGCACACATGTACACACACACACACACACACATGCACAGACCAAGCTGGGTGCACGCCTGGCGGTGCACCAGGACCAGGCACGGTGGGCAGACAAGCAGCGTACCGAGGCACAGGCGCAGCTGGAGCTGGGACTGGCAGCGCGCACGGAGCAGTGGAAGGTTTGTGTGTGTGTGTGTGTGTGTGTGTGTGTGTGTGTGTGTGTGTGAACCTGGAAGTGCACACAGAGCAGTGGAAGGTGTGTGTGTGTGTGTGTGAGGCCTGGCAGCGCGCAGAACAGTGGAAGGTGTGTGTGTGCGTGTGTGTGTGAGGCCTGGCTGTGCGCACGGAGCAGTAGAAGTGTGTGTGTGTGTGTGTGAGGCCTGGCAGCGCGTACGGAGCAGTGGAAGGTGTGTGTGTGTGTGTGTGTGAGAGGCCTGGCAGCGTACCGAGGTGCAGGTGCAGCTGGAGCTGGGACTGGCAGCGCGCACGGAGCAGTGGAAGGTGTGTGTGTGTGTGTGTGTGTTGAGGGGGGCATGTGTGTGCGTGTGTGTGCGCACAGGCGCAGCTGGAGCTGGGACTGGCAGCGTGCACGGAGCAGTGGAAGGTGTGTGTGTGTGTGTGTGTTGAGGGGAGGGGCATGTGTGTGTGTGTGTGTGTGTGCGCACAGGCGCAGCTGGAGCTGGGACTGGCAGCGTGCATGGAGCAGTGGAAGGTGTGTGTGTGTATACGTGTGTGTGTGTGCATGTCTGTGTGAAGGGAGGACATGCATGTGGCTAGCATGCCCATCATGATCACTATGCCATGTGCGCTGGGCTGGCCGCCAAATCCTCGATCCTAAACCCTCACAGGCCTTCAGCTGTAACCATTATACCCCTAGCTGCCATCTACCATCATGATTGCTATGCCATGTGCGCTGGTCTGACCGCCAAACCCTTTGACCCTAAACCCTAAACCGTCGAACGTTAACACTCGAAACCCTAAACCTTGACACCAAACCTTTGACCCTAAACCCTGAACCCCAAACCCCCGACCCTCAACCCCTGAACCCTCACAGGCCAAGCTTTGGGCGCGCAAGCTGGACCAGCTGAAGCAGCGCAACGACGCGGCGGCAGACGGGCTGGACCTGGCGCGCAGGCGCATCAAGGTGTTTGGGGTTGTGAGGTTGCTCTGAGTCGGCTTACCTCAGTGGGCGTGCAAAGCAATCATACTTTTCGCAAAAAAAAATCGTCTTGTTGCGAGGGTAATTCGGCATATTCCCTCCAATGTTGCGGGGGCAAACACAACATTATCTGTTTCCTTCAGGACACCACCACTCCACACTGCACACTTGCAGAGGCTTGAGGACGCGCGGGAGGACGCAGAGTCCAAGGCTAAGCTGGCTGCCGAGGTCGAGGGGCTGCTGAAGCGTGGCACGAGCGAGGTCAGTGGTCTTCTCTTGCTCGCTCGCTCGCTCGCTCTCTGTCTCTCTCTCATCCTCTCTGCCTCTCTCTCTCTGCCTCTCTCTCTCTCTCCATCTCTCTCTCTCCGTCTCTCTCTTGCTGCCTCTCTCTATGCATCTCTTGCTGCCTTTGCCTTTCTCTCCCTGCCTGCGCAAGCATGCCTGCTGCGGGGTGGGTGGGGCTGCAAGAGCTGCTGAGGCGCGGCACGCGCGAGGTGGGTGAAGCTTGGATCCTCCCTCTCGCTCTTCCCATGCCCTCCCCTTATCCCCCCCTCTCTCTCTGCCTGCCTCCCTCAGGCGGGCGCGTAGTGCGCGTGTTGACCTGGTTGTTGTTGCGCCTGCCGCGCCGTGCTCGTGCGCTCTCCACAGGTGGTACGCGACGTGACGCGCCTCAACCGGACTGCTCATGCAGATGCCATGCCCTGATCCCGTGGCTGTTGCGCCTGATCTGCCTCGCTCCTGCTGCGCCTGTTGACCTGGTGTTTGTTGCGCCTGTTGCGCGTGACCCGCGCAGGTGGTGCGTGACGCGGCGCGCCTCAACGAGACGCTCATGCAGATGCGACTGGAGCGCGGGAAGCTGGCGCGCGAGGAGGTGCTGCTGAGGGAGAAGGTGTGAGGATTGGGGACTGGATTGGCGTGCTTGGTGTGTGTGGGGGGGGGGGAAGGGAAGCTGGCCGAGGAGGTGCTGCTGAGGGAGAAGGTGTGAGGATTGGGGACTGGATTGGGGCGGTAGACGGGTGTGGAGAGAGGGGAGATGTGGCTGCCAAAACACACACTTTGCCATCCAGCGCCTGTTATAAGTCTCACCCCACCCCACCCCACCCCCGCACCCCCTAAGTCTCAACCGTCCCACCAACTGACTCCTCACACACGCATAGGTCCACTATGTTTCAATCAGACACATTCCTCCGCATCCCACACTTCCCACGCCCCACACTTCCAGGTCCACTACGTCGAGCGCGTCAACGCAGAGCTGCACGAGCTGCTGGAGCGCTACGAGGCCGAGTTCTTCCAGCACCAGCTGCAGCTGGAGGGGGACAGGCAGAGCGAGGCTGCGCACGCAAAGCTGCTCCAGGACGACTGCGTGCGGCTGCAGGTGTGTGCGTGTGTGTGTGTGTGTGTGTGTGTGTGTGTGTGTGTGTGTTTTCCATTTTAAAGTCGTTGGAGGTGTGTGTGTGTGGCGGTGGTTTGCTGTTGCAGGCGGACAGGGTTGTGATGGAGGGGGACAGGCCGAGCGAGGCGGCGCACACAAAGCTGCTTCAGGATGACTGCGTGCGGCTGCAGGTGTGCGTGTGGTCAAGTTTACAGTCTGTCGGACGCCTCTGATGGCGTATGAGACGCGTGCTGGCGCCCTTATGTGAACCTAATCGCACGCACCCTAGTGTGAACCTAATCACGGAGCGCGTCGCTGCTCTTGTCGCGTCTGGTGGCCAGCGCAACACCCTAACCGCGCCTGGTGACCAGGACGAGAATCCCACAGCGCACCCAGCAGCCTCCAAACCCACACACACACACACACACACCCCACACACACACACACATACACAGGAGCGCGTCGCCGCTCTGGTCGCGTCTGGCGGCCAGCGCGACACACCGACGCGCACGGTGACCAGGACGGGAAGCCCGCAGCCCACCCAGCAGCCCACCCCCTCTCCCCCCACCCACCCCCCACACACACAAACACACAGAAGCGGGTCGCCGCTCTGGTCGCGTCTGGCGGCCAGCGCGACACACCGACGCGCACAGTGACCAGGACGGGAAGCCCGCAGCCCCCACCCACTTCCACCCACCCACTCCCACACCCGCACACACACAGGAGCGCGTCGCCGCTCTGGTCGCGTCTGGCGGCCAGCGCGACACCGACGCGCACGGCGACCAGGACGGGAAGCCCGGCCGGGGGGGCTCTGGGCTGCGGTCGGGCGCCGAGGCCGTGGGCGGGCGCATCCGGGGGATGCTGACTGCGCACACGCAGGTGGGCGCACATGTGTGTGTGGGGGGGAGCTTGTACCCCAGCATGTGTGCCGGCTCGCAGCGCCCAGCAGCACGTGCGCCACGTGTGGCGCATGCTGTGAAGGGGAGGCCGGGGCCTGGGGCTGTTGGGGATCGGGGCCTAGGGCTGTTGGGGATCGGGGATATGTCAACCCCGGCTCACAGCACAGCCCCCCATACCTCACCCAAAACATCGCACTCGCCCGGACGATTCGAGCGCGCTGTGCTCCCGCCCCAAGAGCCGATCCCACTCGGCGCACGCCTTGTTCATAACATGTGACCTGTTCATTGCCCTTGTTACTTGAACAGCAGTTGCGTTATGCTGTGCCGACCCTCATTATACACGCAGGCGGACCGCGACACAATGCTGAGGCAGATCGAGGCGCTCAAGACGGCGCGGCAGGAGGTGGGTGGCAGTCTTGTTGTTTTGGGCGCCTGGGAGCCATTGGGAGCCATTTGGCTACTGGCGATCCCGTCAGATAGAGCTCAACCAACCAAGTTGCTCGATGGGCTGACGGTCCCATCAGATAGATCTCGTCAAGAGCTTGAAATGACCTCTATTTGATGGTCACCAGCAAACGCTAAGGCAGCCGGTAAGGCGGTCAACGGGACGTTGGTCCGCGCGCCGGCTCCCAGAAAATAACAAAAACACTGAAAACAAAATTACTGGTGGGTGGGTGGTCGATTTTACTACAGTCCGTCAGATGCCTTTGATGGCGCATAAGACCCTAGGAAAGTGGCCGACAGCCATCAAAATTAGACCCCTAGGGGATGATGATGATGATGCTGAATTTTACAGGTGTGTGTGACGCACCCACAGGCAGTGTGTGTTCCACCTTGCTCAGCGTATAGCGCCCGAGCACTACGGACGGGTGGCTGGCTATTGGTGGTGGGGGGCTAGCAGGCAGGAAGTGCGTGGATGATGTCCAGTGATTTGTGTTCGGCTCTACACAGCCATTTGTCTCAGTGACGAGCTTCATAACAAGTTCAAACACACTCAAACACGCACACACACAGTCTCTCTCTCTCCCTCGCTCACACACACACACCCAATCACCCATTGTAGGCCAAGGGAGCAAAGCAGGAAGCTGGCCACCTCAGCGACGAGCTCTACAACACGTACACACACACTCAAACACACACACACACACAGTCTCTCTCCCTCGCTCTCACACACACCCAATCACCCATTGTAGGCCGAGGGGCCAAAGCAGGAGGTCGGCCGCCTCAGCGACAAGCTCTACAACACGCACTCCCCATCTCCCTCGCTTTCTCCACAAGACACACTCGTGCACCTTCCCCCTCCCTCTCTCCCCCTCTCCCTCTCTTCCTGACACATGCACACACACACAAACACACACACACACACACACACAGGCTGAGGGAGCAAAGCAGGAAGTTGGTCGTCTCAGTGACGAGCTCTCCAACACGTACAAACACACACATAGTCTCTCCCCCTCGCTCGTACACACACACACACACACACAATCACCCGTTGTAGGCCGAGGGAGCAAAGCAGGAAGTTGGCCGCCACAGCGACGAGCTCTCCAACACACACATTGCCTCCCTCTCTCTCTCTCTCCCTCTCCCTCTCTCTCGCACACACACACACACTATCTCCTCCCCGACCCTCTCTCTCCCTCACACACGCACACACACGCACACACACGCACACAGGCTGAGGGAGCAAAGCAGGAGGTCGGCCGCCTCGGTGACGAGCTCTCTAACACGTACCGTGAGCTGGCAGATGTTCGGCGGCACCACAACGACGCGCTCGCGCGCCTCAAGGAACAGTCCGAGGGCATGCTGTATGCGCTCGACGGGCGAGGGCCGGTGGGTGGGCACGCGTGTGTTATCTAGGCTTCAGGTCGTGTGCACGAGTTTTGTTGTTTGCTCCTGAAAGCCTACGGAGCAGTCCAAGAGCACGCTGTATGCGCTCGATGGGCGAGGGCCGGGGTGTGTGCGTGCGAGTCAGTGTGTGTGAGTGACCGAGATTGCAGTCAACCAGATGCTCTCTCTCACTCTCTTTCTCTCTCTTACAAACACGCAAATACATGCGCAAACAGGGCAGCGCGACCAAGACTGCAGTCAACCAGATGCGCGCTCTTTCCCTCTTCTCTCTTCTCTCTCTCTCTCTTTCTCTCTTCTCTCTCTCTCTGCTCTCTCTCTCTTTTGTAAACACGCAAACACACGCGCAAACAGGGCGGCGCGACCGAGACTGCAGTCAACCAGACGCGTGCTCTTTCTCTCTTCTCTCTTCTCTCTTTCTCTCTTCTCTCTCTCTCTGCTCTCTCTCTTTTTCAAACACGCAAACACACGCGCAAACAGGGCGGCGCGACCGAGACTGCAGTCAACCAGATGCGCTCTCTCTCTTTCACTCTCTTCTCTCTCTAACACACGCACGCACATGCGAACACACCTTTCTTCACAGGGCGGCGCCACCGAGACTGCTGTCAACCAGATGCGCGCTCTCTCTCTCTCTTTCACTCTCTCTTCTCTCTCTAACACACGCACGCACATGCGAACACACCTTTCTTCACAGGGCGGCGCCACCGAGACTGCAGTCAACCAGATGCGCGCGGTCGCAGAGGCGACAATCAACGAGCTCAAGGACAGGCTCACGGGGCGCGACCGCCAGATCGCGGAGTTGCAGGTGTGTGCATGCTTCAGGCTTCAGTGTTCATTTTTCATTGCTGGAAAGCCGGTGTTACTGTGACTGCTAGGCCTTGCGATGCAGCCAATGGGTGGGGGGGGCGAGGGACAGGCTCACCGGGCGCGACCGCCAGATCGGGGAGTTACAGGTAGGAGGACCCATTTCTTCTACGGGGAAATGGGTGCGGGCGCGTGTCCAAAGGATGCCTTTGATGCGGTGCGTGGGCATGTGTATGTGACAATGCACGTGTGCTGTGGTCGTGTGCGTGTGGTGGCGTGGAGGACAGGCGCGAGGGGCGCGACAGGCAGATCGTGGAGATGCAGGTATGTGCATGCTTGGCACAAGTCGGGGGCAAGATGCACAGTGCACGCGTGCAGAGTGTGTGTGTGTGTGTGTGTGTGTGTCTGCGTGTGTGGGGTGTGTACTTGTGCTTGCTATGCTGGCATGCCGGGTACAAGGACCTGGCGGGTGGTGTATGTGCCACAGGCACTCTTGGACGCCACCGATGCCCAGTGGCTGGCTTTGTACCAGACCAACCAACCACACCGCACCCACCCTCCGAACACCCTCTCTGTGTGCGTGCATGCGCCACCCACGCGCGCCTCCTCCAAAGGGATCCCCCCCTTGAATTGGCAGGTGTTCAGGACTGCTTTCTCTGAGTCCTGCTGGAGCTTTGGAACCTTACGTGTGACATCCAAAACTCATCATCATCATCATCATCATCCTCATCCCCCTGTCCTTTCAGGCACTCTTGGACGCCACCGATGCCCAGTGGCTGACCCCGCACCAGACCAACCAACCACACGCACGCACCCCACCCACCAAACACTGTCTCGGTGTGCGTGCGCGTCACGTCGTACCTACCTCCACCAACTCCTCCGCCCTCACCCTCTCGCTCCACCTCCACCTGTCCCCCCAGGCACTTTTGGACGCCACCAAGGCCCAGTGGCAGGCGCAGCACCAGACCGACCAGCCACCTCACCCCACCCACCCTCATGCCTGCTTTGGAACTATACGTGTGACCTCCAGAAATCATCATCATCATTGTAAACTCAGCATCGTCAGCATCATCATCATCGTCCCCCTGTCCCCCCCAGGCACTCTTGGACGCCACCAAGGCCCAGTGGCAGGCGCAGCACCAGACCGACCAACCAACCACACGCACGCACTTGTCCACTTGCTTACTTACGATCTGGTGGGATCTTGT
Organism: Chlamydomonas sp. UWO 241; assembly: GCA_016618255.1. Classification (NCBI taxonomy): domain Eukaryota; kingdom Viridiplantae; phylum Chlorophyta; class Chlorophyceae; order Chlamydomonadales; family Chlamydomonadaceae; genus Chlamydomonas; species Chlamydomonas priscui. The sequence continues at coordinate 688,526 of VFSX01000022.1, forward strand.
TTGCCCCCCCCCCCCCAGGCACTCATGGATGCCACCAAGGCCCAGTGGCTGCCGCACCAGACCGACCACACGCACGCACCCCACCACCGCACTTGCCCACGTGTTGACTTGCGATCTGGTGGGATCTTGTATGTGCCCCCCCACCCCCCCCCACCCCACCCCGCACCAGACCGACCACACACACGCACCCCACCACCGCACTTGCCCACATGTTGACTTGCGATCTGGTGGGATCTTGTATGTGCCCCCCCCCACCACTGTTGGACGCCACCAAGGCTCAGTGGCTGGCGCAGCACCAGACCAACCAACCACACGCACGCACCCCACCCACCAAACACTGTCTTGGTGTGCGTGCGCGTCACATCGTACCTACCTCCACCAACTCCTCCGCCCTCACCCTCTCGCTCCACCTCCATCTGTCCCCCCTAGGCACTCTTGGACGCAACCAAGGCTCAGTGGCTGGCGCAGCACCAGACCGACCGCGACGAGCTCGCGCGGATCAACCAGGCGCTCTTCGACCGCAATAACACAAGCATCGACAACCTCAAGGGGCTGCTGCGGGGCGGGCCGGCCACGCACGACCAGGTGCGTGTATCAGGCTTGGGTCGGAGGCCAGGGTCGTGGACTAACAGCTTCAACTTAAACGTGCGCACCCTCGGGTGTGGGATTCAGGGAGCTGCCTTGTGAGCAGTGGTCCCTGGGACGGATTTTAGTAATTAGTTTTTTGCCGGCTCCAGCAACTTTGACCGCTCATACCAGGCACAATACACAGTGGGTATTCATGCAACGCATGCCGTTGGGCTGCTCTCGGCACGAGCTTTCCAACGCACCGCTCCACGCCCTCTCCCACCAAGTGTGTGGTGGTTTTCTGGGAAATGGGAAATCCGGCTCGGAGCGGTATACGGCTCGCAGGGGAATCACTGCTCGTGAGGCGGGCTGCCAGGGGTTGCAGGGTTGCAGCCCCGATCCCAGGATGCTGCTGGGGCACGTGCCCTTGCGCTCGCAAACAACCTCAAGGGGCTGCTGCGGGGCGGGCCGGCAACGCACGACCAGGTGCGTGCGTCGCACGGTGGTTGCTTGGGGTCGGAGGCCAGGTCGCTCCCCCTCTCCCCTCCCTCTGACGCTCCCTCTTGCTTCTCACTCCCGACGCTCCCTGTCTCCGCTCCTCTTCTGACGCTCCCTCTCCCCTCCCTCTGGCGCTCCCTCTCTTTTCTCGCTATGATGCTCCCTCACTCCCCTCCCGCTGACGTTCCCTCTCTCCCCTCCCTTAATACTTCCAGTCGAGCCTCGAGCTCGAGCAGATGCGCGCGCTCGCGGAGCGCCGCGCCGACGAGGCCAACGTGTTGCGCAACCAGCTGGAGCAGAAGGACGCGGCGATCGAGCTCATCCGCAACAACTACGACGCACAGGTAGGACCTGGGTGGAACCTGGGTGGAACCTGCTTGCATGAAGGGGGCTTGAGTGCGATCGAGCTCATCCGCACAACTATGACGTGCACGTGGGACATGGTTGGAACCTGGGTGGAACTTGGGTGGAACTTGGGTTGAGCCCGCGCTCCTGTCACTTTGTCGAGTAGTCCTTCCCAAGTGCTCGCATGAAAGGCGTAGTAGGGCGATTAAGCCCTACTACGACTTCGATGCGCAGGGGGGGGGTCGTGGGGTGTGACGGGCGCGCTTGTCACGGCTTGCTCTCTCAGACATTTACCCGAGGCCTGCACCCTGGGCACAAAAACGCAGGTCGCCGCCCTGGAGGCGCAGATCCGCCGCCTCGAAAACGAGCTCTCCCGCACGCGCGACGGCGCGCCCTCGCGCATCCACACACACACGCACACACGCGCGCACACGCACACACAGCTGACAGCTGCCGGCCTCTTTCTTCAAGTCTGGTGCGCCATGAAGGGCATCCGACAGACTGAAAAATCAACCTCACAACCGCGCAGGTCTCCGCCCTCGAGGCCCAGATCCGCGCTCTCCTAGACGAGCTCCCCCGCCCGCGCGACGGCGCGCCGTCGCGCATCCACACACACACACGCACACACGCGCGCACACGTACACACACAGCTGACTGCTGCCGGCCTTTTTCTTCGGGTCTAATGCGCCACCAAGTGCATCCGACGGACAGTCAAATCAACCACACAACCGCGCAGGTCTCCGCCCTCGAGGCCCAGATCCGCCGCCTCCAAGACGAGCTCTCCCGCCCGCGCGACGACGCGCCCTCGCGCATCCTCGCCGAGCGCCTGGGCGCGGAGCTGCGCAGGAAGGACGAGCGGCTGCGCAAGCTCGACGCGGCGGTCAAGACGATCCAGGGGCAGCTCGCAGACGCGCTCAAAAAGGTGGTGGACGTGTGCGGGGGCAGTGACTCGGGTGGGCGGGGGCGGATGGGTTGGCAAGCCTTTGTCGCTGCGGTTAAGACGATACAGGGGCAGCTTGCAGACGCTCTGAAAGAGGTGGGCGGACGTGGTCGACTCGACAGTGCGTCGGACGCCTTTGGTGGCGGACACGTGCAGTGCAGTGAATCGGGGGGGGGGGGACGAGCGACTGCGTAAGCTCGACGCAGCGGTCAAGACAATCCAGGGGGCAGCTCGCAGACGCGCTCAAAAAGGTGGGCGGATCTGTGTCTGGTGACTCGGGTGGGCGGGGGCGGATGGGTGGGCAAGTCTTTGGCGCTGTGGTTAAGACGATAAAGGGGCAGCTTGCAGACGCTCTCAAACAGGTGGACGGGCGGGCGCCGTGCGCCTGTGGCACCCGCCCCGCTTGTCGTGCCATGACAAGAGGAGAGGATGTGGAGGATCACAGGCGTCTTAACCTTGCCCGTGTCCCCAAAAACGAAACCAATGCACGCAGCGCGCCGACGAGGCGATGGCCGGCACGAGCTGGCGTCAGCAGGAGCGTCAGCAGGAGCGCATCGTGGAGCTGGAGGGCAAGAACAGGGAGCTGCTGGCGCAGGTGGGGTGGTTGTGGGTGACTGGGATGGGCTGGGTGTTGGTGGGTGGGGGCAGGTGGGAGCAAGGGCACAAACAGGGGCACGAACAGGGGGGCTGCTGGCGCTGTTGTTTAGTTGCGACGCCAGCAACCAGGTGTGTGCATAATAGAGATAGGAGGCCACCCCTTACCAACCCGCCCTCCCCTCTCCGCTACGCAGGCGCAGGCGGCGCGCGACGACGCCGCGGACGCGCGTGCACAGGCGCGGGCGGCGGGGCCGGGGGGAGACGCGGCGGCGGTGAAGGCGGCGGAGCAGGTGCGTGTGTGTGTGTGTATGCGTGTGTGTGTGTGTGTGTTCGTGTGTGTGTGTGCTGTGTGTGTGTGTGTGTTTTGAGAGGTGGGGGCAACGCGACAGCGCAGAGGGCGGCGGAGCAGGCTTCTCTCTGCGGGTCATTGAGGGTGCGTAAAGGGGGCTGGCACGCACGCCTGGGACGACCAGTGCGGATCCCTTGTCTCAACCCATTCCTCCCTTGCTCCCCCCCCCCCCCCAACCGCACACACACACACACACTCTGAGCAGATCGCCGCAGCTCGCGCGCGCGCCGCGGAGCTTGAGGTTGAGCTCTCGAGGGAGCGGGCGAGGCTGATGGTGGTGCGGGGGGCGGAGAAGGTGCGGCTGGCTTGTTTATGTGTGCACACGCGCATACCAGGGGTGTATTCGGGGGCATGCCACTCATCGGTTTTCCAGGAGAGGGCCTCCCTGACTCATCAGCTTTCCAGGAGAGGGCCTCATGGACTCATCGGCTTGCCATTTTTCCCGGGGGCTGCGCCCCCGGACCCCCGCTGTCCGTAGTCTTCTGTTGCCGTGATACGGTCTCTCACACAACTTCCTCAGAGTCAGAGACAGCTTCGTGGCTTTACAGTTCATGCCGTTCTCTCTTAGAGATTACCTACGTCAGACACGATAGTGCCCCTTCCACTCTCTCACTCACATCCCCACTAGCTGCATGTGCGTCAACGCGAAAATCACCACCATGATCAATCAAATTTAGAATTATTCCGAATCAAAATAAATAAATAAATCAGGCCCTGAGGGGGCCCTGTGGGGCCAGGAGGCGACAACAGGGAAAACAGTAGACAGCGCAAAGGCTTAAGCGCTTCTTAAGGTCAATGAGGGGGAAGTCGTCTTCGTCGGACTCGAGCTCATCAGGCTCACCAGCGTCCTCCTCCTCAACAATGTTCCCCTCAACATCAAACGCGACCGCCGGGTCGACGTCCTCCAGCCCCTCCTTCTCCAGCAGCCTTGCAGCCTCGTCCAGATCGCGATCAAGGAACGAAACCTGCACGCGGCTCACCTCCTCGACCAGCCTCTTCAAGAGGCTGAGGGGGTTGACTCCCTGAGACCGCAGGGAGGCACCGGACAGCTTCTCTGCAGCCTCGTTGATCAGGCTGTTGTTCTCTGACTCCCTCGTGCCGGTGAACGACTGGGCAAGGTGCCAGATGCGGAGCAGGGAGTCCACCATGTGGATCATGAGGCGGCTGCGGAGGCGGTTCTTGAGGATACGGTGGATGCTGAAGCCACGCTCGACCTCGGCGGTGTGCAGAGCCATCACGTAGTACACGTTCATGAGTAGGATGATGTTGGGCACCATGAGAGAGTCGGAGCTGCGCGCAATGAAGCGCCACAGGTTGAGCATAGTTGCCGAGGGGGTGAGCGCCAGCCTGTCCTTGATGACGGTCTTGACATGCTTGAACTCAGTGTCGAGCGTGGCCATGAATGACTCGCCGCGCGCAGAGAAGGGAGAGTTGGGCAGCCCATCCCCGGACCAGAAGTGGTCCTTAAGCTGCTGAAAGGAATCGTTGCCGAAGTCATCTAGCTCTGCGTGCCCCATACCAATGTACTGAACTGGGTCAAAGATGGTGAAGCAGGCCAGAATATCAAGGGAGGGGTCGTCGTCGAAAAACCTCTCCTTCAGGCTCTCAATGGCCACGTCAGCAAAATTTGCTGCAAACCTGTATGCGGTGGTCATCTTGAAATTGCCCTTGAAAAACTTGACCGTGGCAGGTGGTGGGGCGCCTGAGGTGGTGGGAAACTTCAAGCGGGTCAGATTGGGGTGGTTATTTTTGGCAAATAACTCCCACTCGCTGATCCTCTTGGCGCTCTTGCAGAACAGGTGGTGCACGTTGGAAGTAATAGTGTCAAGTGCTTTGCATGCTGTGGTAAGGGTGATCTTAGTTCTGGTGGTAACATCCACCATAACAAGTGCACACCGGTGCGCGACGCAATGGACAGTAAGTAGGTAGGGGTTCATCCGCCTAAGCTTCGTCATAATGCCATTGCGCCAGCCAGTGAACACGTTTGCGCCGTCGGTGCAGAAGCCGACCATGCAGCTGCTGTCCAGTTCCAGCACCTCCATCACCTTAATAAGAACATCGTGGATAGAGTCTGCACCGGCTTGAGACAGCTTCACAGTACATAGGTACTCTACTGTCGGCTCAAGGAGCTCGGCACAGTACACAACATAGATTAGAAGGTGATCCTCGGTACTGCAGTCGGTACTGCCATCAACCATAAGCGTAAAACAGGGGGCAGCTCGAATTTGTACGAGCTGCCGGCTCAGGAGGACTGAGGAGAGGGTGAGTACGCACGCCGTAAAGTACGACCGATTGTTGTACTTCGCGTTAATACTGGTGTTGCCAGCCTTGGTGAGCGCCACCAGTAGGCTGGCAAACTTCAGGCCTGGAAGCAACTCTGTGCAGATCCACAGGGCACCCATGAGCAGAGTTGGTAGCAGGCCTTTCAGGACCTCGACGTGCGCACGCGCGCCAGCATGCGCGGCTGCCACAATGCCGCCGGAGCCACCGTCCTTCTTCACCTTGGCGTCCACAGCATCCTTGTGCTCGTCACACTTGGAGTGCTTGGTGAGGTCGTTGAGGGAGTACACGCTGGCATTGCCAGCAGCGTACGACTTGTTGCTGTTGGCGCCGTAGATCTCGCGGCAGACGGAGCAGCCGACGAGCACGGCGCCGTTGGTGGCGAGGTTGACGGCGGTGGCGATGAAGATGAAGGGGAACGTCTTGATCCACGACTTCTGCGCCTCGGAAGATGGCGGCTTCTTCTTGACGCTGGTGGCGATGGGGGTGGCGTCGATCGTGGGGCCATCAGCCGCGGGGGTGGCCGTGGGGGTTGCCGGAGGGACGTCCTCGTGAGGCGGGTGCTCGGGGGCCTGGGCGGGCGCGGCCGGGGCAGCGGCGGCGTGCTTGGCCTTCTTGAGCTGCTTCGCCTCTGCAGTGGTAGTGAGGGGGATGGGGCGGGCTTTAGAAAGAGGCGGGGCAGGGGGGGCTTTGGAAAGAGGCGCAGTAGGGCAGGGCAGGGCAGGGCTGGACCCAGGCTTGAGGCGGGCTGGGTGGAGGCTGGCTTGAGGTAGTCTGGGTGGGGGCTAGAGGCTGGGTGAGGGAGGCTGCAGGAGGAGGGAGGGCGTGGAGGGGGGGAGGGGCATTTCGATTTTGAATCCCCCCATGCACCATGCGCGCACCCCCCATGCCCATGTGACACTCACGTGACGCAGCCTTCAGGTTGCTGGCCTTCATGAGGTCAAACGCGTTGCGCTTCTTGGGCTCCTCGGCCGGCGGGGGCACGAGCTCGACGTCGTCGTCGACCAGCATGGGGGACGCGGGGTTGTCGTCGGGCGCACGCACGGGCGGTGGCCCGTCGGGCGGAACAGGAGAGGCCATGAGCCGATCGGGTAGCTCAAACACCCCAAGCCGAGTCCGATCGGTTTGAAGTGGTCATCGGCTTCGCCGATGACAGGCCCTCCGGGCCTCACACTCATCGGTTTTCCCGATCCCACCCCAAAACACTCATCGGTTTTGCCTTCGGACGCCCTGTTCATCGGAATCCGATCGGCGGGTTCACCCCTGGCGCATACGCACACCACATGCAACAACAAAAACAGAAGCAGCAACACCTGCAGCAGCAACAAACAGACCGTCGTCGACCACTCACAAACCGGTGTCGTGATTGAGCCCAGTCGCCAGATCAAGCCCCTCCAGGTGGCAGATCAAGCCTCTCCACCTTCACCTTGACCCCCCCCCCTACCCCCCCCACACACACCCGCACACTCACACCATGTTTGACACACGCACACTCTTTACCCTCTCTGATCCATCCCCACCACCACCACAAACCAACAGACCGTCGTCGACCTCACCACCGGGATGTCGATTGAGGCCAAGCGTCAAATCGAGGAGATGCAGCGGCGCAATCTCGTGCTCGAGCGCCAGGTTAGCTGGTTTTCTGTCTGGTTAGTTAGGGTGTAGTGGTTTGGGAGGGTTGCCATGAGGCTGCATGAACGCGACGCCGCCTGTTATGGTGGCTCTGGTATGGCTCCGGTGGTTCCAAAAATGGCTCTGGCCCTGCCTGTGCCGATGGCTCTGTTGGACGACTCTTGCCTGCGCTGGTGGCTCTGATGGGCGTGATGGCGCTGATGGCTCTAATGGCGCTGATGGCCCTGATAGCTCTGATGGCGCTGATTGCGCTGATAGCTCTGATGGCGCTGATTGCGCCGATGACTCTGGTGGCTCTTCCTGCTCTATTGGACGATGCTAATTGTGCCTTCACTGATGGCTCCTGATTTTCTGCTCTGATGTCGCCTGCTCTGGTGGCTCTGGTGAATGACTCAGGCAACCCACGCTGATTGCTCTGCTGGCTCTGCTGGCTCTGCTTGCCCTGCTTGCCTGCTCGGATTGCCTGCTCTGCTGGCTCTTTTCCCCGCTCTGATGGCGCCTGCTCTGCTTGCTCTGATGGACGCCTCCGACTTACCCACCCATTGCATGTCAGCAAGCTAGGGTGTAGCGGTTGGGGCCTGCCAGAACGCAGCACCACGCAGAGCTGCTGCCTGCTCTGGTGGCTCTGCTTGCCTGCTCTGATTGCCTGCTCTGGTGGCTATTTTTCTGCTCTGATGGCGCCTGCTCTGCCTACTCTGCCTGCTCTGATGGACGCCTCCGACTAACCCATCCATTGCATGTCAGCAAGCTAGGGGGTGGCGGTTGGGGCCTGCCAGAACGCGCACCACGCGGAGCTGCTGCCTGCTCTGGTGGCTCGGATTGCCTGAACTGATGTTGCCTGCTCTGGTTGCTCGGATGGCTCTGATTGCTTGCTCTAATGGCGCCTGCTCTGACGGCCCTGAAGGGCGACTCCGACGACGTCACCGTGCTTGATGGCTCTCCCTGCGCCATTGGACAACTCTGGCTGTGCCTTTGGCAGGCAGCCGCCTGGTGGCTACCGCCCCTCACAAGTAATTGTTAGGGCCAGAACTGGACTTGGGTCTAGGCGGTGGTACTAGGACTAGAGGTAGTCTTTGCTAGAAAGCCGATGTTACTGTAACTGGCTGTGCCTGCTCTGGTGACCGACTCCTCCTGCGACCCCCATGCACTGCAGGTCGCGAAGCTCAAGCGCGACGCGGCGGCAGACGGGGGCGGCGACACGCCCGGAGGTGCGTTGCCGCGTGCGCGCTCAAATCATCACAGCATGGATGGCACCGACTGTGTGACATCGCTGATGACGTATGTCGCCCCCCCCCTCCCTCGCACTGGCACCGACAGCTGCGTGTGTGTGTGTGTGTGTGCGTGTGTGTTGGTGGGTGCCAGCCCCAGCTGCTTGATGAATGCCCCCACGGGCGCCATTGATCCCCGCAGGCACGCCGTGCGCGTGTGTGTCCATTTGTGCGACAGGCTGCCAGTGGCAAGAGCGCCGCAGGCGGCAGTGGCAGCCGACCACTGGCAGCGTGTTTGAGCATGGCGCTGACTTGCTGATTTCTGTGTGTGCATGCATGCGTGTCGCAGGTGCCAGCAGTAAGAGTGGCAGCCGGGAGACCCCCCCCTCCCCCGCCTCCTCCCCCCTCCCCTCCACCCGCCTCCCTTTGCCCCCCACAAACGCGTGCGTGCAACAGGTGCAAGCGGCAGGGGCGGCAGCCGACCAGGCACCGCGGGCACCCCGCCGCCTCCCCCGCCCCCGCCGCCCGCGGACGCCGCACAGTCGGAGCGCTCCGCAAGCGCTGTGGCCCACTGGGAGGAGACGAAGAAGCTCAACGTGCGCGTCGAGGGGCTGCGGAAGAAGCTCGCGGTAAAGGGCGAGGAGCTGGACGCGTCCATCAGGGACGGTGACAAGGCGCGGCTGCAGTGCGAGCGATTGCAGGTGGGGCTGGCAGAGTAGTTCCGCCGACTACTACGAGACTTGAATCAGGATTCCAGGAAGTAGCTGCCTCTGCTCAGTCTCTGCTAGGCAGACAAACAAACTCGACCTTAAAACGAGGAACCCAAAACCCAAAACCTTGGACAACTTGCAGCCTGAGCTCGACCACCAGGCGGCGGCCATCAGGGAGCTGCAAGCGAAGCTCTCTCGCACACGCACACCCTCGACCCATAAAATGAGAAGTCCGCAGGAGCCCACGAAAACATCCCACGTTGACTCACACAGAAACCCACGATGAGACAAACCTGAACCAACGCGCAGTCTGGGCTCGACCGACAGGCGGCGGCCATCAGGGAGCTGCAAGCGAAGCTCTCTCGTGCACGCACACAACCCCTCAGCCTAAATCAGACCCTCCCCCCCCTGGAGGCTTCCTCAGCCCTAAACAAGGAACCCCATAACCCTGGAAACGCAGTCTGAGCTCGACCGCCATCAGCCCTAAACGAGAAACCCCAAACCCCAAACCCCAAACCGGACAACGCAGTCTGGGCTCGACCGCCAGGCCGCGGCCATGAGGGAGCTGCAAGCGAAGCTCTCGCGCTCAAGTAACAAGTAACACGGGGTTTCCAGCTAAGCAGGCTACTCTTCTACTAGAGACACCCGCCGATACTCCAGCACACTTAAGTACTAGAGTACCGCCGGCTCCCGGCCGATAGACTACCGCTCCCGCCGGCTAGACTACCCCAAACAGCGGTCTCTGAGAGACATGTCTGGCAAGGAGCATATAGGAGAGGACCTTCCTCAGGGTCACAGTAGTGGCCTTGTGGCCAGTCAAGCCGGCAGAGCCGACTGGCGCTGACTGGAACGGTCCCCGCCTGGCAGTGCATGGCTGTCCAGCTCTCGTTTGCATGGGGCTCAGCCGGCGCCCCATGCCTCATGCATGGCCAGGTCCCACCCTCCAGGGGTGCATGGACGACAGAGTTGTCATGGAGGCTGCCTGACGACCTTCCAACGCCAGTCACCGGCAGACGAGCGCCCCGAGGATGAGCGCGGTGACGAACGCTGCGATTGGTGAAGCGGATTTACTCTGTGTTGCCTCGGCGGTCGCCACCGCTGAAGCCGTGATGGTAGCCCGCCTCCACGGGCAGCCATCTTGACCAATGTCCAGCATGCATTGACGGGCGCCAGCTCCTCCGCTCGTCGATCAACTCGTCGAGATCGGTGCCGCATGGCGTCCTGCATGGGGGGAGGATAAGGGCCGTCTCCCAGCACGGGCCGCGGCAGCGCCGCGGCTACTCGCCAAGCCATGGCAGCGCCGGGCAAGCCGCTCCTGAAGTGTTCCACCGAGGGGCAGTCTAGCAGGAGCCAGGCCAGTGGTATTTTACCCCGCTCGTCAGCGGCACGGAGATCCTCGTCACCAGCAGCGCCGCATTGCTGGGTCCAGGGCTCGGCGACGAGAACGCGCCTCCGTTAATCGAGCCCCGCCCTCGCACGCACACAAACCCCTAGCCTAAACCAGACCCCCCCCCTAGCTAAAGACCACCTCATGGACCCCCCCCATGGACCCCCCCATGGACCCATGGACCCCTCCATGGACCCCCCCATGGATCCCCCCCCTAGAGACGACCTCAGCCCCACCTCAGCCCTTAAACGAGAAACCCCAAAACCCTGGAAAATGTGCAGTCTGAGCTCGACCCCCAGGCCGCGGCCGTGAGGGAGCTGCAAGCGAAGCTCCCTCGCTCTCGCACGCGCCCACCCTTAACCCTTGACCAGACCCACACCCACACCCCGGAACATGCCTCAACCCTAAACGAGAACCCCTACACCTGAAACCCTGGACAACGTGCAGTCTGGGATCGACCGCCAGGCGGCGGCCATCAGAAGCTGCAAGGGAAGCTCTCTCGCGCACACGCACACAACCCCTTCGCCCAAACCAGACCCCTCCCCCCCCCTCCCCCTGGAGACTACTTCGGCCCTACCTCAGCCCTAAACGAGGAACCCCAAAATCCTGGATGATCGCAGTCACAGCTCGACAGAGAGTCGGCGGCCATGAGGGAGCTGCAAGGAAAGCTCTCGCTCTCGCACGCGCACGCGCACATCCTCACCCCTTAACAAGACCCACACCCACACCCACACCCCCAAAAACAACTCAACCCTAAACTGCCCTCCCCTCATCCACCCGCGCCCCCACCACGGAAAAGAACTCGACCTTAAACGAGAACCCCCCAAACCCTGGAAAATGCAGTCTGAGCTCGACCGACAGGCGGCGACCATCAGGGAGCTTCAGACGAAGCTCACTCGACACGCACACAACCCCTTTGCCTAACCCAGACCACACACACCCTAGAGACTACCTCAGCCCTCAACGAGAAACCCCCAAACCCTGGAAAACATGCAGCCTGAGCTCGACCGCCAGGCCGCGGCCATCAGAGAGCATCAGACGCTCTCTCGCGCATGCACACAAACCCTTAGCACCAGAACCAGACCCCACCCTCCTAGAGACTACCTCAGCCCTGCCTCAGCCCCTCGACGAGAAACCCCCAAACCCTGGACGGTCGCAGTCTGAGCTCGACAGACAGGCGGCGGCCATCAGGGAGCTGCAAGCGAAGCTCTCGCGCGCAAACGCGGCCGGTGTGCGCCCGAGCCTCGACCCCGATGGCTCAAAGCTGAGGGCGGCGACGGTGTGGGCTGTGGAGCTGGAGGAGCAGGTGTGTGTGTGTGTGTGTGTGTGTCTGTGTGTGTGTGTGTGTCTGTGTGTGTGTGTGCGTACAAGGGGGTGCCCCAGCGTTGACCCCGATGGCTCAGAGCTGAGGGCGGCGACGGTGTGGGCTGTAGAGCTTGAGGAGCAGGTTTGTGTGTGCGTGTGTGTGTGTCTGTGTGTGTGTGTGCATACAAGGGGGCGCCCCAGCGTTGACCCCGATGGTTCCAAGCTGAGGGCGGCGACGGTGTGGGCTGTGAAGCTGGAGGAGCAGGTGTGTGTGTGTGTGTGTGTGCATGCACGGGTGCGCCCCAGCGTTGACGCCGACAAATCGAAGCTGGGGGCGGCGACGGTGTGGGCTGGGGAACTGGAGGAACAGGAACACAGGAACACACACACACACACACACGCGCAAGCATGTGCACACACACACCAGGTCTCCGACATCAAGACCGCACACACACACACACACACGCACACACACACACACCAGGTCTCCGACCTCAAGACCGCGCTCGCGCGTGCGGAGCGCAACGCTGCTGTGCCATCAGGATCAGCACCAGCACAAGGTGTGTGTGTGTGTGTGTTTGTGTGGGTGATTTCACAGTCTGTCGGGCGCCTTCAACGCTGCTGCGTCATCATCACCGCCAGGATCAGGACCAGCACCAGGTGTGTGTTTGTGTGGGTGATTTCACAGTCTGTCGGGCGCCTTCAACGCTGCTGCGTCATCATCAGCACCAGGATCAGGACCAGCACCAGGTGTGTGAATGTGATATTCACCCTCCTGATGGTGCGCGTTTGGTCACTCGCCTTCGAACAGAATCTAGGTGTGGTGTCCAGAGTTATACATGTAACGCTGCCTCTCTGAGTGAGCGTGTGTGTGCGTATGCGTGTGCATGTGCACCAGGGGGGCAATGGGGGGGGCACTGTGGGGCATCGCCAGAGCACACACACACACACGCACACACACACTAACACGCCATCACACGTGTCAAACAGACTGCAATATCGACCAGACGCACACACAACACAATACGCACCTCAGGCTCTGCAGAGGAGCTTTTTTAGCCTCGGCTCGCGCGCAGTCGCGGCCTCACACCCTGCACACACCCAAACACCACACACAAACCACACACACACACACACACGCACGCACCCCTCCCCCCCTATTCACGCACCCCACATCCCAGGCTCGGCAGAGGAGCTCTTTGAGGCGCGGCTTGCGCGCGACGCGGCCGTCGCGGCTTCGGCGCGCCTGCGCGCGCGCCTAACAGACCTGTTTGGCCCCGGGGCGGAGTTCGGCACGGGCGCAGGAGCGGGCGCGGGCGGGCGCAGGGGGGCGGGCGCCGGTGGTGCCGGCGGCGGCCTGACGAGCGCGCGCGAGGCGGAGCTGCTGTCTGCGATTGCCAACCTGAAGACGGCTCTGGAGAAGGTAGGCGGAAGCCACCTCGACCCCATGTTTATTTGTTCTATGGTTTTTTAATCACTAGGCGGCGGCCTGACAAGCGCGCGCGAGGCGCGCGCGAGGCGGATGCTGTCTGCGATTGCCAACCTGAAAACGGCGTTGGAGAAGGTGGGCGGAAGCCATCTTGACACCACAATCGTTTTTTTGTTTTTTTTAAGCAGTCAGCGGCGGACTGACGAGCACGCATGGGGACTCTATAGTCGGGCGCGCGCGTGCGAGGCCGAGCTGCTGCCTGCGATTGCCAACCTGAAGATGGCGCTGGAGAAGGTGGGCGGAAGCCATGCGTGCACCCTAAAGTAATGCATGTGAGAACTCTAGCCTGGCGCGCGCGAGAGAGAGAGGCGGAGCTGCTGCCTGCGATTGCTATTCTGAAGACGGCGCTGGAGAAGGTGAGCGGACACTACAAGCCGTGTGTCTGCCTCCTCCACAGGCAAGCAGCGGCAGCGTGCCGAGCAGTACTTACATGTCCGAGCGCAGCCGCCTCCTTACCTGAAGTCATCCTCCCTCCTCCCTCCCACAGTGATTTCCTTTTCGGCTCTACACTGCCATTTGGCTGTACTCAGGCTGTACTTTGACCTTGCACACAGCTCAACCCATCCAGTAGATTGTGATTCTGACGAGCTTGTCAGACAGAGCACGTCAACAGCTTTGAAATAACCTATGTATGAAGACGCACGGTCAACGGCAGGTCAACGGTCAACGCGTTCAAAGCCAAATCCGGCTGTGGAATAATTAATTTAAAATCCCATCCTCCTGCCCCAGGCGCGCAGCAGCGTGAACTAGTGTACTAAACACACTGTAACCAGCTAACTGAGTGACACTGCAAATCCTTGTCCGCAGGCGAGCAGCGGCAGCGTGCCGAGCAGCATTTACATGTCCGAGCGCAGCCGCCTCCTTACCTGCAGTCATCCCTCCCACCCACGCCCGCCCCAGGCGCGCAGCGTGAACTAGTGTACTAAACACGCTGTAACCAGCTAACTGAGTGACACTGCAAATCCTTGTCCGCAGGCAAGCAGCGGCAGCGTGTCGGGCAGCAACTACATGTCCGAGCTCAGCCGCCACGCATGCGCTGAATCCATTCACATGCAGGGCTGCCAGTACGTCGTGCCCTTAACCACCCCGCACCCCCATGAATCGCATCAATTCTGCAGGCGAGCAGCGGCAGCGTTCCCAGCAGCAAGTACATGTCGGAGCTCAGCCGCCGCAAGGAGGCGCAGGCGGGCGTGGCGGCGGCGGTGGCAGAGGCAGACAAGCTGCGGGCGCAGGTCTGTCGATAGAAGTCGCCACGCTGTAATAAGCATCGGTCAGGAAGACTGTAAAATCCATCGTCGTGAAGGATTCTGATCAGGATTCGTGCGATAACTCAAAGCCCATAGGCGGCCCGCGCACGCTCGCATGTCGATCTGCACGCACACACACACACACACACACACACACTTCGCGCAGAGCGTTGCCGCCGCGCGCATGCTCGCTGAGCTCCAGGCCAACAACGCGTCGCTGCGATCGCAACTGCGGATGTCCTCCACCGGGGGCTCACGGTATGCGGTGTGGGGGTGGTGCACATACACACACACACACACATATATAGGTAGTGAAACACAGATACACACACACATATGCACACACACACACGCCTGCATGATGTGGTCGATTGCATGTGAGTCGCTGCGCTCACAGCTGCGGACGTCGTCCAGCGGGGGCTCACGTTACGCTTGCGGGGGGGAGGGGGTGGAGCAGCTTTGCCCCAAAACACACACACACAACTCCTCGACAGCAACGCTGCCAAGGACGCACATGCCGCCTCTCTCAAGCAGCTTGCCCCTCTGCCCCCAAACGCGCACACACACACACACACACACACACACGCGCCCCTCCGCAGCGACGCCGTCAAGGACGCGCACGCAGCGTCGCTCGAGCAGCTGCTCGCGCGCCGTGAGGCCGAGGTGTCGGAGCTGCGGCAGGCGGTGGCGGCGCGCGACGCGGCACTCGCGGTGTGTGTGTGTGTGTGTGTGTGTGTGTGTGTGTGTGTGTTTGTCCCTCACACCTCGTGCGTACCTTGACAATGTGTGTGTGTTGTGTGTAGTGGAAAGTGGCGTGTGTGTGTGTGTGTGTGTTTTGCGAGGCCGGGGTGTCGGAGCTGAGGCAGGCGGTGGCGGCGCTGGCGGTGGGTGTGGGTGGGGGGGAGGGAGGGGGGGCGACAGGGTGCTTGCCCTCCTGGGTGCACGCCTTGGAGTTTTCAGGTTCCGCCTGACCTGTTTGCTTCTGTGTGTATGCAGGCCGTACCGTCGCAGGCGCGCGGCAGCGACCTGGCATCTCTCTGCGCGAGCAGGCCTCCGAGTCGAACTCGTCATTGTGATTGAGTTTACAGCCGTGTGTGACGCACCTGACCTGACCTCTGTGTCTGCGTGTTTGCCCCTGTGTGCATGCAGGCCGTGCCGTCGCAGGCGCGCGGCAGCGGCCTGGCCTCCCTGCGCGAGCAGGCCTCTGAGCTGATCTGACCTGGCCTGACCTGTTTGCTTCTGTATGCATGCAGGCCGTGCCGTCGCAGGCACGCGGCAGCGACCTGGCATCTCTCTGCGCGAGCAGGCCTCCGAGTTGAACTCGACATTGTGATTGAGTTTACAGCCGTGTGTGGCGCACCTGACCTGATTTCTGTGCGTGCGTGCGTGTGCTGTGTGCTTGCAGGCCGTGCCGTCGCAGGCGCGCGGCAGCGACCTGGCCTCCCTGCGAGAGCAGGCTTCTGAGCTGAGATGCCCTCTGTGTGTGCGCGTGCATTGTGCATGCAGGTCGTGCTGTCACAGGCGTACGGCCGCGACCTGGGCATCTCTCTGCGCGAGCAAGCCTACGAGCTGATCTGACCTGGCCTGAGCTGTTTGCTTCTGTGTGTACGCAGGCCGTGCCGTCGCAGGCGCGCGGCAGCAACCTGGGCATCTCTCTGCGCAAGCAGGCCTCTGACCTGGCCTGACATTTTTGCTTCTGTGTGCATGCAGGCCGTGCCGTCGCAGGCGCGCGGCAGCGACCTGGCCTCCCTGCGCGAGCAGGTCTCCGAGCTGACTGCTGAGAACGCCGACCTGAAGGTGGGCATGAGTGGGGGCGTCCGCAACTGACGCAGCCCAGGCCGCGATTTGGAGGCCCCGCGTGCGCGTGCACGCACGTGCGTGCGTGTCTTTGCATGCGTGGTTCCGCGTAGCCACAGGACTCTTATACGGCCTTGCGTATCTGGACCATTAAGGGGCCCTTACTGAAGTCGCATAGAGGCGGGAGGTCGCCCTCGAGGCTTGGGAAGTCGCACAGCGGGGGTTGCCTTGGGATGGCGCGTAGCGGGGGTCGCCTTGCCGGAACCACGGGTGCGTGCTGCTGCCTGACCCGCTGCCTGCTGCATGCTGCCTGGCCCGCTGCGTGCTGCGTGCTGCCTCACCCGCTGCGTGCTCCCTTCCCCCCCTCCTCCCCATAGGACTCTTGTGCGGCCTTGCGTATCTGGACATGAAGGGGCCCTTAAGTAATAAGCGTATTGAAGTCGTGTAGGCGGGGCGGAGCCACTGATGCGTGCTGCTGTCTGACCCGCTGCAATTGTCCTGGTAGGCTGGCGCGCTGCGTGGCCTTGCGGGCTCTCCTAGTTGAGCCCCCCTAGACGTGTAGTCTAAACCTTCACTCCTGGTAGGCTGGCGCGCTGCGTGGCCTTGCGGGCTCTACTAGTAGAGCTCCCCTAGACGTGTAGTCTAGGCCTTAACTCACACCCCGGGGTCCTCCGGGCGCGTACAAGTCAAAACTGTAAAAACTAGACCTTCACTCTCGCCCCGGGCGCGTACGTGTAAACCCTATCAAACCTGACCCGATGCGTGCCCCCCCCCCCTGCCCACCTTCAGAGCGAGCTCAACGCGTTTGACCCGGCGTTCTTCGAGGAGATTGAGGACATGAAGCACGAGCACCACATGCTGGGCCAGAGGGTGGGTTGACGTCCGATCGTAGAACTGGCCAGTCGTGCCATGGCACGGGTGTCCACCATGTAGTGCTCAACGAGAGCTTTCCGGCACACCCTCACACGCCCCGATCCGCCAAAGGAGGGGGGGGGCAGGAGGGGGGAGAAGGGGAGAGGGAGCAGTTGGGGGCAGGGCGGTCTCTGATGAGTTAAAAGGCATGAGGCACGAGCACCAAATGCAGTGGGGGGCGAGAGGGAGGGACGAGAGAGGGGGGAGGGGGCATGCACAGGCGCACACACGCACGCACCCACATGCCGCTAGTGCTTGTTGCTGACTTCACACTCCTAACGCCATCCAACCGCTCGCTCTCGGCGCCGACCAACCAACCCGCAGGTGGCTCAGTACGAGGACATGGTGCGCGAGCTGACAGCGGCGCTTGGGCGCCCGCTGCCACCTGGCCTCGCGCCACGCTGAACAGCAGAGCTGACGACTGGTCCAGGGAGTTTGAGCCAAGGAATCCGAACCAAGAGACCGAGCAATGTGACGGGACCTCCCGGGGGGGAGCTAGCTCGAGAACTTCATCGAGGGGGGGGGGGGGGCTGAACACAGACGGGGAGGAAGGAGGGTAGCGGACAATGCCGATGGAGAGGAAGGAGGGTAGCGGCCGATGCCGACATATTCCGTCTCACATAGGACCCCGCAACACGCATGTGTGCGCGCCATTGACGCCAACCTGGTCACCTGCCAGACACCTCACATCTTGCGGTTGTTCGGTGGCCGCTGCGTGTAAATGAGGCTGGTTTGACGCGTTGATTTGTTTACAGGCGTCTACCGCAGCTAACTCAGTGACTAGAGAGCACCGGATGTGCTAGGGAGGAGAAGAATGTGGGCTATGCTCAGATCAATGAACCTGGACGGTTTTTTGATATATGGCAAGATTCGATGAGGGTACAAAACAAGGATACAGGCCTGAGGAACTGGGTCAAACCGCCCAAGACATAGAATAGATAGCTGAGGGGCCTCAAGCTAGAGCCTAGAGAGTAAAATGGGTACTCAGTGGGGGGCTCAATGGGCGGGTTAATCTCCTTCTAGAGGAAGCTCTGCTTCTCAGAAAACTTGTGCAGAGCGGCACCTCCTTGGACAGTCTGACCACCCGGGACTGTGCACGCAGCGGGATGGGCGCATGGCTCGGTGCGCCCACGCCCTCACACAGCGCCGCCCTGCCTCGCGAGGTGCCACTTGAGGCGCGCCTTGATGCCGGGGCCCTCTGGCCCGGGCGTTGTCATCTGCGGCGGCCCATCGTCGGGCCCGTTTGGGGAGCCGGGGATGAAGAGCCGCTTGATGAGGGGCGTGACCCGCTCACCAGGAGCCTTGGCGGGCGTCACGGGTGGCTTCGCCTCGTGAGAGTAGCCCCCGGTGTACAACGGCTGCGACGCCTTGACGGCCGTGGCCGCGTGTGCCTGCTGCTGCGCCTGCGCGCTGCTAGTGCGCACGACGTGCACCGCGCCGTGCGCGCCGGCCGTGCCGGCCGCGCTCGCCATCATAGCAACCACGTCGGTCTGCGACATACCCTCGCTGCGCTGCGCGCCCTGCGTCAGCGCGGCCAGCTTGCGCTGCAGCGCGAGCACGGCGTCGTCGGCGCCTGGCGGAGGCGGAACGTGCTGCAGCTGCTGCTGCTGCGTGTACTGCTGCTGCATCGACGCCTGGCGTGTCAGCTGCTGCTGCTGCGACGCGGCCATGATCGGGGGCTGCTGCTGCTGCTGCTGCTGTGCAGAGGCCGACGAGGCGGACGACTTGGTGGGCGTCGCGAGCGACACAGAGCGAGACAGCGGCGACGGGTGGTAGGCGCCGCTGAGCACCTTGGGCGCGGTCGCGGGCGCCTGCTGCTGCTGCTGCTGCTGCTGTTGCTGCTGCTGTGACGCCATGTGCCCCACCGACAGCGGCACCTGCTGGTGCTGCGCACCCGTCTTCTGCGTGGCAGTCGTCGCGGGCGGCGCGGGCGGCGAGTGTGGCGAGTGCTCGCGGCAGTTCATGCTGCTGAAGTGCGAGTGCAGGTACTGCATCTGGCGGCCGGCGTCGGGCGCGGCAGACCCCGCACGCATCGGCTGCGGCGTGGACGGCATCGCTAGTGCGGGGGGCATGAAGTGCTGGGCGTTGCCGCCCTGCTGCGCCTGGCCCCCCGCCGCCGCCGGCAGCGCCTTTGGTGCCGGCATGCGCATCACGCGCGCGGGCAGCGACAGCGGGCGCAGCAGCTCCTGCTTGGCGCGGCGGTGCAGCTCGCTCGGTGCGCGCTCGATTGCCATCTTGAGGTTGTTTGTGATCCATGGGTGCGACATGAGCGCGGCCGCGCTGGGGCGCGCGCGCGGGTCCTTGAGCAGCGCGCACCGCACAAAGTCGCACCACTGGCTGGAGTAGTGCGGCGGGAAGTGGATGTCGTTCTTGTACAGGATGTGCGTGACCGTCTTGACCTCATCCTCGACCTCAAACGGCGGCCGGCCGCACACGAGCTCGTACGCGAGCACGCCGGTCGCCCACACGTCGACCGCGGCCGTGAACGGCCGGATCTTCTTGGCGTCCAGCACAGACTGCTCCACGCTGGGGGACTCCTGGAGCTGCGTGCTCGGGTTCTGGAGCACCTCGGGCGCCTGCGTGTGAGTGAATGCACACAGCGGTGTGAGGCACCAGAGCGGAACTCGAGTGGAGGTGGCGACGCATGCGGTCGGTGGCTGAGAAGAGTCATGTGGCGGGCGTGCTCACCAGCGTTGGCGTCTGACCCACTGCTGCAGCTTGCAGCAGCGCGATCCCCCTGCCACGCCCCCCCTGCCACGCCCCCCTCCCCTCGTACACACCCAGCACACACAGGCACGCACACACACGTGTGCACCCACCCACCCTCCTACCCACCCGCCCTCAGCATCCATCGCCCATGGTCCAGCCCACTCACCATGTAGTCGAGCGTGCCCGACCGTGAGAACGGCAGCTCCCTCGTCCAGTTCATCGCGAGCCCAAAGTCGCCGAGGCGGAGGCGCCCGCGCCGCGTGAGGAAGATGTTCTCCGGCTTGATGTCGCGGTGCATGTACTGCTTGGCGTGCATCTTCTCGAGCACGCGCAGCAGCGGTGCGATGATCTGCGGGGAGGGGGGCATGCGTGCGAGTGTGTGTGTGTGCGTGCGAGAGAGATTCTGTATGGTTGTTTTTGTTGTGGTGTTTTTTGTGATTTTTGTTGTTGTGTCGTTGTTTTTGTTGTGTGGTGGTGGTGGTGGTGGTGGTGTGTGTGTGGTGTGTGTGTGGGGGCACGCGGTCAGCCCAAAGCCGGCGCACTGAAACACACACACATGCGCACACACACACCTCCACGCACACGTAGTGCTCGTCGAGCCGCCCGCCGTGCTTGAGCATCGTCTTGAACAGGTCGCCGCCCTCGCAAAACTCCATGACCAGATAGATGTTGTCGTCGTCAGAGAACGTGGAGTACAGCTCCACGACGAACGAGCCGTTCATATCGACCATCGACGCGATTTCGCGCTCCAGCTTATACATGTGCTTCGGCTGCGTGCGGGGGAGGGGATTGGGGAAGGCAGGGGGGTGTTCAGTGTCGTGGCGGCGGGGGAAGTTCACCGGCGGGGAGGAGGCTCAGTCACTGGCGCGTTCGTGATGTGCACCCACCCCCTCCACGTGCACGTGCCCCCCACGCACGTACACAACGTGCGTGCCCGCCCACCTGCATCTTGCTCTTGTGGTACGACTTGATCACCACTCGCTGGCCCGTCCCGTTGTCGATCGCCTGGTACACGGTGGCCACGCTGCCGCTGTACAGCTCCAACTTCTGACTGAACTGGGAGATGGAGTAGTAGCTGCAAGGGGGGGGGGGGGCAGCATGCACATGTCAGCATGAGCATCGAGTATCCGATTGAGGCGCGATGCAGTGCACGCCCGCAGCAACGTGCTTGTATTAAATCGTGCAATACAACACTAGTGAACTGCGCTGCAGGCAAAGCGGAGGCGAGGCGCACCCGTGGCTGGCGGGCGCGGCCATGCCATGCTGCAACGCAGCGAAGCCACCAAGCTCCATCATCGCGTCGCCCTTGATGTCAACCTCAAGCTTTGGGAAGGCCTTGGCGCCATCGCCAGAAGCCACGAACGCCACTGCCATGGCGGAATGCTTCGACAGAGGCGCTGATGGTGTGCGCTGGGTCTCTTCCTCAAGCGTCTCGCAGCAACGCCCGTCGATCGGCGCAGCGCTGGCTAGAAAGAGCCGTGTCGCGTGGTCCTCCGCTGTGGCGGAGAGCGTGCTGCTGCCTCGGAGGACGTAGTGGCGTGCGTGCACTGGTGCGCCAGTGCTGTTACAGCGACGCGTGCGCGCCAGGCGAGGACGAGGGGTAGCACGCACGAGGGGTAGCACGCACGAGCTACGATTGAACTCGCTGCCTGTAATGCGGGCGGCTTCGCATGGGCCCTCTTCGACGCTCCATACCAAAACCCCACTCAAAAACCGACCATGGAATTGGAATTGGCCACAGCACACGCTCCTTTAGCTCACTAGGCGCCAACATGCTGCTGCTGAAACGGTAAGATGATGTTAACAGGCGTCAGCCATTCGCCTGAAATTGTTGCATGCTGCATGCACACATGTGCGCGAGGGAGACAGTGGCGGGGAACCTGCCTGGTGCTGCTGCGCAAGCTCTCAACGTCTGCTACACAAATCTTGTGGGCACTACGCTTACTATCCGGCATGCGGCTATGTATGTCCTATCTACCACTCGGCGGGCGAGCTTTATCCTGCGTGTGCATCCGACACCGCACTCGGTTGAATTCTCTGCTTGTTCGCATGCAAGCGCGAAGTAACGACACCAACGTGTGACTGTGACCGTGTCAGGTCGGCACACCAACAACGCCTGACGGCGGCGTGCGCAGGGGGGTTGGAGGGCAAGCGGCCATCACGCCTGTGGCCGAGCACAAATCGCACCCTCCTCCCGCCCTTTGTCTCCCTCCCACGCCAACGCTCCATCCATCCGTCCCTCCCCCCCCTCACCATCCGTTGCAAACAACCCCAGCGACAAGCTCTCTCCCGCCAGACGCGCAGGCGGGGCAGTCATCATGACCCGTCTGGCGCTGGCGCTGGCGCAGGTTCTGCCGGGGCGGGGGGCGAGAGGCTCGAGATCTCGCGGATGAGCACCGCCTTCTCCTCCTGTGGCGCAGCGGGGGGGCGGGGGGGGTCAACGGCAGGTGCAGCGGGGGGCGCAATTTCTGCCAGGGCGGGGGGCGTGAGGCTCGAGATCTCGCGGATGAGCACCGCCTTTTCCCCCTGTGGCGCAGCGGGGGTGGGGGGGGGGGTCAACGGCAGGTGCAGCGGGAGGCGCAGTTTCTGCCAGGGCGGGGGGCGCGAGGCTCGAGGTCTCGCGGATGAGCACCGCTTTCTCCTCCTGTGGCGCAGCGGGGGGGGGGGAGGGGTCAACGGCAGGTGCAGCGGGGGCGCAGTTTCTGCAGGGCGGGGGGCGCGAGGCTCGAGGTGAGCCAGCGGGGGGGGGGGGGAAGCACCTCCTCCTCGCGGATGAGCACCGCCTCTCCTCCGTGGCGCAGCGGGGGGGGAGGGGTCAACGGCAGGTGCAGCGGGGGGCGCAGTTTCTGCCAGGGCGGGGGGCGCGAGGCTCGAGGTCTCGCAGATAAGCCCCGCCTTCTCCTTCTGTGGCGCAGCGCGGGGGTGGGTGGGTGGGTGGGTCAACGGCAGGTGCAGCGGGGGTCAGCGGCAGGCAGCGGCGCGCCGATGCTCTAGCCTGAGCAGCATGCGCAGCCGCAATGCTCCGTTTCGACAGCTATAGGGGTGGCTGGCGGGTCGACGCGCCGTGCCTTCTCCCCCCCGTTTCCCGCACGCGCGCAGATACACTCCCCCCCCACACCTTGAACTGCTCGTCTTCGTCCTTGTCGGTGTGGAACTCCTCGAGGTACTTGAGCAGCTTGTCGCGGTTGCCCGCCAGGATCTCGACGATCGGCGTCGGCTTGTTCGGGTTGGCAACGAAGACCTGGAGTGAGGCACACGGGAGCGCGCGGCGTAAATGTCTCAGCATGCGCCAGACACTCGTGGGGCATAACCGCCCAGTGTGTGCGTGCGGAGGCAAGCCATCCTTGCTGAACCGCTCGGGGCACGGCTTCCGCGTCGCCTAAGCTGCCTCGCGCCCGTGGCCACGCAGCCCACCTCCCCCCCGTGGGCCTCCACGCCCACCTTGAACACGTGGAACGCTTCAAACTGGATGGAGCGTGACTGGTCCTTGAGCAGCATCATCATCGTGACCAGGTGCGGCACCTCGCCCACAAACTTGACCATCACCTGTGCGCGTGCGCCGAGCGTGCGGCAGTGTGTATATGTGCGTGCCGCCTGCGTGCACACTTATATGGTATGCTCTGATACGTGCAGCATGGCACGGCTGGCTGCACACATGCACGCGCTGCACCTTGACGCTGCTCCTGTCGAGCAGCAGCTCCCCGAGCAGCTTGAGCGACTGTCGCTTGGTCACGTAGTTGCTCGACTGCAGCAGCTTCATGTACGCCGCAAAGAACTGCGGCAGGCAGGCAGTGGCTAGCGTCCACGTGTCAGCGCGCATTGACGCCCACAGTCGCGCGCATGCGTGCGCGCAGAGTTGCGGAGGCGCAGCCACGTGCGGCAGCAACCCACCGGCGTGTACTGCTCCTGCAGGAACGCCGCCACGGTCGCCTTGTGTCGCGTGAGCAGGTCCTGCGTGCGCGGGTGTGCAGCCAAACGTGCGTGCATAGTGAGCACGAGGCGCACAGATGCAGACGTCCCCCAGATGCCACCCCCTGCATGATGGCACGCGCATCATGCGCCGCCACGTGCAGCATGGGCGGCGAGCATGCAAAGTGGAAGCCCCCACCCGCCCGCCTTCACACACCTTGAACGTCGAGAATGCGTCGCTAGCAATCTCAAAGTTGGCCACCTGCACCTTGTCGAAGAACTCCATGAACATGGGGGAGTATAGCACCGTCCTGGAGGAGGGACACCGCCATGCGGGGTCGGTCGCCATCCATGCAGCGCCATGCATGCAAGCATACGCGCGAGGGACAGCGCCATGCACCAGCCTCTCACCACCTCGCCTACCCCCACCCACCTTGCTATCGCCTCGTCCCGAGTGCAGTCCCGCAGCATGGCGCCGCATACCAACGCGACGCTGGGCTCGTCGCACCTGGGGGCAGAGCAATGAGTAATCAAGGCACTACCTAGACGCACCCACGACGTCCCTGCACCCCTGCACGCTCCCCGCATGGCGACTTGGCACCCGGGGTCGATGGTTCTTGGTGGCGTTGAACCCATGCATGACACTCACCTGCACTTGAGGAGCTCAAGCAGCTCGGGGTGCTGCAGGACGTACACCGCGCCTGGCCCGCTGTCCGTCTCCCCCTCTCGCACGCGCACCAGCGCGCCGAACACCGCGCCCACGTCCTTGCGTGCCTCGAAGTCGAGCACAGGCAGGTTGCGCACGAGCAGCGACAGGATGTCGGTCCTGCACCCCTCCACCGCCAGCGCCAGCACGCCCTCCTTCGTCACCTCGGTGTCCTCGTTGCCGAAGCAATGGATCTTGAGCTGAGCCAGGTACTTGGTGCACCCCTCATTCGTCTTGTCGGTGATCTTCTCGCGCTGTCGCTTTTCTGTTTCCAGGGCAGACAAGTAAGCGACCAGCTTGGTGAGCACAGCCTCCGCTGCGCTCCTGCCTGACCGGTCGAAGACCCGGTCCAGCAGAGACATCGTGCGATCCTCGGGGGGGTGATGAGCTCTAAAATGGGCGAGCGAGCAGCAAATACAGCACACTCGGACCTGTTCCACACGCGCACAATGCCAGCGTCCTGAGCTGCGTCGGCGGTGTGCCAAATCACGCCTTGTGTTTGTACTGTGTGTTGTCCTGTGAGTGTCTGTGCGACGCCTGTAACTTGCATTTACGCCTTTTACTGGACTTTTAAAAGGCATTTTACTTGCGGCACTCGTACTGCTGGATTCTCGATGCTGATTGGAATAAGCATCGTAAAGATCACGGAACTGATCAGAAGCAGCATTGGACTGCAGGCGGCTGTGTATCAGGTCCATGGGCGCATGGAGCGTACGCATGCGCCTGCGTGCCAAGGCCTCCTCCGACAACCAACGCGAATACCAGACGGCGGGCCGCGCGATACCAACTGCTTTACACCTCCTCCTGCCTCTCAGTAAAAAAACGATCGAACTCTCGCTCATGATATAACTCGCTCATGATACAACTGACTCTCTCACCGCGTCTGCATCTTGAGCGCGGCCCCGCCTCCGCCCCTCCCTGGCGGCTCGCGCTCTCGACCCCCCCCGACCACCAGTCGCCCGCTCTCTGATAGCGTGTTGCGCAGCTGCGCGTCGCCCTTCAGTCTCCGCATCGCCTTCATCGACAGCGCGCGCACCTGCTCCATGGTCATATTGAGCTCGCTGCCGACCTCTGCGAACGACATGCCCACATTCGCGGTGGGCAGCGGAGAGACGCCTGGAGATGCAGGGCCGGGCGACACACCTCCGGGCGAAGCGCCCCAACCGTCAGCCCCACAGCCAGCCTCGCCGCGCACGCCCAGCCGCAGCCGCATGACCGCCTCCTGGTGTGGCCCCAGCTGCGCAAGGCTGCGAGCAAACTCGCGGGACAGCAGCACGTCCTCGCTGAACGCCTCTGCGTCGAGAGTGAACCCTCCCCTGCCGGCGTCGCCGTGCGTCGCCTCGTGGTCGTCCGTGCCCGTGCCCGACTCGAGGATGTCGCTCAGCGAGCCGCCTTCGCCGTCAGGCGACACCGTGGCCTCGAGCGATGAGAACCCAGACTCCAGCATGCGCGCGCACGATGCGATGCGCGCCCACCGAGCGTCGCTCCACCCGAGCTCCGCCTTGAGTGCCTCCTCCTTGACGCGCACCACGCCCTGCTCGCGCGCCAGCCGTGCGGCCGTGCCCCGCTTTTTCATGATGTCCTCCCAAACGTTGGCCGGCACCGTGATGAGGCCGCCCTGCTTGCGCAGCGCAGTGCCGATGCGCTGCCGGATCCACCACGTCGCGTACGTTGACAGCTTGTAGCCCTTGGACGGGTCGAACCGGCTGAGCGAGTGGACAAGCCCTTGCACGCCCTCCTCGACGAGGTCGCTCAGCGGCAGGCCCTGCCCTTCGTAGCGCCGCGCGATCGACACCACCAGCCGCAGGTTGCAGTGTACCAGCACCGACTTGGCGTGCATGCCTAGCCGCAAGAGCTCTGCAAGCGCGCCCTCGCCCGTGCGCGTCGTGCGCGCGAGCTCGGTGTGCGTCGGCGCCCGCCCGATCGTGCGCGCGAGCCGCGCTTTGTACGCATCCATCGCCATGTACTCCTTGACGACCTGCACGAGCGCGGCCTCCTCAGATTTTGACAGCACGCGCGTGTCGCCGGTCGCCATGAGCGCCGCGACCGAGTTGCCCTTGACGCTCCAGGTAGCAGCGTCAGCTGGCGGCTTGGGCACAGGGGCAACAGCAGCTGCTGCATCAGCCGCGGCGGCTGCCGACGCGCTCTTGCCCCTGGCCTGCTTGCGCCCGCCGGCGGCGGCGGGCGCTGGCGTGGAGGACGGACCCGCACGCTCATGCGTCTGCGCGCGTGCTGCGTTGGCGCCCCGGTCCAGGGCCTCTGCTCCGCCGGCGCCCGTGCTCAGGCTCGGGCCGGGCGCCATCGAGCGGGGTGACGGCAGTGGTGCTGCGCTGTTCAGCAGGAGCATGTCCTGCGGTGGAGGGGGGGCAGGGCGAACGTGTGTGCATGTGGCCAGCACGCACGCATGGGTGCATGGGTACATGGGGCGTCATTTGTGTCCACGCGCGTCCGATGCTGCGCGATGCGTTCACCCACCGCCTGCAGCAGTTGCAGCTCGGTGTTCAACTCGTGTGAGAGCGCATCGAGCGTGCGAAGCTCGTCGCTTCGCCGCTGTGTCCTGGGGTTTGTAAGAGGCTTCCTCTCAGGCCATCCCACGCGCAGGCGCACGTGCCCCGCCTCAGCTCCCTCCCTCGCCTCTTCCAGCAGCATCGCGGGCTTCTCGGCAGTGAGCACGGCCGCGGCGTGGACGCGCGGAGGAGCACCTCGTCGCAAGTGGCGAGGCCCCCGGAGGCTGCCTGCCCCAGAGACGCTCGCGCTGCACGTCACGCACGACGTGCGGCCGCTGGTGGCGCACGCCATGGCTTTCAAGCTAGAGAGAGTGCGCTCTTGGAAAAGACGCCCACGAATCCACCCACTCTCTCTGTGCGTGTGCTGAGTCCACTGCGGGGCGGGACAAAAGCAGGTGTGTTGAACCACCTGAACCTGAGTGAGAAGACGCACTCAGGTGGTTCAGGTGGTGGTGTGGTTTGTGTGGACGGCCGTGTGTTCCGTGCAAGTGCCTGAATCAGCACATTTGTGGATCAGCAATAAGGGCGGAAGAAAGGGCTGCGTTCCAGTGGATGTGACCTTTTTCCTCCCACCGCCCGAACTTCTACACCACGCCACCACGAGACGTACCAAACGCACCACACACACCATGCAGACCCGCAGCCGTGCCCGCCTGGCGTCGTCTCCCGCTCCTGCTCCCTCAGGGACAGCAGGCACCGCCATGCAGGCTGGTTTTCAAGCGCCCGCGCCTGCTGCTCCCCCAGCCCCTGCACCTGTCTGCTGGGACGCCGCGCTGCTCAGCAACGACCTCTTCTCCGCTCTGTGGGCGTGGATCTCTGACCAGGACTCCAAGCGCTCGCTGCGCGCTGCGAACTAGGCCATGCGCATGCAAGTGGACGGGGCAGTGGTCGAGCTGACCGTCCCTGCGGATGCAGACCCCGAGGAGTTGCGCCACGCTCGAGATGCGATGGCCAGGCGTGAAGCACCTGAACATGCACATCACCAGCGACGGCAGCGGCCTCGCCAGCCTGGTCGTCGCAACCACAACTGGGATGGGGGGTCGTCTCCCCCCCTGCCAGCGTTCAGCAGCAACGTGGCAGCCACGCTAAAGGTGCTGGACATCCGCTACTGCTCCCTGCTCATCAACATCGACTCTGTCCGGAGCTGTGCAGAGCTCACTCGCATCCAGATGGGCTCAACCAGGGTCTCTGATCTGACGCCCCTTGCGTCTTGCACCCACCTGGAGGAGGCATGGATGGCGGGCTGCCACAACTCCCAGAGCATCATGCCCCTTGCGGCCTGCTCCCGCCTGCGCAAGCTCGACCTGATTGATTGCCGCATCGAGGTGCGCGGCACACAGTTTGAAGATCTGAAGGCGGCATGCACTCAGCTGGAGGACCCTCGGTGGAACTCGAGGGGCTCGTGCACGACCTTGAGCCTGGCATCCCGGACAGTGTGCGGTGTGAGGCAGCTGAGGCATTAGCCGCATTCGCGGATGATGGTGCTCAGAACCAAGCCACCATCGCTGCAGCTGGCGCCATCCCGCGTCTGGTTGAGATGCTGGGACCTGGCTCTTCTGATCCCACGTGCACGGCAGCCTCAAGCGCGTTGTGCAACCTGGCTAACAACAATTCTGGGAACAAGGTCACTATCGTAGCTGCAATCCCGCAGCTGGTTGAGCTGCTGGGGACTGGGTCTTCGGCAGACACGCAGTGGGCAGTTGCAGTCACGCTGCGCAACTTGGCATATGAAGGCGACTTCAGGACTGCAATCGTGCGCGCTGAAGCTGTCCCACGCTTGCTGCATCTGATGTCGCCTGCCGGACGTCCAAGAAGAAGCTGCAATGGCACTGTGGTGCCTGTGCGAGTGTTCTGACACACATGCCGCCATCGTTGGTGCTGGTTCGATCCCGAAGCTGGTTGAGCTGCTGGCGCCCAACTCCGTTGAAGATTTGCAGGTAGCAGCAGCAGGTGCGCTGGACCAGCTGGCCTTTGGCAGCGCCAGGACCAGGGCCGTCATCATCACAGCTGGTGCCATTCCGCATCTGGTGCGGCTCCTGCAGCTTGACTCACCAGCGTATGTGCAGGCGGCGGCAGCAGCAGCACTGTATACCCTTGGCAGCTTTAGCGAGACTCCCACAGATGCCGAGCTCATTGCTGCTGGCGCTATCCCACGCCTGGTTGACCTCCTGGGGTCCTCCTCAACAGATTTGCAGGAGCAAGCAGCATTCACGCTGTGCAACCTCACTGCCAATGTCAGGATGCACGACGCCATCATCGCCGCTGGGCCAATCCCGCGCATGTTGGAGCTACTCGGGCCTGAATCCACAACAGATGCACAGAGTGCAGTTGCTCAGGCGCTGAACAACCTGTCAGTTGACAATGTTGTCCAGGGACGTGCCATCGCTGCTGCCGGTGCTATTCCTCTCCTGGTGAAGCTGGTGGAGCCTGGAACCCCAGCGGAGGTACAGAAGATAGCGATGGTTGTGCTGAGGAGCCTGGCGACCGCCAATGACGCTCAGACACAGGCCGCTGTGATCGGAACTGGTGTTATCTCGCGCATGGTAAAGCTGCTGGGACTTGGATCTGTGGTGGAGGATCAGGAGGCAGCCATTTGTACGCTGGGGAATCTAGCAATCGCCGGCACACTGGGCACATGCACACAAATACACGCTGCCATCCTCGCTGCTGGCGCGGTCCCACCCCTGGTGAAGCTGCTGGTATGCGACTCGCCAGAAGATGTGCAGGTGGCTGCAGCTGGTTTGCTGACCAAGCTGGCCGCCAACAACAACCGAATCGCCATCGTCGATGCTGGTGTCATCCCGCGCCTTGAACGCCTGGTGGGGCGGGGGACGGGTGCGAGCGACCGCGTGCAGAGCACGGTGTGCTCGGCGTTAGGCGCCCTTCAGTGCTTCCAGCGCCGCCTGACGCCACGCTGCTTGTGAGGATTGATACCCGCAGTGGGGG
Source organism: Chlamydomonas sp. UWO 241 (assembly GCA_016618255.1). NCBI lineage: Eukaryota > Viridiplantae > Chlorophyta > Chlorophyceae > Chlamydomonadales > Chlamydomonadaceae > Chlamydomonas > Chlamydomonas priscui. Next base: position 718,566 of record VFSX01000022.1, read on the forward strand.
CGGGGGTGGGGGGTGAGCACGGGGTGAGGGAGGTAAACTGGGAAGAGAGGGGGAGGGTGCTTGGCGCGGATTGCTTGGCGCGCACTTGATCCAACCGCTGCTTGCTGGTGTGTCCCGGTTGTGCACGTTGCGTTCTTCACACAAGACTGTAAAATCCATTATCATCACGAGGGACGCTTCTCGACTCGTCTCTCCTCCGGGTTACATGTACTGCCGCACGCACGTGTGTACGTGTGCGGGCGCACGTGTGCGTGTGCCAGTATTTGTGTGCGAATTGTGTATGAGTGTGTGTGTGCGTGCCAAGTGTCAACCGCTCCTTAGGCGGTGGCGAGGCTGGCACGGTGCCCGCCAACTTGGCAGACTCCTGCCTAGCACCACTGCTGCCTGCCAACTTGTGGACTCTGCACGCCGTCCTCCCCTCACAACGCAACCATCTAGCTAGCGCCCCCATGATCGTTGCGACCCCGAGTCCGAGTTGTGCAGTGCGAAGCTTCCCACCGCCCGAACTTCTTCGTTCCCACCACCTGCTCCACGCATGCGTCAGCGCCATTCAAACCCGCGACCACACAAGCACAAGGCCGTGCTCCCCTCGCACCGTCTCCCACTCCTGCTCCTCTGCAAGCACCAACCACCGCCGCTGTTGCCATGCAGGGTGGTGTTCAAGCGCCCGCGCCAGCTCCTCCTGCTCCCCCAGCCCCTGCACCCGTCTGCTGGGACGCCGTGCTGCTCAGCAACGACCTCTTCTCCGCTGTGTGGGTGTGGATCTCTGACCAGGACTCCAAGCGGTCGCTGCGTGCTGCAAACCAGGCCATGCGCATGCAAGTGGACGGGGCAGTGGTCGAGCTGACCGTCCCCACAGACGCAGACCCCGGGGAGTTCCGCCAGGCGCTCGAGGTGCGATGGCCAGGCGTGAAGCACCTGGTCATGCACATCACCGGCGACGGCAGCGGCCTCGACAGCCTGGCCGTCGCCACCACGTCTTCTCTGCGCCGCATGGAGCAGCTGAGCGTCCGCCAGGTGGGCGCATGCATGCACTGCGCCCCTGCGCCCTCCCCTCAGCCCATGCATGCACTGCGTCCCCAATCTCTCCACCGGGCATGCGCAGCCCGTGCAGTACTGTAGCCTGGGTGATACCATGCGACCTAGACACGATTGAGTGCGAACCCTTCACGTGCCTGCACTGCCACGCGGTGGGCGCTCTTGCGCCTTCCCCTCAGCCCATGCACCCCTGATCTCTCTCCACCAAGCGTGCGTAATGCAGCCTGCGTCACTAGACTCTGCGCCATCCAGACATGATTGAATGACGACCCCTCACGTGCCTGCTGCAGGTCGTCATATGGGGTGGGGGGGGGTCTCACCCCCTGCCAGCGTTCAGCAGCAACGTGGCCGCTACGCTGAAGGTGCTGGACATCCGCTACTGCTCCCTGTTCAGCAACATCGACTCTGTGCGGATCTGTGCACAGCTCACTCGCATCCAGATGGACTGCACCAACATCTCAGATCTGACGCCCCTTGCGTCTTGCACCCACCTGGAGGAGGTGTGGTTGGCGGGCTGCTATGGTGTCAGGGGCCTTGCTCCACTGATGTCGTGCCCCCGCCTACGCAAGCTCGACGTGGATGCTTGCCGCACGGAGGTGCGCAACACGCAGTTTGAAGACCTGAAGGCGGCATGCACTCAGCTGCAGGACCCGTCCTCAATGCTACTCGAGGGGCTCGTGCACGACCTTGACGCAGGCATCCCGAACAATGCACAATGTGAGGCAGCTGAGGCACTAGCCGTATTTGCGGATGATGGTGCTCAGAACCAAGCCACCATCGCTGCAGCTGGCGCCATCCCACGTCTGGTTAAGCTGCTGGGGCCTGGCTCCACTGATCGTATGCACGAGGCAGCCGCAGCCGCGTTGTGCAACCTGGCTCTCAACAATTCTGAGAACAAGGTCACCATTGTGGGTGCTGGTGCAATCCCGCGGCTGGTTGAGCTGCTGGGAACTGGGTCTTCAGCAGACACGCAGCGGGCAGTAGCACTCACGCTGCGCAACTTGGCAGATGAAGGCGACCACAGGACCGCAATCGCGCGCGCTCAAGCTGTCCCACGCTTGCTGCACCTGATGTTGCCTGCCACTCCAGCAAACGTCCAAGAAGAAGCTGCAAAGACTCAGTGTTGCCTGTGCGAGTGTTCGGACACACATGCCGTTGTCGTAGGTGCTGGTTCGATCCCGAGACTGGTTAAGCTGCTGGCGCCCGACTCCCCAGCAGATGTGCAGATGGCAGCAGCAGGTGCGCTGGACCAGCTGGCCCTCGGCAGCGCCAGGAGCAGGGCCGCCATCATCACAGGTGGTGCCATTCCGCATCTGGTGCGGCTCCTACAGCCCGACTCACCAGCGTATGTGCAGGTGGCGGCAGCAGCAGCACTGTTTACCCTCGGCAGCTTTGGCGAGACGCATACGGATGCCAAGCTCATTGCTGCTGGCGCTATCCCACGCCTGGTTGACCTTCTGGGGTCCTCCACAACAGATGTGCAAGAGCAAGCAGTGTGCACACTGTGCAGCCTCACTGTCAATGTCAAGACGCGCGCCGCCATCATCGCTGCTGGCGCAATCCCCCGCATGGTTGAGCTGCTGGGACCTGGATCCACAGCAGATGCACAGAGGGCAGTTGCTCAGGCGCTGAACAACCTGGCACTTGACAATGTTGTCCAGGGACGCGCCATCGCTACCGCCGGCGCTATTCCACTCCTGGTGAAGCTGGTAGAGCCTGGAACCCCAGCGGAGGTGCAGAAGATAGCGATGGTTGCGCTGAGGAGCCTGGTCGCTGCTGATGACGCTCAGACACAGGCCGCCGTGATCGCCGCTGGAGTCATCCCGCGCATGGTGAAGCTGCTCAAACCTGGCTGTGCAGCGGAGGATCAGCAGGCAGCCATTGATGTGCTGGTGGATATGGCGACCGTCGGCACAGTGGTACCGGGCTCACAAATACACGCTGCCATCCTCGCTTCTGGTGCCGTCCCACCTCTATTGCAGCTGATGGAGTCTGGATCCTCACCTGAGGTGCAGGAGTCGGCCATTGGTGCGCTGAAGAGCCTGGCTGCTGTCGATCTTGCTCAGACACAGACTGCGATCATTGGCACTGGCATCATCCCACGTATGGTGCAGCTGCTGGGGCCTGCCACTGCAGCGGACGTGCAGACGGAAGCCATCGGTGCGCTGAGGAGCCTGGCTGCCGTCAGCGATCTAACAGACTACCCAACATCCGCATCAAAGTGCACCCAGATACACACAGCCATGTTTGCAGCTGGCGCACTCCCTCCCCTGGTGCAGCTGCTGGTGCGCGACACCCCAGAAGACGTGCAGGTGGCGGCGGCCGGCTTGCTGACCAAGCTGGCCTCCAGCGATGCTCGCCACCGAGTCGCCATCGTTGACGCTGGTGCCATCACACGCCTGAAACGCCTGGTGGGGCGTGGGACGGGCGCGAGCGCCCGTGTGCAGAGCGCGGTGTGCTCGGCGCTTGGTATCCTCGAGTGCTTCCAGCGCTTCAGTGTCTGAGCTTGATGCCTGCTGGCAAACCCTGGGGGGTTAGTCATGGTGGGGGAGGGGGCGAGTCGAGGTATGTGTGGCAGAGTATGAAGAACGAACGGTTTTTAAAGGGGGGAGAACGGCGGGCAGAACGGTCGGGGAGAAACTGTGTTGCAGCTGAAGCGCCATGAGCACACGCACGCAACAACACCGGGTGCTCTGTTAACATGCGTGTTCACACCATCTTCAGGTGTGAAGGTGCACCCGTCTGTAATCGTTGATGATGCTCACTAGACGATGACCACTACTAGACCAAAACTAAAGACAATGAGCACTGGCCCACCAAGATGTCGATTCAGTCTTGAGTCAACCAGCTCCTCTGCCCACCGCTGTGTGGTGCTCCTCCTGCACCCACTCTGCCTACTGCTCTTGTCTCAGCCTGTTCAAGTGCGTGTGTGGATTGTGTGGACTGGAGAAGCTGGACGTTCTCAGCGTCGTGCGAGCTTTCCAGTCGAATTTGTGAAGATAGAACCAAGCTGGTGTGGGCCAATCGGTGACTGGTTCACACATCCTGAGAGCCAGATGCTCCGATTGCAGACTTCCGATTGGGCTGGGAGTGGGCGCGTTAGATTCGTTTTGTGACACATGCCAAATGCAGGGTCATTCATGTGGTTCATTAGGTGGGAGGGTGTGGATGGGGCCTTGGAGTGTGGGGCTGTCCCGGCCGCCTTCTGAGGCCAACTTCTTTCAAGAAGTTGGAGTTTGCACAGCCACCAAATGAAAACATAGACAGGGGACAGTGTTGCGGAGCTGCCCACCAAGTCTCGACTGAAGCAGCTAAGCGGAAGGTGTGCTTCGGGTTGGTTGCTCCCTCCAGGGACTTTCCAGGGCGTCAGCACGCACGCCCACCAACGCACCCGCCCGCCCAACACACCCGCACGCCCACCAGCGCACCCACTCACCCACCCACCCACCCACCCACCCACCCACCACCCTGGGGCGGCCCGCAGGCGCCACGTGCATCAGAAAGGACCCTAATTTGTGGAAAGCACGCTGGGCAGGACCTGAAAAATCCGATATGAATTCCATGCTCGCTGAATACCTGCTGACTACCTTGCTCGCCTGCCTTTCCAGCTCCACAATTCCACCGCACATGGAAGTGTGGAAGTGTGAAGCCCAAGTGAAGCCAAATCAGGGGCCAAATAAGAGGAGGGGCCCTCCACGAGTAGTACAAACCCTACCCCGAACAGTATCACGTGGGATCAGTTAGAACCACGTGGTCTCAAACAGGCGCGGCATTGTACGCGAGCGTAACAGCACCGAGCCTTCCGCCTCGGCGTCCAGCACGGATGAGGTGGGTGTTCCATCACGCATTGCGCTGCATTGCCTGTGATGCTGTGCACCCATGCCACGTCAGCCATCGCCGCTGCAAGCCATGCAAGCCCCATGCATGCAAGCACGCATGGAGCTGTGCAACCTTGCTTGTTCCTTGCGTGTGGCGCTGCTGCTTGCCCACCCACCCACCATCCCTCGGGCTGCAACTCAAGCGTGGAGTGCACGTGCACGCGTGCAGGACCCACCCACCACACGAGGCGGCTCTGCAATGAGCGCAAGTGGTGCGAGATCGCGTGCAGAGCAGCTGCGGGATGTTGAACGGCTGGAACAGTGTATCCTGCAGAATCCAGAGACCCGTTGGGAGGTTCAACGGTCGATCATTCGTGAGCATGTGGAGCGGCAGCCCGACCACCCATCTAGATCTGCCGCCCTTGCTCCAGAGCCTGCAATGATGAGGCAAATTTCCGACTCCATTGCCGCCAATGGTGGTACCGCGGACCTCAGTGACGCTGCTGCAGAAGGCGATGTGGGCGTCATGCGCCTGCTGCTCGACCACCCGTCTGCCGACGCAGCCGCCATGATCAAGCACCGAGATCGAGATTACAAAGGTGCCACCGCATTCATACTGGCTATCAAGGCAGGCCAGGTGAACGCGATGCGCCTGCTGCTCGACCACTCGCGTGCCTACGCAGCGGACACGATGATGCGCACAGATTGCGTCGGCCGTACCGCCCTGATGTACGCTGCTCAGGCAGGCCAGATGGACATACTGCGCTTGCTGCTCACCCACCCATCTGCAGACTTCCACTATATGTATACGAGAGGTGAGGCTCCTACTGTCGCCAGATTGTTGCTGGGGCATCAACCTTGGCCCGGGAGCACAGACACCTCCGCCCTCATGGTGGCTGCGAAGGAGGGCCATGTGGACGTCATGCGCCTCATGCTCGATCTCCCGTGTGCCGACCCAGCATTCATGGTTATTGATGCAGATGATGATGGTATCACTGCCTTCATGCTGGCTGCAAAGGCAGGCCAGGTGGAGGCCATGCGTGTCCTGCTCGACCACCCGTCTGCCAACGCAGCAGTGATGATGATGCAGACAAATGTGCGCGCCCAGCGCCTAATGGTGGAGTACGCGCAAGAATTACGAGCAGCTGTGGTGAGTGACACAGATGAGGAGGGTACTACTGCACTGATGATGGCTGCAAAGGCAGGCCAGCTGCGTGCTATGTGTGTGCTGCTCGATCACCCATCAGCCAACGCAGCAGTGATGATGACGCAGAGAGACGCCGATGGTGCTACCGCCTTCGTCGGTGCTGCCGAGGCAGGCCAGGTGGAGGCCATGCGGTTGCTGCTCGACCACCCGCGCGCCGACCCAGCAGCCATGATGGTGGTCGACGGCGCTGGGGGTCGCCCCACTGCGCTCGTGGCGGCTGCGGGCTTTGCAGCTGGGCAGGGCCAGGGTGGCGATGGTGACGAATCTGATTCTGAATCTGATTCTGACTATGAGGATGTCGACGAGCCGATTGCCACGCGCCTCCCTGCGTCCTGCGCCCCCCTGCTGCTCCTGCTGCGCCGTGTCGCAGCGGAGCCGCGGCCAAGCGACGCCCAGCAGGCGCACATGAGCCTGGTGATGGAGGCGTTCTGCCAGGGCCCGCTGTCGCAGGCGATGCTTGACGATGACGAGTCGGACGCCGCCCGCGACGAGTGCATCTGCCTGCTGCTTGAGCATGCTGCACGCGGCTACGACTCCAACATCCCCGCGGTGACACGCATCGTGCGTGAGCTAGCTGCATTGGCACGCGTGCCGCAGCGCATCAACGAGGCCGTCCTGGGCATGGCATTTGCGGCGCTAACCGCGTGAAGCCTGAACAGAGTGACTCGGCTGCATGCTCGTGTCGACACCGAGCTGCCTTTTTTGTGGTGTGTGAGCATGTGCGCGTGCACTGCTCCCTACTCTGCCTGATGCACCCAGCTGGCGGCCCAATAATCCCGTCCCCGAACCTTCACCAGAGCACGTTGTGCAGCGCTCGTGTCCCCTCTTGCGATTTACCTGCTCCCTGGTAGGAAAGACCTTTCCTGCTTGCGAGTAAGTGTGTATAATACTTGGTTGTGCCATGCCAGCGGCGGAGCCCGATCGTTGCTGAGCAGAGTCAGACGTGGGTGTGCACTCGAATGCTGGTCACATGGGCTAACTGCGTCACACAGCCCTAGCGACGGCCCGCTCAGATCTAGCCAGCCAATGTCACAGCCATATCGTGTCTATCATAGTAGTAGTAGCCAGCCTGCCTGTCTTGCTAGCGGAGTGTGTCGTGCAGTAGCTGCACAACTGCGCTGGCAACGTGCGCTGCGAGAGGCCGGCTGGCGGCGGAGTGGTGTCTGCGTCGCTCCTTAACGCCAAGCCCGCCGTCGGTGGCATCAGTGTGGTGCCGCACCGGGGCGGCGTGCTGCGTGTGCTCTTCACCGTGACGTTCGACGTCGCGGCCGACACCGTCGTGCGCTACCGCCACCGACTGCGCAGCGGCGGCCGGATGTCCAACATCTTCGACGTGCTGAGTGACCGCGAGGAGGCGCGTCACCAGGCGCTGTGGCCCGCTTTCGTCGCCGCCAAGGCTGCGGGCAAGCGGGCGCAGTTCCACCGTGCGCGCCTCGTGGTTGACGGCGAGCGGGTGGCTGCACCTGTTTGCCAGTTGCATCCCCTCTGGGGGTGTGTTTGAAGGGGAGGTGGTGCCACACGCGTGCGGTGGCGGGTGCGGTGTGGTCGCTGGGTAGAGGTGCTGCGGCGGGTGCTACCAGCCCCGCTTCCAGTGGTTTGGGGGAGGGCTTTATGGTCCCTTTATGGTTTTATACCTTGGGCCCGCCCCCCGGCCACTGGAGGGGTTGGGTGTGGAGCCTGCATTGTGGTGCTGCTTGCTTGGCGCCCGCCACTGCGTGGTTGGCGCTACCGTGGGCTACTTTTGTAGCTTGACCTTTTTGGTGGGCCTCGTGCCTGCTCTCTCAAGTCCCGCTGGAGCTTTGGAACCGAACGTGTGACCGCCGGCAGTGGATTGTAAAACTCTCATAAAAAAAATAGTATGTGTTTCATTGTATGCAGATCGCAGACGCAGCTCGGCAGCCCCACTGGGCCAGGGCTATCGGCCTGCCAGGCACCCTCTCTCTCTGTCTCTCTCTATCCAGATCTAGCTAGGATTTCCACTCATTTAGCTTGGCAGGTGCTGCGCACGCGCTGCATGCGCCCCTCGCAGCCAACGCAGCGGCACGAAGGGTACGGCGAGGTCAGGTGCTCGAACTGCTGCCTCAGGTACCGGTTGGCCACATCCGCGCACACAAGCGGGTACAGCTCCAGATCGAGCAGCTGCACACGCAGCGGGACGGGGCACGTGTCGGTCACGGGTGCGCGCGCGCGTGTGTGTGTGTGTGTGTGTGAGGGGGGGGGGCACAAACAAATTTTTCTTACAAACAAACGTTTTCTGCACGAAATATAGCAAAAGACGACCGATGCAATGTCGCGAGGGGTGGACGCGAGTGTGGGTGTGGGTGTGGGACCTCGGGGGGGGGGGGGGAAAGGGGTCGCTTCGTTGCTTGACGCCCCGATCATTCGTCCCACTCCGTCTGTGCAACAGCTTTCGTGAGGCTGCGCAGCGTCTGTGTTAGGGTTGCCAGATCAGAGTGCCGATCGGCAGCATGGATGGAGGACGCAACCTTGCCCAGCAGTTCGAGTGGGGGATGAATGGGGGCATGGACCCGTCGCAGTGGGCGACCATGGAGCAGCAGCAGCAGCAGCAGCAGCAGCACGCCATGATGCAGCCTCCCATGCCCATGTATCCCATGATGCACCAGCCTCCGGCCATGCAGCCGATGCAGTCGCCGCCGCCACCGGCCATGCCCATGCAGCCGCAGCAGCCGCAGCAGCCGCAGCAAGGGATGGATGACAAGCAGCTCAGCAAGACGACGGTGTATGTCGGGGGGCTGCCGACCGCCGCCGCCGCGGAAGGCGAGGCCGCCATGCGCGGATGGCGCATGGGCGCATGGCGCGTGGGCCCATGCAGCGCCAACCGCATGGGCACACACAACTCACGCACGCGACCCCCTCCCCTCCCCACACACTTACCTCCCCCATCCTCCCTCGTCCCCTGTCCCTCTCCCCTCCCCTCTCCCTCCCCCATGCAGGCAGCGAGGGTGCCACCGAGGCCAAGGTCCGCGAGTTCTTCACCGTGCACTGCGGCCCAATCCGCGGCATCCGCGCGCAGCCCAACAAGGGCTTCTGCTTCATCGAGTTTGAGGCGGAGGGCGCCGCGCAGGCGGCGGTGGCGCTGACGGGCAGCCAGGCACCGGGCTTGCCCGGCCGACTGATGGTCGTGAGTGCTGGGCTCTGGGCTCTGGCGCACGTAGAGCAGCATGGGAATGCCCCTGCCTTGTCTTCCTTTCTCGTGCCAGCCTGCCTGTTGCCCTGCCGAGCAGCCAGGCGCCGGGCGCGCCCGGCCGACCGATGGTGGTGACTGCTGGGCTCTGGGCTGGCGCACGCAGAGCAGCGGCAGCGCCTCTCTGCCCCTCCCCCCCCCTCGCCTGCCTGCTAGCGGCGGCGGTGGCGGTGGCAGCGCAGTGCCACCTTTCCCCTCACCTGCTGTGCCTGCGTCCCCCACGTGCCTACGCAGCATCGGCACGCCAGGGCGCCCCTGCGTGCCTGGCCCTGCGCCACTCTCCTGCCCCTGCCCCTGCCCCACCCACCCACCCTCACCCGCACTCGCCCCATGCCGCCCGCCCCGCTCCCCTGCCTCTCGCGTGCGCCCGCGCAGCGCGCCGCATACGACCGTGTCCGCGCGACACACGGCGCGCAGCAGGCCCAGTCCGGGGCGGGCATGGCGCCGCACGGCCACGCCATGCACGGCGGCGGCGGCAGCGACGGCGGCATGGGCCCGATGAGGGGCGGCCCGATGGGGGGCGGTCCGATGGGGGGCGGTCCGATGGGGAACGATCCTATGGGGGGTGGTCCGATGGGGGGCCCGATGGGTGGTCCCATGGGGGGCTCGATGGGCGGTCCCATGGGGGGCCCGATGGGCGGCCAGATGGGCGGGCCGCAGATGGGCGGCCCTATCATCATGATGGGCGGCCCGCCGATGGGCGGCCCGCCGATGGGCATGGGCATGGAGCCCATGCAGTACGGCTACGACGCCATGGCGATGCAGCAGCAGCAGCAGCAGCAGCAGCCGATGCAGGCGCCTATGCAGCAGGGCGGCGGCGGTATGTGGCTGGACCCGCAGCAGCATCATCAGCAGCAGCAGCAGCCCCAGGACCCCGCGGCAGCGTTCGGCAGAGGCAGCGGCAGCGACGTCGGCGGGGTGTGGGTGCCCCCGCCCGCGCCGCCCCCGGGAGCGCCCATTCTCGAGCTGCGGGAGAACCGCGAGAGGCCGCGCGAGAAGAAGCCGCGCCGCCCGCGGTCGCCCAGCCCCCCACGCATGCCGCGCTACAGGTGGGAGAGTGGGAGATAGGGAGAGAGGGAGAGAGGGAGAGAGGGAGAGAGGGAGAGAGGGAGCGAGGGAGCGAGGGACCGAGGGAGCGAGGGAGCGAGGGAGCGAGGGAGCGAGGGAGCGAGGGAGCGAGGGAGCGAGGGAGCGAGGGAGCGAGGGAGCGAGGGAGAGAGGGAGAGAGGGAGAGAGGGAGAGAGGGAGAGAGGGAGAGAGGAAGAGAGGGAGGGGAGAGGAAAGAGGGAAGAGAAAAGAGGGAGTGGGAGAGAGGGAGAGAGTTAGGGAGGAGAGAGGAAAGAGGGAAGAAGGAAGAGGGAAGAGGGAAGAGAGAAGAGGGAACAGGGAACAGGGAGTGGGAGAGAGGGAGAGAGAGTTAGGGAGGGAGAGGGAGGGAGAGAGCGGGAGATGGAGGGAGAGGGAGGGAGAGGGATGGAGAGGGATGGAGAGGGAGGGAGAGCGAGGTATAGCGAGGGAGAGGGAGAGCTAGTGAGAGAGAGGGAGAGACAGAGAGCCCGTCGCGCATGCCGCGCTCAAGAGAGAGGCCACTGTTCGCCTACCACGCTGCAAGGGAGATAGAGAGACGGAGCAAGAGGGAGGGATCTCACAGCGCGCGCCCGTTGCGCGCGTGTGCCGCCGCCCTGCCCCTGCCCCGCCTACCCACCGCACGCACCACACACCACCATTACAGACACCCCAATGCCCCCCCCCCTGCCCCGTTGCACAGCGAGAACGAGAACCGCAAGGTCAAGGACCTGCTCAAGATGGTGAGTTGGGGCGCTCGCTGGCATGCATGCAATAACATGCTACAATAATAAGTAAGGAACAAGACTACCGTACGCGCCCTTGGCCTTCGCGGAGGGGTCGAAAGAATGAGTGTTTAACCGCTTCCAGCTTCGCGGGGGCGTCCATAACAATACTTATTTGTCAAGGTACTGCGATGCTAGTAAATCGCAGGACGGTGCTGCGATTTACTACAATTTGAGCGAGAACCGCAAGGTTAAGGACCTGCCCAAGATAGTGGGTTGGGACGTTCGCAGTCGCAGTCGCAGTAACAGTAACATCGGCCTCCCAGGAAAGACCCTACCTTCTAGTCAATAGTACCACCGCCCAGACCTGCTCAATACGGTGGGTGGGGACCAGTTGTTCCGCTGAGGCGATCCGCCTGCACGAGTTGAATACACAAAAATATATACACTGAGTTAAGGACGGATTTAGGATTTTCATAGGCTTTTTGGTCCAGATCAGCAATGCCTTGTACAGGATCACTGTCAGCGGGGTGCCTTAGCGGGTGGGTAACAGTTACAGCAACAGTAACATCGGCTTTCCAGCAGAGATTCCCTTTTAGTCATCGGAACAGACCCCGGATACGATCGAGGAGCTGCCCCCTCGGCTCGGGCGCGCAGCTGCTCCGCCCCCCCCCCCCCCACACTCACACAATGCACCACCACACACACTGAGCCGTTTCCCCCCCCCTCCCCTCTCGGAACAGACCCCGGATGCTATCGAGGAGCTGCCCCCGGCTTGGGCGCGCAGCTGCTCGGCCCCCGCCCCCCCCGCCCCCCCCACACACACGGGTCGAATACGCCATAAAAGGCGTCCGTCAGACTGAAAAATCCCACCGCCCCCTTCTCGGAACAGACCCCCGACGCGATTGAGGAGCTGCCCCCCGGCTCGGGTGCGCAGCTGCTCGGCGTCCCCGCTCCCCCCCCCACGCGCACACACACACACACTCACACAATACACACACACACGCACACGCACACCACACTGCCCCCCTCGAAACAGACCCCGGACGCGATCGAGGAACTGCCCCCCGGCTCGGGCGCGCAGCTGCTCGGCGCCCCTGGCCCTGGCGGCAACCTCGTGCATGCGATGGCGACTGTGTCTGCGTGGATGGAGGGCGGAGAGTGCACCAAGCGCACCGCCGACGCGTTTTTCGTGCACCTGCAGGTGCGTGTGTGTGTGGTGGTGGGGGGTGAAGTGTACGTGTGTGCGCGTGCGTGTGTGTGTGTGTGTGTGTGTGTGTGTGTGTGTGTCAACGCGTTGGCGACTGTGTCTGCGTGGGTGGAGGGCGAAGCGTGCACCAAGCGCACCGCCGACGCGTTTTTCGTGCACCTGCAGCTGTGTTTGTTGCGTGCGCGTGCGCGTGCGTGTGCGTGTGCGTGTGCGTGTATGTGACAAACCCCAAACCCACTCCATAGGTATGCAGGCGCGCGGCCGAGGCGCTTTGGCCACTGTTATATAATAAAAACGACCCCCATGCATCCGCAGCACATTGACACGAAGCTCAAGGAGGTGCAGGAGGCGGACGAGGAGCGCGCACACACACACACACACACATACACGCACGCATACATAGGCGCCTGACAGACTGTAAAATCGAGCCCCCCCCCCCCCCCCCCCCGACACACCCCACAGCACATTGACACGAAGCTCAAGGAGGTGCAGGAGGCGGACAACGAGTGCACACACACACACACAAGCGCGCACACACACACACACACACACACACACATGCACACACCGCAGCACATCGACACGAAGCTCAAGGAGGTGCAGGAGGCGGACTCTCTCTCTCTCTCACATACACACACGCAGACATAGGCATCTGACAGACTGTAAAATCACCCCCCCCACTCAACACACCCCGCAGCACATTGACACATAGCTCAAGGAGGTGCAGGAGGTGGACTTTCAAATACGCACACACACGCATAGGAGCACGCATGCTCCTACATAGGTATCTGACAGACTGTAAAATCGACCCCCGCCCACTCACACACCCCGCAGCATATTGACACGAAGCTCAAGGAGGTGCAGGAGGCGGACGAGGAGCGCACGATCGCGCGCAGGGCGGAGGACGCGGCATACATGCAGACGCTTCTCGCAAAGGTCAGGACATGGCACACACGCACACACACACACGCACACACACAAACTATGCTGCCACGAGGCCCACAGGTAACAGGTCGCGCTGCTGTAGCCACTGCGGGGGTGAGAGTGATCCCCCTGCAAGCCGTATACCGCTCGGGGCCGGATTTCTCATTCCCCCCCCCAAAAAACATCCCACACTTGATGGGAGAGGGCGTGGAGGGGTGCGTTGGGACGCTCTCGCCGAGAGCAGCACAACGGCAGGCATTGTGTGCTACACTCGCTATGTATTGAGCATGGTGTGAGCGGTCAAAGTTGCTTGAGCCGGGAAAAGCGAATTACTCAAATCCTTCCCAGGGTCACTGGGGGGAGTGTGAGGGAACCAAGGGGGGGGGGCGTTGATTGAGCCCCAAGAGGTAAGTCTGGCTTGCTGTAGCCACGGCGTGTGTGTGTGGGGGGGGAGGGAGGTAAGGGGGTGCCAGGTTGCGCACACGCCCCTGTCTCTCCCCCTCCACCTGGGGGGTGGCAGGTTGGCAGGCGGAAACGAATGCGCGCCATTGTGTCAAAGGAGGCGTTTGTGACCACTAGGGGGGGAGGGGGGACGGGGGAGGGTGAGGCAAAGAGGTTCGCAGGTTGGCAGGCTGCTGTCCCCCCCCCCCCTTGTCCCTCAATCTCCCCCAAGTGAGCGCGACCCCCCCAGGCATAGGCCTGCTAGGCCCCCTGCTCACCCCCCCCGGCCTATGCCCCCCTGCGCACGTACGCATGTGGTTTGTGCTGTGGCGCCCCCCCCCTGCGCGCGTGTGCTTTGGGTGCATTACTTTCTCGCCTGTATGCTGCTTTGTGCGCTGGCTGGCACGCTCGGATCGCCACGTTCAGGCGGCGCACCGCGCGACACTGCAGCCCCCCCCCCCACCACCACCCACGCACGCACGTTTTTTTTGCTTGTTCTTTGCTGTTTTGTACTGTGGTGAGCTCGGCTCACCAGGTGGAGGCGGTGCACCGCGCGATGCAGCAGGCGACCCCCCCCCCTGCGCACGCACGCTTGTTTGTTGCGTGCTGTTCTGTGCTGTTTTGTGCTGCGGATGATTATGTTCATTACTGTGCTGGCTCGGCTCTCCAATCTCCAGGTGGAGGCGGCGCACCGCGCGATGCAGCATGCGCAAACGCACACCTCCCTACACACCCCACTCCCAATGCGCACGCACGCTCGTGCTTTTTGTGCTGTTCTGTGCTGTTTTGTGCTGTGCCACGGATGATTATGTTCTCTGCTGTGCTGGCTTGGCTCTCCAATCTCCAGGTGCAGGCGGCGCACCGCGCGATGCAGCAGCCCCCCCCCCCCGCGCACACGCTTGTGTGTTTTGTGCCGTTATGCGCTGTGTTGCGCTGGCGAATGAAGCCCGTTTGTGCTGGCTCGGCTCTCCAATCTCCAGGTTGAGGCGGCGCACCGCGCGATGCAGCAGGCGCAGAAGCAGAAGGTCAAGGACAACTTCTCCAAGGCGAGTGAGCGATGGAGAGGGGTGCAGGGTTGCGGGTTTCAAGTGAGTTTTTTTCAGGGTACGTGGGGGTGTTTCAGTAGGGGTGTGGGCAGCAGAAGGTCGAGGGCTACTTCAACAAGGCAAGTGAGAGCGAGTGACCCTCGACCTTAGGGTCGAGGGTCACAGGTTGAAGTAGGCTGCAGCAGCAGCAGCAGCAGCAGAGACTCAAGGGCGCTAGTGTCAAGGCAAGTGAGAGCTGGATACGGGTTCAGGGTGCGGGGTTCGAGGGTCCAAGTAGGGGTTCGAGTAGGGGTTTGAGGGTTTACTAAGTAGGGGTTACGGCGGCAGAGAGTCGATGACGACCTTCTCCCTGGCGAGGTGAGCTGGCTTAGTTCAGGGTTCTGAAGCGGTTGGGTAGTGACTGACTGGGTGGGTGGGTGAGGTTTATGTAGGGGTGGGGGGTGGGACGACACAGGGGCGGGGTTCTGTCTTGCGACCACAGACACCAAGGCTAAGGGAGGGATTCGATGTAGGGTCCAGGGGAGAGCGGGACTGAGACCAAGGCAGAGGGGCATTGTGCGAGGGGTAGTGAGTCTAAGGCTGAGGGGCATTGCGAGATGGTCCCCCGCATCCCCCCCCGTTCCCTCCACTCGCTCCTGATCCTGATCCTGATCCTGATGCCCCCCCCCTCTCGACTATCTTGGTCCCTTGATATTGCGCTCCTCACTGACTGCTCCCCACAACCCACCCGCTACTCTGCGCCTCCCGCTGTTGCTTCTCGCTGTTGCTTCTTTGCTCCTCTGCTTCTGCTACTGATTCTCTGCTACTGCTGCTTCTGATTCTCTGCCACTGCTGCGACTGCTTCTGCTACTGCTGCTTCTGCTACTGCTGCTACTGCTCTCTCCACTGTTGCTCTCGACTGTGTGCTGCTACGCTGCTTCCGGTCGGTAGGTGCAGCGCAAGGCGCTCGAGCGCTGGGTGCAGGCGGCCGCGGACGCGCTCGAGGCGACGAGGTGGGTGCCCCCACACATGTGTGGGTTCCTCTGGTTTCCCACACTTGTGTGAATGTATCTGGTCTCTTGCGCTTGAGTGAAACTGTGGTGTTTCCCACACTTGTGCGCGGGGTGAGCGAGAGCGCACGCGACACATGGGAGGGCGCGGTGCGCGCGTGTGTGGAGCGTGTGCAAGGTGTGGCACGCCACACTTTCTCACTCTCGTGTGGAGTGTGAACCGAGGCGGGCAGACAGGTGAGAGCACGGCAGTGGTGTTCTTAGCGCCCCAGCAGCCCCCGCCGCCCCCGCTGCGAGGGGCAGAATGGGTAATTTTGCAGGAAAATTGCAGGGGCGAATCGCGGGAATTTCGCTCAAAAAAGTGTGGAACGATTTTCTCACTTCCCCGCAAAAACAAAATGCCTAATGGCGGGGGCAATTCGGCATGGTCCCTCAAATGTTGCGGGGGCAAACCCACTATTCTCTGTTTCCTCAAGGACACCACTGCAGAGCACGGGCGGTTCCGGCAAGCCACGCACCTCATCTACCGAAGGGCCCCGTGGATGAGGCTCGTTCTGAAGCCCCACCAACTTCCCAACGCGTGAGGCGCCGCCTCAGGCACCGCCTTAACTTGCGCGTCTCAAGACGCTGGGGGGCTGTGGTAGGGAAGGGGGGCATGTAACTAAATGTGACAATGTCTGTAGGGCCTGATTACTGCCTGATTACGGCTTTGAGTATCTGGACAATAGTTAAGGGAGCCTGATTGAAGCGCAACGTTCCACCAACAACGCCGCCGCCAAGGCTGCCAGGATTTGGTGTCATCCGTTGGGCCACTTTTGCCCCCTGGGTTGGCCCCAGGTTGGGTGGGGATGGCCTGGGACCGCTGGGCGAGGTGGCTTTGATCATCTGGACCAAAGGAAGCCTTCTTGAAGCTCAATAGCAGGGCGGCCCAATATAGGGGGGCAGGTGCCTCAGTGGTTGCGCTAAGGATGTTGGGGAAACGATGGCTCATCCCGGGCCTCACGCTCACTTCCTGAATCTCACCCCGCCAAAGGCGTTTTTTTGCTAAAAGTCTGAACGTGACAATTTCACACTTTTCGGGTCGAAATCCGCGCAGTCTCACCCCGCCGGCCCAAACGGGCCACCTCACCCCGCAAGTGCACGTTTTGCGGGGTGCGGGGTGGCTAACGGAAGCACCGAGGTGCCTGCGCGGAACCACTGGGGGAGGCCACGGTGATGTGAGGAATTCGAATGGGCGTAAGAAGGACTCCCTGCGTGTGCACGCGGCCGTTGGCATTCCCCGGCGGCCGAGCACACAACCGATGCCCCGCCATGCCGCGCTGCACACACACACACACACACATGCACACACACACACACACACACACACACTCGCGCCCCCATGCGCGGTCACCTTGGCCCCCGTGTGTGTCCGCGTGCGTGTGTGCACCCCACACCCCACACCCCACACACACACGCAAGAACAGGCTGCTCTTGCGCGCGAGTGGCGGGGTCCGTGTGTGTGCGCGTGCACGCAAACACACACACACACACACACCACGTGCGCTTACCTTGGCTCCTGTGTACGTGCGCGTGTGCACCCCCCCCCCCGGACCCCAAGCGCGCTCACTTGTGCCCCCGTGTGTGTGTGTGTGTGTGTGTGTGTGTGTGTGTGTGCGTGTGTGTGCGCGCCCCACCCACCCACACTCACTCTCTTCTGCCCCCGTGTGTGCCACACATACACACACACACACCAACATGCTGCTTGTGTGTGTGCGCCCCACCCACCCACCCACGCTCACTTTTGCCCCCGTGTGTGCACACACCCCCACACACCCAAACAGGCTGCTTGTGCGCGCACGCGTGATGGGGTCCGTCAAGGAGGAGGACATGGACATGGAGGACGCCGCAGACGCCAAGCCGCCGGTGTGTGTGTGTGTGCGTGTGTGTGTGTGTGTGTGTGTTTATGTGTATGTGTGTGTGTGTGAGGACATGGGCGTGGCAGACGCCAAGCCGCCGGTGCGATTTAACTATTAGGAGTTCCTATTAAGAGTTCTTCCTACCCCTAGCTATAACCCTGACTATAACCCCTAAAACCTGAAACACACATTTGTTCGAGTTTCAGGTTTCAGGTGTAGGGCTTAGGTGTGTGTGTGTGCATGCGCGCACGTGTGTGTGTGTGTGTATGTGTGTGTGGTCGATTTTACAGTCCGTCGGACGCCTTTGATGGTGTGTGCGTGTGTGTGCCGCCACCGCTACCGCCTCGACAATTTGTCTGTCGCATACATACGCGCACAAACAAACACACACACACACGCACGTACAGATGCACACGAACGCACGCACAGCCCCCACCCCTCATACGCAGACACGCACCCCCCCTCACCCCACACAAACACCCCCATTCTCCCGCAGGCTCCCCCGGGCCCGCCCCCGCCCAAGCCGCCGCCCGTGCCCAAGCACACGCACGTACACACACACAACACACACACACGTACCCCCCCCCCCCCCCACACACACACTCACCCTCCCATTCTCCCGCAGGCTGCCCCGGGCCCGCCACCGCCCAAGCCGCCGCCCGTGCCCAAGCTCACGCACGTACACACACACACACACGTACCCCCCTCCTCCCCACACACCCTCTTATTCTCCCGCAGGCTCCCCCTGGCCCGCCCCCGCCCAAGCCGCCGCCCGCGCCCAAGCTCGAGCCTGCTGGCCTGGCGCCGCCGCCGCCCAAGCACGCTGCGGTGAGACCGCTCCTTACGGTGGGAGGGTTTTAGGGTTTACGAACCAAACCCTGAACTCCTGTTCAGGACCGAAAGCCTCATCTCTTTACCCTTGATCCGAGGCCTCCGAAGCCCTTTCCCCAAACCCTAAACCCGCGCCTGCTGGCCTGGCGCCGCCGCCGCCCAAGAATGCTGCGGTGAGAATACCCTTGACGATTTTAGGGTTTTAGGGTTTACAAACCTAACCCTTGACTCCTGTTCAAGCCTGAAAACCTCGTTCATTTACCCTTGATCCGAGGCCTCCGAAGCCCTTTCCCCAAACCCTAAACCCGCGCCTGCTGGCCTGGCGCCGCCGCCGCCCAAGATTGCTGCGGTGAGAGTACCCTTGACGATTTTAGGGTTTTAGGGTTTACGAACCTAACCCTTGACTCCTGTTCAGGACCGAAAGCCTCGTCCATTTACCCTTGATCTGAGGCCTCCGAAGCCCTTTCCCCCAAATCCTAAACACGCACCTGCTGGCCTGGCGCCGCCGCCGCCCAAGAACGCTGCGGTGAGACTACCCCTTGCGGTGGGAGCGTTTTAGGGTTAACGAACCGAACCCTCAACTCCTGTTCAAGCCTGAAAACCTCGTTCATTTACCCTTGATCCGAGGCCTCCGAAGCCCTTTCCCCAAACCCTAAACCCGCGCCTGCTGGCCTGGCGCCGCCGCCGCCCAAGATTGCTGCGGTGAGAATACCCTTGACGATTTTAGGGTTTTAGGGTTTACGAACCTAACCCTTGACTCCTGTTCAGGACCGAAAGCCTCGTCCATTTACCCTTGATCTGAGGCCTCCGAAGCCCTTTCCCCAAAATCCTAAACACGCACCTGCTGGCCTGGCGCCGCCGCCGCCCAAGAACGCTGCGGTGAGACTACCCCTTGCGGTGGGAGCGTTTTAGGGTTAACGAACCGAACCCTCAACTCCTGTTCAAGCCTGAAAACCTCATGTCTTTACCCTTGATTCGAGGCCTCCGAAGCCCTTTCCCCCAAACCCTAAACCTCGGGCCTGCTGGCCTGGCGCCGCCGCCGCTCAAGATTGTGGTGCGTGAAAACGCCCTTTAAAGGAGCCCCAAAACCGCGCAACGTTGCATCCGAAGCCCTCGACCCTTGGACATCCAAAGCCCTCAACCCTGCACCCTTGACCATCACCCCCCGCCCGCCGAAGACTGTCCGCCCCAAGCCGCCGCCGCCCAAGACTGCTCCAGAGAGCAAACCCTATGACCCCTAAGTAACCTTAAGCCCTAAACCCCGAGCCCTGAACCCTCAACTCCATAAGCCCTGAACCCTTGACCATCAACCCTGGCCCGACGTCCCGGCGCCGCCGCTGCGAAGGAAACCCATAACCCCGAAAACCCTCAACCCTCAACCCTGGACCCTACTGATTCTCAACCAGAAGCCACAAACTCTCCACCCTTAACTTTCAGCCCTTTCCCCCCTGCCCCATGCTTCCTCAGCCCTAGCCCCACCGTGCAGGCCCTTTGGGCGGGCTCGCTCAGCTGTCACCTAGCCACCCAGTGATTTCCTTTGCGGCTGTCCACAGCCATTTGGCTGTATCCCGGCTGTACTTTATCCTTGCACACAGCTCAAACCATCCAGTGGATTGTTAGTCTGACGAGCCCGCCAGACAGAGCACGCCAAGAGCTTTCAAATCACCTATGTATGAGGACAAACGGTCAACGGGAGGTCAACGGTCAACGCGGGGAAATCCGGCTGTGGAAGAATTAAGTAAAAATCCCGAAAAGGAAATCACTGTCCCCCCCCCCCCCCAAACACACACACCAACAAACAAAAAACCACGCATCCTCTCTCAGAGCCCTCACAAAACACCCCCCCCAAACACCCCACGCCGAAAGCCCCCAGGCCTCCTCCCGACCCTCCTCCTGAATCCCCTTCTTGTTGGGATTCGGTGCGGCTGATGAAACCAGCAGTGGGCCTTCACAGACATCTTAGCGCCAAGACGTCTGTGAAGGCCCACTGCTGGTTGATCAGCCGCACCGAACCCCAACACTTCTCAACCCGTAACCTCCTCCTCAACCTTGACCCCAAACCCCGAAAGGCTGCCGACGGAGAGGCGCCCGGGGCGCAGCGCCCGCGCGCCGACGACCCCAAACACCCCAAACACCCCACCCCGAAAGCCCCCAGGCCCCTCCTGACCCTCCTCCTGAATCCCCCTCTCAACCCTTAACCTCCTCCTAACCCCTTACCCCAAATCCCGAAGGCCGCCGGCGGAGAGGCGTCCGGGGCCAAGCGCCCGCGCGCCGATGAGCCCAAGGACAAGTGAGTGTGATGGCACAGGGGGGGGGGGGAGTGTGTGTGTGGGGGAGTTCCGCAGGGGCGTGCTTTGATCGCGTTGGTTGTGTTGGTAGTAGCAGAGACGTGCGGTGGAGGCTGCGGCGGCGACCGCGAGCTGAAGGACAAGTGCGTGTGATGTGGCACGCGAGTGTGTGTGTGAGTGTGTGTGTGTGTGTGTGTGTGTGTGCGTGCGGGGCTCCGCATGGGTGTGCCTGCTCGCTGCGTTGTTGGTGGTACGAAAAATACAACGGTAGTACAACAAAGACGAGTGGGGCCAAGCGCCCGCGCGCCGACGAGCCCAAGGACAAGTGAGTGTGATGTGGCAAATACCGTCCACATTGTTTGCCTTCGCAGGGGGGCTGGGGGGAGGGTCGAAATTATAGTTGATTTATGCGATCGCGGGGGTCGTTTTTCGTCGATTTGACACCCTAAAACGCGATTTCGACTATTTCTATTAGTTTCTCAGCTGTGCGGGGGGGGGGGGGGCAGAATACGATATGGATTCGCAAAGGCAAAGGGCACGCCGGTACGACGCCGGTACGACGCCGGCACGACGGTACGCCTTACTTGGCTCCTACCTGCTTGAAGCATGGGCCGACGGGGCTCCGCAAAACATACACGCAGGGCCCTTTTACCGCCTGCAATTTATGGCAGTGATGGGCATGGGGGGGGGGCGTGTGTGCCTGCTCGCGTGTTGTGTAGGTAATAGCAAAAAAACGCCGTGGAGGCTGCAGGCGAGCCTAAGAACAAGTGAGTGTGACGGCACGGGCGGGGGGGGGGGGGGGGGGGCAGTGATTTTGTTTTTGGCTTTACACAGTCATTTGGCTGTATCACGCGCGCGCGCACAGACGCGCGCACATGCACGCGCACACACACACACACACACACATGCGCGTGCGCACACACACACACACACACACACACGCATGCATGCACACACAAACGCGCACACACACGCGTACACGCGCGCGTGCACTCACCCAAACACGCACGTTGTGCCCCCCCCCCGCACACACACACACACACAACACACACACACCAGTGGTGTCATTAGCGCCCCCGCAGCCCCGGCAGCCTCCGCTGCGGGGGCAACCCGGGAAATTATTCCACATGCGCGCACACACACACGCGCACACGCACAATCCCCCCCCACCCACACAAAACACAACACACACACACACACACACACACGCCGCACATGCACACCCACCCACCCACCCACACCCACACGCACACAGGTGCATGGACCTGTTGTTGCCCCCCCCTCCCCCAACACACACACACACACACGCACACAGGTACATGGACCTCCTGCCGTTGCCCCCCCAAACACACACACACAAACACACACACACACACGCGCAAACACACACACACACGCACACAGGTACATGGACCTCCTGTCGTCGCGCATCAACGTGCTCGAGTCGCTGCTCATGAAGGGTGGCAAGGTGTGCGCCTGCCGCTGGGGTTGTTTAGGGTTTAGGGCTTAGGGTTTAGGGTTTTAGGGTTTAGTGTTTAGGGGGCATGGGGTCCTAGGGCTGGGGTTGGGGGCATGGGCTTGGGCTTGGGGTTAGGGGCATGGGGTTCCAGGGCTTCCCAGGGCCCAGGAAGGGTCTTGTAGACGAGCCCCTGGGGTGCTTAAACCCTAAACCCCAAACCCTTAACCTCTGAAGTGCTGCTGCTGCTGCTGCTGCCGCTGCCGCTGCCGCTGCTGCTGCTGCTGCCGCTGCCGCTGCCGCTGCTGCCGCTGCTGCCGCTGCCGCTGCTGCTGCTGCCGCTGCTGCCGCTGCCGCCGCTGCTCCTGCTGCTCCTGCTGCTGCTGCTCCTGCTGCTCCTGCTGCTCCTGCTGCCGCTGCCGCTGCTGCTGCAGCGCCGCTGCAACACACCACTCACTGCTGACTCGCAGTGCACGCAAACCCTCACTAAACCCTATCAACACCAAACGTGCGCAGGGCGAGCCGGACCGCGCGCCCGCTGCGCTGCTCGCGTGCCGTGCGCTCCACCTCGCGTCCTACCCTTAACCCTGTACTATAAACCCTATCAACTCCCTATCAACCTCAAACACTTAACCCACGTAGGGCGAGCCGGACCGAGCGCCCGCTGCGCTGCGCGCGTGCCTCGCGGCCCACCTTGCGTCCATCCCTACACCCCCAACCCTAAACCCTGAACCCTGAATCCTGTACCCTAAACTCTATCAAACCCACCAAACCATTTACCCGCGTAGGGCGAGCCGGACTGCACGCCCGCCGCGCTGCGCGCGTGCCTCGCGGTCAACCTTGCGTCTTACCTTGAACTTCCAACCCCGGACCCCCAACCCTAAACCCTTAACCCTTTTCCCCTAAACCCTATCAACCCCACCCAACCATTCCCCCGCGTAGGGCGAGCCGGACCGCGCGCCCGCTGCGCTGCTCGCGTGCCTCGCGGTCCACCTTGCGTCCTACCCCGACGGCGCGACGCTCGAGACGCTCGTCGCGTACGTGCGCGGCCTGCTGGCGGCGTCCGCTGGCGGGGCGGCCGTGGTCGACAGCGCGCTCGCCGAGGCGGTCACGGCGTGCCTCGAGCGCTCTCCGGGTGCGTTTGTAGGCGTGTCGCCAGGAGCCGACACATATACACACGCGTGCGCGCACGCGCGCGTACACACACACACACACACGCATACACGCACACACACGCACATACATACATACACACACGTGCATGCCCCCCACACACACGCACATGCTCACACACACACGCACACACACACACGCATGCCCCCCCCTATCGCAAGTTGCCGTTTGAATGTCCCCGTTCAGACCTTCCTCAGAAGGTCTGAAAAGGGTTCCGGTGGAGCGATAGAAGCTGACGGAAGGTAACGTGGACCCCCCCCTGTCAGCAATAGAGGCTGACGGAAGGTAATGTGGACCCCCCCCCTGTCAGCACTGCGTCATCATGCGAGCACGCCGTCCGCCCCGCGCGCGCGTGCCAACATATCCTATATATGCATAGCGTCGCATGTGTCTTGCAGGCGATCGCTGCAGTTCTTTGGGGGAGATTAGTGAGCGAGGGGATGTGTGAACTACATCTAACTCTCGCCGCCGTCCCGCGCCGACCTCAGCCTGGGCATTACGTCATCGCATGTAATTTGCGATGCACCAAGGGGAGGGGGGTACCGGAAACGGGGCAGGTGGGCCACGCGTGTTGGGCGCCGCAGTGGGAGCGCGCAGCCCCAGAGCAACGCCGCAGGGAAGAGGCCGACACCCACCAAACATGCCGTTGGGAGCTTCTTCCCATAAGGGCAGCGGGGAGCAGCGGGGCTGCCCCAGCACTGTCCATGCGTGCATGCATGGACGCGTGGGCGTGGTGCCCGTGGGAGATGGCCATTGGGGAGGGGGGGTCTCTCATAGGGAGCATGGGGGGCCTGGTGGGAGCTGTAGGGGGTGCGGGGGCTGAAGGGGGGAGGCAGTGTGTGTGTGTGTGTGAGTGCGTCAGGGGGGTGTATGTGTGGGCGTTTGTGGACATGTGCTGTGTGTGTGCGTGTGTGTTGTGTGTGTGTTGTTGGGGGGGGGGCATCGACACACCACTGAACGAGCCGCGACGCAGTAACAGTAACACGGGGTTTCCAGCTAAGCAGGCTACTCTTCTACTAGAGGCACCCGCCCATACTCCAGCACACTTAAGTACTAGAGTACCGCCGGCTCCCAGCCGATAGACTACCGCTCCCGCCGGCTAGACTACCCCAAACAGCGGTCTCTGAGAGACATGTCTGGCAAGGAGCATATAGTAGAGGACCTTCCTCAGGGTCACAGTAGTGGCCGCGACGCAGGAGCCTTACAATTACTTAGGAACCCCAAAACATGAAAACGCCATTTCACCCTTTCGAAGTCAGCATGCGCGCAGCCCCAGCACCCCAGTCCCCGAGAAACGATTATAGATCGATCGAGGACCCTCCTACGTTGGTCGGCGCTGCGCAAGGGGCGCGAGGGGCGACATTAGGTGTCAGTTGTCGGCTTCAGCCGACACCAAAACGCGCCTCATGGCGCCTCCCAACGCTCCCCATGCAAACTCAATACACTGGCGATCCATTCTAAGGGTCTCGCGTGCATTGCCAGTGGTGGAGGGTGCCATGCGGTGGTTTCAAGCAGAATGTCGTTTTCGCGTTTTCGCGTTTTTCGATTTTCGCAAAGTAACATTCAAACGGCAACTTGCGATAACACACACACACACACACCAGCGTGGCAGCGAACCCACCCTCGCTCGCTCACACACCGCCACCGTTGTGCAGGTGCGTTCACGCCCACGGGCAGCGAGGACGGCCCGACGCACTGGATGCTCACCGCGATGCGCGACCTGGCGCAGCACCTGCCGCACGTGCTGGGCGCCGAGGGCAAGGCAGCATGAACCAAATGGCTCTGATGATGTCTACAGACATCACCTGTAGCGCAAGGGGGTGGGGGTGTAAACGTTGAGCTATCACCCGTTCTGACTTTCCAGGCCGCAGCCCACTCCAGTCTCTTCGCTTCCTGTAGTTAACCCTCAGTCAACTCGTTGACCTGGGCTTTGCCTTGGGGAAGAGTGGGAGTCTGACACCGCACCGCGCGCCTCCACGGGCCTTGCTAAGCTCGCTGTGACTCCAAGGTGTCGGTTTCACTGCGCTCTCCCGTTGGGTCTTCCTTGAGGGTCTCTGTTGGGTCCACACTGGAACAAAATCGACGGAATGCGGAATGGGGTCCACGGTGGACACTTCATCCACCATCGTTGCCGTTCTTTGTGTGCTTACCCTATCATCATCATCTGCCGACCCGCATGGGTGCTGACGGCTAGGAGCACGACAGCTCTGACAACGCGCACGCGGACTAGACTTGGGGGTTCTCCCCAGAGAGATGGAGAGAATGGCCGCGCGCCCCCCTCTCAAGTATAAGATTAGAATCGGGGCCAAGAAGCTGGTGGCCGCTGGAGGGAGCGACTCAGGTGGGGAGGCGTGGCATGGGAGGCACATGGAACAGCTCTGGGGGAAGCAGGACGTCACGCACGTCGCGCTCCTCCATTGCAGGTGCCACCGCGGTACGAAGTGGCTCATCTTCTCCACGTGGTGGTGAGGCGGGGCGGAGGGGAAGAGGGCATGCATGGGCTTCCAGCTTCTGTCTCGGATGCCTGACGGTGTTGTGTTTTGTGCTCCTTGCAGGCGCAGCTCGCACCAAGCACGCGCGTGTGCGTGCACTTCTGGCCGGATTTCCCAAGCCCAGCGAGGCGGGGGCCATCGGTGAGGCGGTGGGGAGGAATGGCGTGTGTAGCAAACTGAGACGTGCCGAGCATCGCTCACATCGGCCCCACCTCTCCGCCCCGCAGTCTCGTGCCTAGCGGCGCTCGGTGCACCATTCGCCAACCTGCCGACCGACTGGGACAAGGGCCTGGTGCGTGCCCCGGATTGTGCTGTGCGTGCGCATCTCAGTGGCATGCTTCCTTCCCTACTCACCATGCCCTACCTCTCCCATCAGGCGCTCTCACCCGCGCTCGCCGACTTTGCGGTGCTCCAGGAGGGCGGCGTTGTCCCTCAGCGCGTGGCGAAGAAGCGACGACGGGGCGCAGACGCGGAGGGAGCAGCGCCCCAGCGCAGACGCACCGCAGAAGACATCCCCGCGGCGCAGGCGCCACGCCACGGGGCCGTGCCGCCCGTCGATGAGGATGGCGGGGTGGGGCCCAGCGCAGCGGACACGGCGTCGCCGAGCGATGAACGGCAGGCACACCTACAGGCAGGGGCCAACCTCCATGTGCAGACCCCCATGCCGCGCATGGAGACCAAATCCACCCCGGTCAACGACCTGGTGGGCGCGGGGGGGGTGGGCCGGCCTCCGGATCAGCAGACGTACGGCGACGACCGGCCGGCGACCAAGGGGGGCGCGGGCGACCCGGAGGTGGGCCCGCATGGCTCGTCTACGAGCGACGAGGCCAACAACCGCTCCATCCCCAGCCCAGACGGTCCGGGCAGCGAGAACATAGATAAGCTGGGCAGCGCGGCAGCAGGGTCGGGCAGCGCGGCAGCAGGGCCGGGCAGCGCGGCAGCAGCAGCAGCAGCAGCGGCAGTTGCGGCAGAAGCGCAGCGGTCGGGGCCGCCCAGGCCGAGCATCGCGTGCCAGGCCGGCACAGGCGCGCTGGTGCAGCCGTCAACGCTGCATTCGCTCGGCGGCTGCTCCGCGGCCGCGGCCGCGCTCTACTCCATCGGCCCGTTCGACCTGCTCATGCCAGGGCACTCGCGGCAGCACCCCACGAGCGTCGACGAAAAGTACGTGCACGCGCACCTCGACAAGGCGCGCACGCTCAAGCACAGCGCTGACAAAGCGCGCGGGTCGACGAGCGCACCCTGGACGGTCGCCGCGCTCTGCACGTATGTCGAGTCCGCGGTCACGTTTATGGAGGCGTGCGAGTACTATGCGCGGTGCTCCACAATGAAGGCGGCCGAGCGCGTGCACCGCGCCGCGGCGCTCTACGCGTCCACCGCGCAGCTGCTGCAGTACATCACCAAGACGTGCGAGTGCGCGATGGGGCCAGACCTAGGGCGGGAGGCGCTGCGCGTGCTGTCCGAGCGCCTGTCAGTGGTGTGCCACATGAAGGAAGCGCTGCACGCGGGCGCGCGGCTCGGTGACGCGTCTGCAAAGGCGGCCGCGCTCGCGTCGCACATCACGTCGGTGCAGGTCACGGGCAACGTGAGCAGCCGGCCAGTTGGCCCAAGCGGCGCCTCGCGGCATGGCGGCGGCGGCAGCGGTGCACCGCCCCACCACGGCGCGGCGGTCGTCGGCTCGACCGACGACTCGACAAACTCGTCGCCTGCCGCGGGCGGCCACATAGGCGGGGGGCACGCGGGGTCGAGCGCCGCGGCGCAACACGCGGCGCTGCCGCTGCCGAGCGGCGACACGCTCACGCGGCTGCTCGATACCGCGCGCACAGTGTCGCGCTTCTCGTCACTGGCGCGCCGCACCACGCTCGGCTTCCAGGGCTTCATCGAGCGACCTGACCTGCGGGAGAGCCAGGCGAGCAAGTGCGCGTCGATGCACATTGCAGCGGTGTCGTTTGACTGCGGCATGGGCGACGGGTTCCGCACGCTCGCGCACGCGCGCCAGGCGGTCGCGTCGATCCAGGAGTCGATCCTCGAGATGGACAAGCGAGCCGGCGGTGGGGGAGGGGGCGCAGGCGGCGGGGGCAGCGGTGGCAGCGCGGCGCGCGGGGGGGTCGGAAGAAGATAGCAGCGGACCAGAGAGGTATGCGCGTGCTGCCTCCCATGTCGCTGGGGCACACACACTGGCGCAGGCAGCAACAGAGAGACACCGGCCTTCTTCTCCTCACTGAGTCAGGCTCCATGTAGTTAGCGTACACTTCATGTATTTTTAACAATGTAGGTCACGATAGTGTGATTCTGGGCGTCACTGTGCCCCTCGGAGGCCCCCAAGGTCAGGTCGGATTCTGTAAACGAACGTCGACTCAATTGCACTCTTACTTGGGCTGCAGGGCGTGTCTACTGTCTGCATACTGCATGAATCCCTTGATGGGTTGGCATTACTCAACCCTACTCTACTACACTCGTTGATGCACCCAAGACATGCATGCATGCAGCGCATGGGGGGCACGAAGTGTGGGCGGGAGGAGTGCAACAAATCAACGCCCTGCAAGCACAGTGCTGCGTGCGTGCATCACGAACACAGCCCTGGCCCTCAGAGCAGCGGGTGCCCTCCCGGGGGGAATGCCCAGGGGCACGAGTCGTTCTCGGTCCCCGATCGCCAACCCTAGTCCTACAAGCGCTCGGGCCAGCGTCGCCCAGCAAATCCAGATGGCCCCGCCTCCAGGCGGCCAGTACTACAAGCGGCCGCTGCCCTGTCCTCCGGCCGTTGAGTTCTCCTCTTCAGAGGGTGGGTGCTCTCCATCAATGCGTGTGCTGCGGCCCATGCATGCGTGTGGTACAGCCCAGTTTTAGTTGTAGTGCGATGACCTCATCAGGGGCATGCACACATGGGTGTGTGCGTGCATGCACACGCGCGTGCCGGGCGTATGTGCGCATGCGCAATGCATGCGCTTCCTCTACGGCGGCACCGGCCGGCGGGAGCCGGCTGATGGCGGCGTCGCGTCCGCGTCGCTCCTCAACGCCAAGCCTGCCGTCGGGGGCATCGGCGTGGAGCCACGCGGGGGCGGTGTGCTGCGTGTGCTCTTCACCGTGGCGTCTGACGCCGTGGCCGACACTGTCGTGCGCTGGCGCCACGAGCTGCGCCGCTGCGTGGACTCGACTGCAGTCTTCGACGTCCTCAGTGACCGCGAGGAGGCGCAGCACCAGGCGCTGTGGCCCGCTTTCCTCGCCGCCAAGGTTGCGGGGAAGCGAGCGCAGTTCCACCGCGCGCGCCTCGGTGGCGGGTGCGGTGTGGTCGCTGAGTAGAGTGCTGCGGCGGGTGTGCTACTAGCCCCGCTTCCGGTGGTCTGGGGGAGGGCTTTTTGGTCCCTTCATGGTTTTATACCTTGGGTCCGCCCTCTGGCCATTTGAGGGGCTGGGTGTGCAGCCTGCACAGTGGTGCTGCTTGCTTGGCGCCCGCCACCAAGTGTGGATGGCGTTACCGTGGGCTACTTGTAGCTTGACCTTTTGTGGGCCTTGAGCCTTGTTTCTCTCAGTCCCACTGGAGCTTTGGAACCGTACGTGTGACCGCCAGAAGTGGATTGCAAAACTCTCATCTCTCAATGCATGTGTTGGAAAGTACGGGCACATGTAGGAAAGTACGGGCACATGTACACACGGCGTGGCCTAGCTAGTGTTTGGATGCTTGTGGTTGGTTAAAGAAAATACAACCAACTGCCCAGATTCCCCAGGTTCAAGGTCAGCGACGCCTGCTGCACCAGCTGGTTGTGTGACTGGCTGCAGGTGGCTGTTATGTATTTTATTTACCGTCCATAATGTTTGCCTTCGCGGGGGGGGTCGAAACTTTAGTTGTTTACAGCGATTGCGGGGGTCGTTTTTCGTCGTGTTTAGTCGTTTTGATACCCCAAATCGCGATTTCCGACGATTTATATTAGTTTCTTAGCTTCGCGGGGGGGCAAAAAACGATAATTATATGCAAAGGCTAACCGCCCGGACGGTAGTGAAGTTGGATTAGATGGTATGGCATGGTTGTACCACGGCTCCCGTTCCCTCGAAACCTAGCAGCACTTATGTGTTTTGAGCATGTCTTGTGCGTCCACCGCAGGCCGTGCCGTGTTCGCTGAAGCGCTCGCAGCTGGCACCGCAATCTCCTTCTTCAATCTGGTCGAGCAATTCAACACGCAGGTATGGTGGTGCTCAGCTGCGCCGGCGGCGGGTGCACACCCACTGAGACGCATGGCGCGACCAGATGTACTGAAGCCAGTGGGATGGACACAGTCAATGTGTATCCACTCAGTGGACTAGTGCGGGTGACATCTGCCTGTCTCAGGGATTGAGTGCGCAAGCACAAGACATACGCCATCAAAGGCGTCCAACAAGACTGTCAAATCGACCACCACCCTGGAAGTCACCGAGGCCGCTGCACCCCATCGCACCACGGCACTGCGCTGTTGGTGTGAAACGCGCTGGCTGAGCTGTTGCGCATGTGCTGAGCTGTTGCACATGCGCCAGTGTTTACCCATCGCACCACGGCACTGCGCTGTTGGTGTGAAACGCGCTGGCTGAGCTGTTGCGCACGTGCTGAGCTGTTGCACATGTGCCAGTGTTTACCCATCGCACCACGGCACTGCGCTGTTGGTGTGAAACGCGCTGGCTGAGCTGTTGCGCATGTGCTGAGCTGTTGCACATGCGCCAGTGTTTACCCATCGCACCACGGCACTGCGCTGTTGGTGTGAAACGCGCTGGCTGAGCTGTTGCGCACGTGCTGAGCTGTTGCACATGTGCCAGTGTTTACCCATCGCACCACGGCACTGCGCTGTTGGTGTGAAACGCGCTGGCTGAGCTGTTGCGCATGTGCTGAGCTGTTGCACATGCACCAGTGTTTACCCATCGCACCACGGCACTGCGCTGTTGGTGTGAAACGCGCTGGCTGAGCTGTTGCGCACGTGCTGAGCTGTTGCACATGTGCCAGTGTTTACCTATCGCACCACGGCACTGCGCTGTTGGTGTGAAATGCGCTTGCTGTTGCGCATGTGCTGAGCTGTTGCGCATGTGCCAGTGTTTACCCATCGCACCACGGCACTGCGCTGTTGGTGTGAAATGCGCTTGCTGTTGCGCATGTGCTGAGCTGTTGCGCATGTGCCAGTGTTTGTGTTTTTGGCGTCTGGAGCCGGATTTGGGAGCCGCGGAGTTGCAATCAAGCGGCTTTAGAAAATCAATTGAAATTCTGAAAACAAATTCACTGGCATGTGCGCTGCAGGCCGAGCCCGCGTTCTGTGGCCTCGCGTCACTCACGATGGTCCTCAACGCGCTGTCCATCGATCCGCAGCGCACGTGAGATGGGAAGGGAGGGAGGGAGTTGACTTGGGGGGGGGGGGTTCAGAAGGCGGGCAGGAGGGGTGGTGCAGGATGGGCCGAGCCCGCGTTCTGTGGCCTCGCGAAACTCACGATGGTCCTCAACGCGCTGTCCATCGACGCGCAGCGCACGTGAGATGGGGAAAGAGGGAGGGGGGGATTTGACGGGGGGGGGGGCAGAGCAGCGGGCAGAGAGGGATACGCAGGATGGGGGAGGGGGGGGGGGGAGGGGGCGGCGGCCGCTGCCCGCTGCCGCTGCCGTCGCCCTGTGCACTCCAGCAGGCACCTCCGTTGCTCCCCCCCTCCCCCCTCCCCCCTCCTCCCCCCTCCCCCCCCCCCCCCCCTCCCCCCTGGAACTCCTCAACTCCTGGACTCCTGGACTCTCATGCAACTCCCTGAACTCCCTGAACTCATGAATTCCTAACTCCTGAACTCTTGAACTCCTGTGCTCTATTCTGGAAGACTCACGCGGAGCGCGCACCCCACCCCAGGTGGAAGGGGGCGTGGCGCTGGTTTGACGAGCGCATGCTCGACTGCTGTGTCCCGCTGGACGAGGTGAGCTATCCCAGCTGTCACGGTTGAGTCTCGGAATTTTTTGGTCTCGAGGTTGTTGGGTCTCAGGCTTGGGTCTCACGGTTGTTGGGGCGTGGCGCTGGCTCGATGAGCTCATGCTCGACTGCTGCGTCCCACTGCAAGAGGTGAGCTGTCACAGCTCTCACGGTTGGGTCTCGGGATTTTTTGGTCTCGAGGTTGTTGGGTCTCAGGCTTGGGTCTCAGGCTTGGGTGCCATGGTTGTTGGGGCGTGGCGCTGGTTTGACGAGCGCATGCTCGACTGCTGCGTCCCACTGGACGAGGTGAGCTGTCACGATTGGGTCCCAGGCTTGTTGGGTCTCAGGCGTCTCACGCTGGTTGGGTCTTTGGCTTGGGTCTCAGGCTTGGGTCTCACGGTTGTTGGGACGTGGCGCTGGTTCAACGAGCGCATGCTAGACTGCTGCGTCCCGCTGGACGAGTCGAACTAGCACAGATGTCACGGTTGGGTCTCAGGCTTGGGTCTCACCGTTGTTGGGGTTTTGCGCTGGTTCGGCGAGCCCATGCTAGACTGCTGCGTCCCGCTGGACGAGTCGAACTAGCACAGATGTCACGATTGGGTCTCAGGCTTGGGTCTCACCGTTGTTGGGGTGTTGCGCTGGTTCGGCAAGCGCATGCTATGACTGCTGCGTCCCGCTGCAAGAGGTGAGCAGCACAGCTGTCACGGTTGAGTCTCAGTGTTGTCGGGTCTCAGGCGCCTCAGGCTTTGTTGCGTCTCAGGCTTGGGTCTCGGGGTTGATTTTCACGGTTGTTGGCGCGTGGCGCTGGTTCGACGAGCTCATGCTATGACTGCTGCGTCCTGCTGGACAATTCAAGCTGTCACAGCTGTCACGGTTGGGTCTCAGGCTCGTTGGGTCTCTGGCTTGGGTCTCAGGGTTCAGTTTCACTGTTTTGGGGGCGTGGCGCTGGTTTGACGAGCGCATGCTCGACTGCTGCGTCCCGCTGGATGAGGTGAGCCATCCCAGCTCTCACGGTTGGTCTCAGGGTTGTTGGGTCTCAAGCGGTTTTGGGGCGTGGCGCTGGTTTGACGAGCGCGTGCTATGACTGCTGCGCCCCACTGTGTGATAGCACGCGGCTCTGGTCCCGTGTGTTGGGGTGGCACAGTGCTCCTGCCTCGCGCTCGACTGTCCTTCCCACCCGGATCAGGGGAGTAGGCACCCCCAGCTGGAGGGTGCGTGCAGTCCCTCCTAGCCACTGTATAATAGCCTTGGCTCGGCAGAGGGGCCCGTGCCTGGGCCGCCACTGCGCCACCCCTACTCACACCCCCAGGAGACCCCCTAGGACACCTCCCACTGCACAGTTATCTTTAACGGCATCTCCTCTCTCTTTCTCTCTCTCTGCCTCTCTCTCTCCCTCTCCCTTTCTCTCTGGGTGCAGGTGGAGCGCGACGGCATCAGCCTTGAACAGGCTGCGTGCTTGGGCCGCTGCAACGGCGCGCG
Organism: Chlamydomonas sp. UWO 241; assembly: GCA_016618255.1. NCBI lineage: Eukaryota > Viridiplantae > Chlorophyta > Chlorophyceae > Chlamydomonadales > Chlamydomonadaceae > Chlamydomonas > Chlamydomonas priscui. The sequence goes on from VFSX01000022.1 coordinate 751,745, forward strand.
CGTAAACACGCGGCCGGCCGGAAGCTTCACCCTGGAGGAGTTCAGGGCTGAGGCGAGTCTGGCGCGCTGTGTGTGTGTGTGTGTGTGTGTGTGTGTGTGTGTGAGAGAGAGAGAAAGAGAGAGTGCGTGTTTGTGTGTGTGTGTGTGTGGTCGGCAGGCAGTCCGGCCGGAAGCTTCACCCTCGAGGAGTTCAGGGCTGAGGCGAGTCTGGCGCAGTGACCCTACTCCCTCAACCCTGAATTCTGACCCCGAAACCCTGACCCTAAACCCTATACCCTAAACCCTGAACCCTGAACCCTAAACCCTGAACCCTAAACCCTTGACCCCCAAACCCTGAACCTGAAACCCAAAACCCTAACCTAAACCCGAAACCCTAAACCGTGGTGCTTGGGCCGAGGCGAGCCTGGTGCAGTGTGTGTGTGTGTGGGGGGGGGGGCGGGCAGATGGGTTATGCGGATGCAGCAGCAATCCCAGCAGAGGCAGACCCCTCCCGACCGCACGCACACGCACACACACACACACACACACACACACACACACACACACCACAGGTGGTGGCGTGCTGCAGCAGCGACCCCAGCAGGCGGACTCCTCCCGACCGACCGCACGCACACACACACACACGTGCACACACGCATGCACACACACACACACGTGCACACACGCATGCACACACACACACACATATTGCTGTGGTATACACACACACACTCACCTGCGTCAGCTCCAGTGTCTCCTCTCACACACACACACACACACGCACACACACGTGCGCAGGTGGTGGCGTGCTGCAGCAGCGACCCCATCAGGCAGACCCCATCAGGCACACGCATGCACACACACACACACACACACACACACGCGCGCGCACGCACACACACACACACACACGCGCACACACACGTGCGCAGGTGGTGGCATGCTGCAGCAGCGACCCCAGCAAGCAGATCCCTCCCGACCGCACACGCACGCACGCACACATTCTTGCTCACACGCATGCGCACAGACACACACACACACATATTGATGTGGTACACACACACACACGCACCTGCGTCAGCTCCAGTGTCTCCACACACTCACACACATACACACATACACACACACACCAGGGGTTTCCTTCCCGATCGAGAAACGAAAAAAGGCGTGCTCAGAGGGCGCGATCCCGATGGTTTCGGGTAGGGTATGTTCGGGAAAAAACGACGTGCGGAGGCGAATTTTCCGGGGAAAAGTGTGAAATCGTCGATTTTCACACTTTTTGACGCGATTCTTCGGACTGCAGCCCGAAATCCCGACGAAACTAGGAAATCCTCTTCGGGAAAAACGAAAGGATGACCGACCCCAAGGAAACCCCTGACACACACACACACACACGCACACACACACGCGCAGGTGGTGGCGTGCTGCAGCAGCGACCCCAGCAAGCAGACTCCTCCCGACCGCCACGTGATCGTTAACTACTCGCGCCGCAGCTTCAAGCAGACCGGCGACGGGCACTTCTCGCCAATTGGGGCATACCACCCGGGGCGCGACCTCATCCTCATCCTAGACACGGTGAGGCCCTACCACAGCCCTACCACAGCCGCTGGTAACCCGGGACCACAAGCTGTGTGCTTGGCTGGCTGGCTTGGCTGTGTCTCTCCTGGCTCCTGGCTCCTGGCTTAGCGGAGGTTTGTTTGTCTCACTCTTCTCTCGCTTGTTTCTTTTACCCCAGCACTGCTACTGCCGCGAGAGAGACTGGCATTTTTGCCGATCGGGGCGCGGCCTGATCCGCATCCTAGCTGGACACGGTTGGGGGGGGAGGCTGTGTCTCCATCCTCTCTTGCTTGCTGTTTGTTCCTAGCGCCGCAGCTTCCAGCACAGACTTGCGACGGGCCCTTTTCGCCGATAGGAGCCGATCGTACCACCTGGGGCGCGACCTCGTCCTCATCCTAGACACGGTGGGAGGAGGGGGGGGGGCTTGGTTGTATCTCTCCTAGCTTGGCTATCTATCTCCTCCCTAATTTCTGTTCCTAGCATTTGCTACTGCAGCTGCGAGGCTCGGGCACAGGCGCGGGCGCGGGCGCGACCTCGTCCTCATCCGTGAGACGGTGAGGGAGGCGCTGGTGTCTCCCTCCTCTCTCGCTTGCTGTTTGTTTCCAACACTGATACTACTGTGCGAGGCTGCGGCACTTAATGCCTGGGGGTGCATTACCTGGGGCGCGGCCTCAACCTCATCCTACACACAGTGGGGGGGAGGGGGGGGGGGGCGGTGGCTCCCTCCTCTCACTCAAAACGTGCCCGCCAGAGGCGGTTTGTAAAGCCCACTATCTTTCCACCACCCCTTTCCACCTCTCCTCCAACCACCGCCACGACCCCGCCTTGACCCAACACCCCACATCTCCCGACACCTCCAGCATCCTTGCCACTGCCCCCTCCGAGAGGGTGGATTCCACCACCGCCGTGGCTTCGCAAATTGGCTCGATACGTTGGCTTCACCCACTGCCCTTTCCACCAACCAGGCGAGGCTCAAGTACCCGTCCCACTACGTCCCAGCGCGCGACGATGTTCACGCCGATGTCAGTGCCTCTCCCACTGCCTCTCTCATGGCCTAACCCACTGCCTCTCCCACTGCCCTCTCCTGCAGGCGAGGTTTAAGTTCCCGCCCCATCAGGTCCCGCTCGCAACGATGTTCCTGCCGATGCCGATGCCTCTCACACTGCCTCTCACACTGTCCCTCCCCTTTCTTCCCCTCCCGGCCCACCACCCTCCCCACTCTCTCTCTTTCCCAGGCAAGGTTAAAGTACCCGCCCCACTTGGGTCCCGCTCGCCACGATGTTCACGCCGATGTCGATGCCTCTCCTAGTGTCTCTCCCACTACCTCCCCCACGTCCTCTCACACTGCCTCTCCCTTCCTCTCCCTTCCCTGCCCACCACCCGTCCCACTGCCCCTCCCCCCCAGGCGAGGTTCAAGTACCCGCCCCACTGGGTCCCGCTCGCCACGATGTTCACGTCCATGTCGACAGGCACCGGCCGCGGGTTCATCGTGGTGCGCGATATGTAACAGTAAAATCGGTCTCCAGCGAAGACTACCTTATACAGTCCTAGTACCATCGCCTACACCCAAGTCCAGTTTTGGCCGTAACAATACTTGTGAGGGGCGGTAGCCACCAGCCGGCTGCCTGCCAACGCGTAGTCCTAAAGCAAAAAAGAGAGCTATTATGCGACGCCTCCACGGACGCCTCAAAAATATAGCCTAGCTGCTTCCAGGGGATAGGGGGTCAAGTGGCGCTTGCCAATCTTTTTGACTGCCAAGGTGAGCGGTCGCCATAGTTAGAAGCATATCACAAGCGCGCCTAGACCCTGAGTAAAAACGCACGGCCCAAAAGCTAAAAGCCAGCGAGGCTTGCACACCAGCCCGCAAGCACAGTCCCCCGTTGTGACGAACAGCAAAGAAGTACTACCAACACGGTTCTGAGAGCCAGACGCGGCACACGCAAGCCCATGTCCACACTCACTGAGGCAGCACGCCCCTAACTCATTTCCCACCTCAACTCCTCCGCCAACCCCCGGGGCTCCACATGACCCGGAGTGCCTCAGCACCATCCCTCTCACCCCCCCCTGTCAAAAGCAGTGTTGCCCCCATGCCCTTATTCCCACCTAGGTGAGCGAGCAGCCGTGGCGCAACGCGACGATGTTCACACTCGCGATGCGGAGGTGGGTGGGTGGGGGGTAGTTTGTGTGGGCCGGGGGGCGGGTGGGCTAGCGGGGTGCGTGCGTGCATGCGTGGGTGTGCGTTGGGGGGGGGGGGGGGGGGGGGCTTGGTTGGGTGCGTGGTGGGTGGGCGGGTGGATGGACGGGTGGGCGCATGGGTGGGCGTGCGGGAGGGCCCGCTGGCACGCGCGGCTCGGTGTGCCCTGGGGGGGGGGTCGGTCTTTTTTGTGTGCACACCACGCTCATGTGCGGCCTTGCGTGTGTCTTGTGCGACCTCGTGCACGCACACGTGCTCCCTTGTCCCATGCCCCGCCGCCTGACCCAGCCACCAGCTGGCCTGCCGCCACGCCCACACAGATTGAGGGTCCCGTACTACCAGTAGTCAGTTAGGGATGGCTAACGTGAGTGCCATTTGACATGGAAACCCTTTACCCTAAACCCTTTGGCCCATATCTAATGTCAACGGACCCCGAGTGTTACCGGCCTCTTAGGTATGGCTGGGGCACTACGCGCCGAGCACGGTCGTATACACGCCTTTAGAGGTGTCCCTGACTGCAGCATCCATCGTCATATCCCCATGCAGCCGCCAGTGGGAGCAGGCGTACGCGTTCGTCAAGCTGCAGCTGCTCGCGCTGCTGGCGGCGTCCACCGTCGCTGGCACGGACGCAGGCGGTGCAGGGAGGCAGGCACCGTCTGGGGCTCTCCTGTCATCAGAGGAAGTGAGCACGGCGCCGCCCGCCGCTGCTGGCGACAAGTTTTCAGGCAGTGCAGGGAAGGAGGGTGGAGAGGGAGCGGCGCCGCCGGCCGCTATTGACGACAAGGACGGCGGCGCAGGAGGGGAGGAGGGTGGTGGCGCGGCCGCGCGCGCTGGCTTGCCCTGGGACGAAGGCACGCGCGCGGCGGACGCGGAGGCCCGCGCAGCGGTGCGTGCGGCGGTGCGCGCGGGCCCGCGGGACACGCTGGGGCTCTTCCTCGTGCAGCGCGACTGCGTTGACGGCGGGTGCTGCAGCGGCGGCGGCAGCAGGGCCTACGCGCCGTCCCCACTGCCCCCGCCCAACCGAAACGCGGCCGCGGCGGCGGCGGCGCCCGACCACGGCGCGCTGCTGGCAGAGATCCGCCGCATGCCGCTGTACGCGGCGGTGGCCGAGGCGCTGCGGGAGGAGCCACCGCCCGCTGGGGGGCACCGGGGCGCGCTGCCGACGTCGCTGCCGACGCCACCGGCAGCCACGCCTGCGCCTCGGCCGTCGAGGAGTGGGGGCGGAGGCATGGCCTGCGGGGGCGCGGCGGCGGCGGCAACGGCAGAAGCCGTGGGGGGAGGTGCGGCTGCGGCAGCTGGCCGCGTTGGGGGTGAGGGCACGCTGGGAAGGCGGTGCAGCAGCCGCGACGATGCGCCCGAGGTGTCTCCGTCTGGTCTGCTCGCGGAGAAGTACATGCTCTTGCTGCTCCTAAATCCGCCGACAGAGTGGCCGCAGGGCGCGCGGCAGAGCAGCGTCGCGGCAATGCGGCAGGCGAGTCGGGCCGCTGGTTGCTGCTGCCTGCTGCTTGCTGCTTGCTGCTTGCGGCTTGCGGCTTGCGGCTTGCGGCTTGCGGCTTGCGGCTTGCTGCTTGCTGCTTGTTGCTTGCGGCTTGCGGCTTGCTGCTTGCTGCTTGCTGCTGCTGCGTGCGCGCACACACACACACACACACACATTCACACCCATGCCCAACACGTGCCCTGTCCCGCTGCGGTGTGCAGCTGCTCGACCTGGAGCCGTACCCGCTCGTGTGCGCGGAAGTGGCCTACCTGCGGCAGCAGTTTGAGCACCTTACATCGCTGTACCCTTCGTGCCGCTGTGTTGGCTGCGAAGAGCGCGTTCAGCGCGCGCGGATCACCTCCCAAGCTAAATGAGCGCACAGCCTAGCTAGATCTGGAGAGAGAGAGAGAGAGAGAGGGTGCCTGGCAGGCCGACAGCCTTGGCCCAGTGGGGCTGCCGAGCCGAGTCCGCGATCTGCATACAGTGCAACACATACTATGATAGAGACGATATGGCTGTGACATTGGCTGGCTAGATCTGAGCGGGCCGTCGCTAGGGCTGTGTGACGCAGTAAGCCCATGTGACCAGCATTCGAGCGTATGCCCACATCTGACTCTGCTCAGCAACGATCGGGCTCCGCCACTGGCATGGCGCAACCAAGTATTACACACGCTAACTCGCAAGCAGGAAAGGTCTACCAGGGAGTAGGTAAATCTCAAAGAGGGGACGCGAGCGCTGCACAACGCGCTCTGGTGAAGGTTAGGGGACGGGATAATTGGGCACCAGCCGGGTGCATCAGGCAGAGTAGGGAGCAGTGCACGCGCATATGCGCACACAACAAAAAAACACCAGGCAGCTTGGTGCGGACACGAGCATACAGCTGAGCCTCTCTCTGTTCAGGCTTCACCTCTTCAGCGCCGCAAATGCCATGCCCAGGACGGCCTCGTTGATGCGCTGCGGCACGCGTGCCATCGCAGCTAGCTCACGCACGATGCGTGTCACCACGGGGCTGTTGGAGTCGTAGCCGCGTGCACCATGCTCGAGCAGCAGGCAGATGCACTCGTCGCGGGCGGCGTCCGACTCGTCATCGTCAAGCATCGCCTGCGACAGCGGGCCCTGGCAGAACGCCTCCATCACCAGGCTCATGTGCGCCTGCTGGGCGTCGCTTGGCCGCGGCTCCGCTGCGACACGGCGCAGCAGGAGCAGCAGGGGGGCGCAGGACGCAGGGAGGCACGTGGCAATCGGCTCGTCGACATCCTCATAGTCAGAATCAGATTCAGAATCAGATTCGTCACCATCGCCACCCTGGCCCTGCCCAGCTGCAAAGCCCTTAGCCGCCACGAGCGCAGTGGGGCGACCGCCAGCGCCGTCGACCGCCATCATGGCTGCTGGGTCGGCGCGCGGGTGGTCGAGCAGCAACCGCATGGCATCCACCCGGCCTGCCTCGGCAGCACCGACGAACGCGGTAGCACCGTCGGCGTCTGTCTGCATCATCATCACCGCTGCGTTGGCTGATGGGTGGTCGAGCAGCACACGCATAGCATCCAGCTGGCCTGCCTTTGCAGCCATCATCAGGGCGGAAGAACCGTCGTCATCTGTGTCACTCACCACACCTGCTGGTAAGTCGTGCGCGTACTCAACCATTAGGCGCAGGGCGCGCACGTCTGTCTGCATCATCATCTCTGCTGCGTTGGCAGACGGGTGGTCGAGCAGCAGGCGCATAGCCTCCACCTGGCCTGCCTTTGCAGCGTGCACGAAGGCGGTGGTACCATCGTCATCTACGTCCATCAGCATGAATGCTGGGTCGGCACACGGGTGGTCGAGCAGGAGGCGCATGACGTCCACGTGGCCCTCCTTCGCGGCCAGCATGAGGGCGGAGGTGCCTGTGCCCCAAGGTTGGTGCTGCAGCAACCATGCTGCAACAGGTTTGGTCCATTGGGAAGTCGACCAGCTGAAGTCTGCAGATGGGTGGGTGAGCATCAGGCGCACTGCATCAAGCTGGCCTGCCTGAGCAGCATACATCAGGGCGGAATGGCTGTCGTGATCTGGGCGCATCATCGTGTTCACTGCATAGGCACTTGAGTGGTCCAGCAGCAGGCGCATCGCGTTCACGCGGCCTGCCTTGGCAGCCAGCATGAAGGTGGTGGCACCATCGTAATCTCGACTTCGGTGCTTGATCATGGCTGCTGGGTCTGCAGACGGGTGGTTGAGCAGCAGGCGCATGACGCCCACATCGCCTGCCGAACCAGCGTCACTGAGGGCCGCAGTACCACCATCGGCGGCAATGGACGCAGAAGTCTGCATCATCATTGCAGGGTCTGGAACAGGGTCGGCAGATCTAGATGGGTGGTCCGGCTGCCGCTCCACATACCCGCATTAGAGCTTCTTTTGACACTCCTGATGCTCCGCTCAAGCCTGCATCATAGCCTTTGTAAGCCGATCAACCTCCTCGTCCAACTCTGCACGCGACATCGCATCACTCGCGCTCATCGCGGCGCTTCGTGTAGTGGGTGGGTCCTGCACGCATGCACGGGTAGCCTTGAGTTGCTGCCAGAGGGGTGGGTGGGTGGGCTGGCAGCAGCAAGCGCCACAATGTGCATGTGTACGCTCCATGCGTGCATGGCGCGCTTGCATGGCGTGTTTGCATGGAAGCTTCGCCTTGCACGCAGCGATGCTGGCAGACGTGGCATGGGCATGACAGCATCACAGCCAATGCATCGCAATGCGTGCTGTCACCCACCTCGTGCTGGACGCGGAAGGCCGGGAAGGGCTGGTGCTCAAGAGCGTAAGATTAAGCTCGAGTTATAGTCACGCGCCTGTTCACTCTCCCGCGCGCGCGAGCACCTTGTATTTTGTTGTGTGGAAGTGTGAAAGGTTCAGCGGTTGTTGAAGGGAGAGGCAAGCAGTCATCAGGAGAGCCGGGAGTGCGAGCAAGGAATTTGGAAGGGGATTTTTCGAGCTCACGGAGCAATTTTCAAGCAGTGTCCACAAGCTTTCTGCACGCCGCGGCCGCGGCCCGCCGAGGGCTAGCATCTGACCAGATGTCCACATCGACGTCGATATCGACTTCGATGTCGATGTCGATTAAGCGCAGGCCGTCGGAGCCCATGAGCACTACGACGCTCACCCCCGCGGCCTCAGGGCTTGAGTCCTCCATCTCAGGGCTTGAGGAGGGACCCTCAAGCGACATGATAGTGAGGCGAAACCCGCGGGCAAAACCACCACCCATGAATACATGAGCCCAAGGAGTTGCAAGTAGGGGCCATGCGCCATGCACGCCCATGCATGCAACAGGGCTCACACACAAACACACGCACACACACACACACACACACACACGCACACACGCACACAAGCACACACACACACACACACGCACACACACACACACACACACAAACACATGCACGCACGCACACACGCACACGCACGCACGCCCTCCCCCCCACACACACGCACACACACACACACACGCACACCCACAAAGCCACACACACACACAAACACACACACACGCACACACACACACACACACCACACATCACACACCCACACCCACGCCTACGTGTGCCGCGACAGGCTGAAAAGGCGCCCGGACGCTCAAAGGCGCCCAGCCCGCCCAACTCCCTTCGAGGCAGCGTGGACCGCAGCCCACGCGTGCCGCGACCGGCCGAAAAGGCGCCCGGAAGCTCTAAGGCGCCCAGCTCTGTCTTATCCCTTCGAGGGGCTAGCCCGCCCAGCTCTGTCTTATCCCTTCGAGGCAGCGAGGACCGCAGCGAAGGCAGCGGTAGTCGCGCCGCCTCCGCTGCCGCTGCCGCTGCCACTCACGAGCCGGGCCTTCATGAGATGTCCGCCAACGGGGCGTCGATGAAGCGGAGCTCGTCAGGCCGGCCTGCCACGCGGCTCACCCCCGCGGGCTCCACCACCTCTGGGAAGGCGCTCGAAGAGGAGCCCTCCGGCGACATCATTGTGAGGCGAACCACCATGAAACCACCATCCTAAGGGGGGGGGGGGGTAGGGGGCGGGGGGCGCACCCCGGGGCTTATAAGCCGTAGCGGCCCGTCACGCTGCTCACCCTCGCAGCCTCCACCACCTCTGAGAAGGCGCTCGAGGAGGAGCCCTCTGGCGTCATGATTGTGAGGCGAACCACCATAAAACCACCATCGCAAGGGGTGTGTGTAGGGGGCGGGGGGAGCCCCGGAGCTTTTAAGCACTGGCGGCCCGCCACGCGGCTCACCCCCGCGGGCTCCACCACTGGGAAGGCGCTGGAGGAGGAGCCCTCCGGCGACATGATTGTGAGGCTTCCCACCATGACACCGCCATCCAGCAACAGTCACAGTAACACAGTAACGGTAACATCGGCTTTTCAGCGAAGACCACCTTCTAAAGTCCTAGTACCACCGCCTAGACCAAAGTCAAGTTCTGGCCCTAACAATAACCTGTGAGGGGCGGTAACCACCAGCCGGCTGCCTGCCAACGTGTAGTCCAAGAGCAAAAAGGAGAGCTATTATGCGACCACCATCTGTCCGTCATGTATTGAGCCCTGCCTCGGCGGGGGAGGCAGCGCATTGGGGACGGGGGAGCGGTGGCATGCATGTGCGCGCGCCATGCGGGCCCCATGCAACAGACTCACAAGCCCGCGCACGCCGTGCGCACACGCTTTCTCACACCCACACCTACGCACGCAAGCTCTCTCCCTCTCTCTCTCTCACTCACTCACACACACACACGCGAGCGCCTCCCCCCCCCACCACACGCCCACGCCCACGCCCGCGCCCGCGCCCGCGCCCGCGCCCGCGCCCGCGCCCACGCCCACGCCCACGCCCCCCCACACACGCGCCCCTCCCCCCACCCACGCCCACGCCCACGCCCATGCCCGCCCACGCCCACGCCCAAACCCGCTCACGCACGCAACGCAGCTGAGCATGAAGCAGCTCGCCGCGATGCGGCGGTCCAACCTGGAGGACGCGATCAGCGAGGCGGGCAGCGACGAGGAGGAGGTGCTCGACGTCGATGGTGCGCTGGTGCTGGAACAGGTGAGCGGACGATGGAGCAACAATGACGAGCAACCGATGAGTAAAAGGAGTAGGAGGAGGAGGAGTAGGAGGAGGAGGAGGAGGAGGAGAAATAGTAGGAGAAGGAGTAGGAGTAGGTGGAGGGCGCGCTGGTGCTGGAACAGGTGAGCGGGCGATGGAGCGCAGCACCGATGAGTCGGAGTTTTTAAAACAAAATTTGGTGTGGCTGGGGGTGTGAATCTTTCCCACCCCAGCAGGGGTGGCTGACGAGGAGGCGGTGCTGGACGTGGGGGGTGCGCTGGTGCTGGAACAGGTGGGCCCTAAAGCCCTCACACGCACACCCTAAACCCTATTAACCCTGGGACATATTTTCAAGTGAGCGGGCAGCGTGCGCAGCGATGGTGAGCCACCGATGAGTAGGAGTTTTTATTTTATGCGTCGTGCGACGAGGAGGAGGTGCTGGGCGTGGGGGGTGCGCTGGTGCTGGAACAGGTGGGGGTGGCGGGCGATGGAGCAACAATGATGAGCAACCGATGAGGAAAAGGAATTGGAGTAGGAGAAGGAGTAGGAGAAGGAGAAGGAGTAGGAGAAGGAGAAGGAGAAGGGGAAGGAGAAGAAGGAGAAGGAGTAGGAGTAGGAGTAGGTGGAGGGTGCGCTGGTGCTGGAGCAGGTGGGCGGACGACGTGCGCAGCATCGATGGGTAGCTGCGCCCTGCCGCCTGCTCGCTTGCTGATCCCAGTTGCAGGTGCAGCTACTAGTTACGGACGCTCAGTACTCCAGCAAGTGCACCTCCGTCCTCGTGCCACTCTCACCTGATGATGATGGATGTTACAGTCAGGGACACCTCTAAAGGCGTATAAGACCGTGCTCGGCGCCATATGGCCCGAGCACCTTACTGAGATGGCTGGCTGTTGGTGGTAGGGAACCCCAACTCTTTAAAGAGCGTGGGCGCACCCCTAGGTCCCCTACCGCAGCGGCAGCAAACGCTTGTTGAAGTCGGTGAGCGCATGTTGGGAAACGGAAAACGCAAGGCAGGTTCGTCGCCAATTGCCAGAAGAGACATCCCCCCGTGGGGAGAAAGGCCAAGACGTGGCCGAAAAGGATATCCAGCCGGGCCGCAACCTCTAACGTGTTAAGGGGTTTTCTAACTGGGATTTCAACCAGCATTCACAGGATTCTCAACCTGTTACCCTTAACCCGGCTCTGAGCAGAAGCTGACCCCTTGTAGTTGCACCAAGCACGACATTGGACGTGTCGCAGGCCCCCCCCCTGCTGAAGGGGGGAGGCACAGAAGGACTCGGTGAGGGGCACATCCCTAAGCCTAACTACCTAGAACTACCGTAGTAGGAGGCTCCTACCGCTTTGCCTTGCCGCCACCTTTGTACAGGGGGTGATTGTTTAGAATTCGGGTGCCTTGCCGCGTTTTTTACCGCTTTGACGTCACTCTTGGCGTTTTTTTCTTTTTGGCATTTTTTTTTGAAATTTATCTAGAAATTACTTTGCGACGCTTTCCGAATTATTTAACTGCAAGGCAAAGCTGAGGCAAAGCGGTACTATGGTACGCCCTACCTCGGTAGAAGACGCCCTCCCCCGCCCCGCCTAGCCCCCCTCCCTCCCTCACGCTGCTTTCTCCCCCACCCCTTTCGCCGGCACCCGACCAGGAGGACGGCCCAGGAATGCCGTCGACGAGCGGCAACGGCGCGCAGAATGGATGGATCTCCTCATACGGTGGGGAACATGGCGCTGCCGTTGAGGCGCTACGCATGGGCGTGAGCACGCGAATCGTCACCGAGGTGTCACCACGTGTGCGCCACACCACCACCTCCTAGTCCTGTACAAGTACCCCCACCCTATACACACGTCGCGATGGATTCCTTGGACTGCTGCCTGCCGCCCGCCGCCAGCTGCCTGCTAGCCACCCGCAGCCTGCTAACCGCTGCGCTCACACGCACGCACGCACATGCACGCCCCCCCCCCTCCCCCCCCGCCCCGACGCAGACGTGCTCAAGGCGGACACGCCCATGGCGCGGCTGCGGCGCAAGGAGGCGGCCGCGAGGGGCGCGAGCGACGCGTGGACGCGCGTGCGAATCCTGCAGGAGGCGCTCGGGCTCGCCAAGCTGCACGGGCCCTACAGCGCGTACGGCACCCACCCGAAGCAGCCGATGCTGCTGCCCAACGCGCACTTCCAGCTCGCCAAGGCCTACGCCGAGTGCAACTGCATGCAGCAGGCGCAGGACCACTGCAGCGCCGCGATCGCGGCCATCCCCGCGGGTGTGCCGCACGGGAAAGTGTGGAAGTGGCACCAGGAGGTCGCGGTCATGCTCGCCGAGGTGCTGCTGTCGGCCAAGCCGCCGAAGCCGCGCGCCGCGCTGCAGACGCTATGCTCCGCCGCTGGCGTGTCCGCGGTCGAGGACATCAGCGACCTGTCGCTGCGGGTGCTCGCGGTCCAGTGCCAGTCACTCCTGGGCACGTCCAAGCTGGAGGAGGCGACCGCGTCGCATGAGGCCGCGTCCGCGCTGCGCCAGCGCGCCGGGCTGCTCCAGGCCAAGCTGGACGAGCTCCCGTCGAGGAAGCACCCGGAGCACCAGCGCCTGCAGGGCCGCCTCGCTGCGGCCTCGCGCGAGCTGCTAGAGGAGGAGGCGTTTGGGCGGAAGCTCGCCGCCAAGGCGCGGGCGCAGCTCGACGCCGCATCAGAGCTGCTGATGGACGTGATCGAAGAGGAGACGAACCGGATGCGCGGCAAGAGCGTGCCCAACTACCAGCAGCACCCGCTCATCCAGGCGCTGTGGCGCCAGGCGTGCGAGCTGCTGTTCAAGATGGCGCTGGTCGAGGGGCTGGCCGGCAACCGGAAGCAGCAGCTGGTGACGCTGCGCGAGATCGACTCGGCAGAGGCGAGCTACGGGTGCGTCCCGCCGTCGCTGCAAGCCAAGGCGCTGCGCGAGGAGGGCGCGGCGCTCGTCGCGACCGCAGCAGCGGTCGGCCAGGGCGAGGAGCGCGACGCGACGCTGGGCGAGGCGCTCGAGGTGTACAGTCGGCTGCTGGAGCTGCAATCGAAGCGGTTTGGGGAGGACGACGAGAAGGCGCAGCTCGCGCGCGGCGAGGCGCTCAAGCTGACCGGCAACGTGTACATCGCGCTCCGGCAGTGGAAGGAGGCGGTGGCGCACTTTACGCAGGCAGCCGACATCTTCAGCACGCACAAGGGGCCGGACGACGCTCTGGTGGCCGACCTGGAGCACCGCATCAAGGAGGTGGCCAGCTACTTGGAGGCGGAAGAGTTCCACAATTTTAGACGTTCGGTCCCATCGTGGTGGGAGCGCTAGCTGGGTACTACTTCGCGGCGGAAGACCACTCCTTCAACCTGACCTCTCAAAGGCGCATGCGAGAGAACGAGACATGTGTGTAAACAGAAGACGGCACATGTGTGTAGTCTAGGCCTTCACTCAAGCCTTGCGATTCTCCGGCCCGTACGTGTAAAACCTGTAAAACCAGAAGACGGCGCACTCGAGGGGCCTGTCGGCTGCGTGAGCAAGCGAATCGGCATGCGGCTCGGTACCGAGCATTGTCGGGGTGTGCGATGCACCAGGGGGGCGGTCAGATTTCGGTATGGGGTGTGGCGGCTGGGAATGCCTGCTCAGCACTGCATGTTGCCGTTGTGGGGGAGCAGGTGAGGCGCCTCCGCTGTGACCATGCTGCGACGGGCGGAGGCCGGCGGTGGCTGCGTCTGACGAATCGACCGCTGATGAATGTCACTGTCCGTGGCGGTTCTGTGGGGCACTCGCAGGCGTATCAAGTGCGTCGTCGTGGAGGGCGTACAACCACTCGCGCACAAAGACTCGGTCACGGCGACAACCGCAGAGCCTCATCCATCAACTTCCGCCACTTCCCCGGTCCAGGTCACTCGCAGGGCCCCCCGGGCTCGCCCAAGGAGCAACTCAACTGTAATACAGCAGTAATACAGCTTGGTGTGCGGGTGCAGCGGGGAGGGCATGATGATGCAGGGGCAGAAGGGGTTTAGGCGCACGGGAGGTTGGCTCATGGAGGGGCAGCAGGGTTTGGTTCATGGGGGCTAGGTGCACAGCTGCAGCTGGGGGGAGCTGCGCAGTGTGGTCTGCGGGTGCAGGGGGGGGGGGGGGCGCAGGATGAGGGAGCGTCCCGTCAGCAGCGGCAGTGTTCTGGGCACGCTGCTTGCACTTGTTGCGCACGAGCAGGCGCTTGGTCTGCAGGTGCACCTACAGCTGTGCACCAGCTGGCTAAAGTGAGTGAGGGGGGTGGGGTGCAGGGGAGCAGCAGAGTTTGGCAAAGGGGGGAGACGAAAAGGTCATGTATTGGGTAAACGAAGTTATAGAGCCTTAAGAGTTCCACCCATGTACTGCGATTTTGATCAAAATCACAGCACATGGGCGCAGGCACACGGGCGCAGCGATGATGACAGGTGTGTTACACATTTAGTGTGACCACCACACGGCTTTGTGTGTGGCTCGCGTCGCAGAAGCACTTTGGCTATTGACAGACTCCCCCCACCTCACCTATCCGCAACGATGGCCCTCGCTATGCGCCGCGCCGCGGCTCCCGTGTCACGAGCCAACGGCTCCCGCCCGGTGCCTGCTGCTCGCACGTCGGTCATCCGCGCGGCGTCCGCGTCCAGCGAGGTGCGTCCGACTCGCAAGTTCTCGGCATGCCGCTGTGCCGCTGTGCCCATGCCGCGCTGCGTGTCCCGCCGCCAACTCTGGATAAGGACCATGTGGGATGGTTTTGCGGAGCGCCAGCCTGGAGTTCGCCGCCTGCGGCGATGCATCAGAATGGTGGCAGCTGCATTGTTGGGCGCGTCGACGTTGTGCGTGCGTGGACGCTCAGCATGTGGCGGGTCGCGCCACGGCGTGTTGAGGCACCGGCGGGCTGCCTCTGGGGCTCTCCCACAGCGGGCATGGTGCTGCATCTCCGGATCCTTAGGGTGGCATGGGGAAGGGAAGGTCAGCTGGTAAAGGGGCTGGATGGGGTTGTGGATGAGGTGGTGGCGGTCCTGGTCCACAGATCGTCCCAGAGGTGCACCATACGCCGTACCATGCGCATCCGCACACGGAATGTGGCATGCGCACACAGCCTTGGTGTCGGAGACCTCATACACTCGCGTACGGTGACCGCACACGCTCCATGCGCCCATGCACGCATGCAGCCCCCACCCTGGACCGATTTGCTCATGCAGGAAGGATGGTTGGATATGTGGGGCGTGTTGTGGTAACCCTCGCATTGTGACTCATGGTCTGCAGGTGCCCGACATGGAGAAGCGCAACATCATGAACCTGCTGCTGGCCGGTGGTGTCGCGCTGCCAGTGGGTGGCCTGGCCGTCCCTTTCGCGCTGTTCTTTGTGCCCAAGAGGTGAGGCTGCCAGCGGCGAGCGGTGTAGATGGCGGGCGGGGGCGGTGAGCAGCTGGGTTCTGCGGTCGGCATGCGCGTACGCTGGGCCCTGCTTGCATGGACCCACTCATTTGGTAAGCTGGCTGAACTGTCATAGTAGAGCCTCCCCAGACTGTTGTCTAGGCCTCAACTCACGCCCCAGGGTCCTCAGGGTGCGCACATGTAAAACCTGTGGAACCTGCACATGCACTCACTCTGCGTCGTACTCATCGCACGCACGCAGCGCCGGCGGCGACGGCGCTGGCCTCGCTGCCAAGGACGCCCTCGGCAACGACGTGACCCTTGCTGGCTGGCTCAAGACCCACCCCAACGGCGACCACTCGCTGACCCAGGGCCTCAAGGGCGACCCCACCTACCTTGTCGTCAACGAGACCGGCATCGAGAACTTCGGCATCAACGCCGTGTGCACCCACCTGGGCTGCGTCGTGCCATGGGTCGGCGCGGAGAACAAGTTCAAGTGCCCTTGCCACGGCTCGCAGTACAACAACCAGGGTGAGCCCAGTGGCGAAGAAGCGTCACACAACATAACTGTGCACCCTGCCACGCGCGGCGCGAGGGACAAGGGGTGGTGCTGTCTAACAATACAGCCCTGCCATGCGCGCCCTTGCAAGGGCTCATACAACGGGGGACGCGCACGCACGCACAGCCAGAGCACACACACCCTTACACACGCACACACACCGCCGCGCGCAGGCAAGGTCATCCGCGGCCCCGCCCCGCTGTCGCTTGCCCTTGCGCACATCACGATCAACGATTCCGACGGAGTCATCTTCTCGCCCTGGACCGAGACCGACTTCCGCACCGGCGAGGAGCCGTGGTGGAAGTAAGCTCTCTCTCTCTGTGAGGGGGCGGAGGCTCTGGCGGGTTGATGATTTAGGGGTAGTGGGAGGGGTAGAGCCGTGTGGTTAGCGCAGTCACTGCCGCTGGAAAAGCACGTGTAAGCAACCCCTTGACAGTCGAATTGTCACCCCGGCTCTCCAACAGCAGCTCCTAAAGCGGGACCAACATCAGAGACTCACTCACTCCGATGAACTCGAGGCTGGAGAGGCGCGCGGGTGTGGAATTTGCATGGTACATGCAAAATTGCGCGGCCACAGCTCAGTCGTGTGCTGCGCCCTGCGACAGCACCCAGTCTCTTGTGAATTGTAGTGGCTCCGTAGTCCCGCCCTGGGTTTTGAGTTTCACAACTCTCTGCGTTGTCTGTCCTCCTGCATGGCGGTGGCCGAGTGAATTCGTAGGGCGCGTGGCATCGCGCATCGAGACTCTAATAACGGTAGCTGCTGCAGCTGGCGTTGGGCGGCCAGATCACACAGGAGGCGTGTGTATCAGATACACACACAGGCCGTGACAGGTCGTGCGCGGCATGGACATAGACGCGGTGCCGGGCGGTGAGGGCGGGAGGGCGCCGCTGGAGGTGGAGCTCGCGGCGATCGTGGAGGCGCTGCTGACAGACCGCGTCGGCGTACGCGATGCGATCGGCAGCCTGGAGGCGGTGTACCACACGGCAAGCGAGAGTCTGAGGTGGGCGACGGATCCTGCATGCATGTGTGAAAGCAGGGGGGGGGGGACGCAGGCCTGCCATGCATGGTGCCGCCATGCGTGCGCATGGGCGACGGACTGACATGCGCCATGCGCGTGCCTCCCGGTGTGTGCCCCACCCACCACATGCATGCGCGCACCGCCCCTGTCGGACCCCTGACTGCCCCACCGTACACGTGCACGCGCGCCCACAGGGACGAGGCGCAGGTCCAGCTGCACCGCCCAGCGCGCTACATGCGCCTGCAGGGCATGACGGCCGAGATGGCGACGCAGGCCGCAACGTGGCACCTCGTCTGGTGCCTGTACTGCAACCAGACAGGGCCGGCGGGCGTGGGGGGGCCGGACGCGCCGGATGCGGGCGACGTGCGCACGTTCCGGCAGCTGCTCGCTGACAAGACGAGCGGGGACCCCACGCTGTCGCGGGTAGCGAGCGTCGTCGCGTGGCTCGAGTCACTCGCGGACGACGCCCTGGCGGCACAGGTGTGCGTGTGTGCTGCGTGTGTCCATGCGTGCGCGTGTGCGTGTTGTGTGTGTGTGTGTGTGTGTGTGTGTTGTGTGTGTTGTGTGTGTGTGTTGTGTTGTCTGTGTGTGTCCGTGTGCGTCCGCGAACGACTTTTGCACGCACCCCCCCCACACACACGCACACTCACATGCACACACAGGGTGCGTCCCACTCCGCTGATCACGACGCAGTGTGGATGGAGACGCGTCATTGTGAAAATGACACACACGCGCACAGACACACACACACACACACACACACACACCGACATACACACACACACACGCACACGCTCACGCTCACACGCTCACACACACGCTCACACACACACACACACACACACCAACACACACCAACACACACACACACACACACAAGGCTGTAAAATCGACCACCACACACTCTCTCACACACACATGCATGCACAGGGCGCGCCTCGCTTTGCCGACCACGACGGAGTGTGGATCGAGACGCGACAGGTGTCGCGCGGGCCAGGCGCACTGACAGAGCTTGACCCAGACGCGCCCGGGCGCCAGGGCAAGGCGCTGCACGCGGACAACGCCAAGGCGGAGGAACGGTGGGTGGTGGGGTGGGGAAGAGCTGGCTGGGTGGTTGGGGACCAGGGGCTGGGCTGTGCACGCGGACAACGCCCATGGCGGAGGAGCGGTGGGTGGTGGTGGGGCCTCTGGCTGGGGGGGCTGTGCTGGGGTGGGTGGTGGAAGGAGAGAGAGGCTCTGCTGGGGTGGTTTATGGGGATTGGAAGCGACGGTTGCAGGAGACTCTGCACGGCAGACTGCACTCGCTCAGAGCCCTAGCAGAGTTGCCCCCCGACAGCATACTAGTGCGCTATATGGTCTATAGCTGCTGTGTGGACGCGGGGAAGGGCGACGGAGGCATGGGGGCGGCCAATCGGGGCGGAATTTGCTCGCCCCCCATTCGCCCGCCATGTGGTCCGCGGCCCCGAAATGCCCCCTTGCAACAGTGTCGAAGGGGGGTAGGGTTGGGCGTACTGTCTCGCCCGTCTGTGGAGGTTGAGATTAAGGTGTAAACTAACATACTTTTTAATGGGGGTCCCGGGAGTACACTCTAGATGCCGAATGTGGTAACCACAAAGTCGGGTACTTGAATAAGTACCCGGTCCTTAAAAAAACACTCAGGCAAAACAAACAATAGATAGGTCGTTTGGGTGGTTTCGGACGGTTGGAACCTGGGGCGTTGCACGACGGAGAAGCTGTGTGGTGGTGGGGGTGGGGAGCTGGTTGGGGGGGCTGGGGTGGTGGGTGATGAGTTGATGGATGGTCGTTCAGGCGGTTTTGGACCAGGGCGCAAGGCGCTGCACGCGGACAACGCTCAGGCGGAAGAGCGGAGCGGGCGGTGGGGCATCTGGGTGGGGGGCTGGGGGGCTGCCAGGGGTGGGGTTTGTGGAGGGAGTGACGGAGACACTTGCGGAGAAGACCTTGAGGAGCTGTAGCAGAGGTCGTTCGGGTGGTTTTGGGCACTGCAAGAGCGCCGAGGAGGCGGTGGGTGGTGGGTGGTGGAGGTGGGTGGAGAGCTGGGTGGGGGCTGGCTGCCTAGGGTGGGGTTGTGGATGGGAGTTTCGGTTCGCCTCTGGCAGCAGCTCGGTGCGCGCCTGGGTGCGCGATCAACGGCGCGGAGCCCTAGTACAACTCCACAACCCTGAACCCCCCCCCCCCCCCCCCCCCCCCGCACACACACACACACGCACACACACACCGCAGGCTGCTCGGCCGCCTCTGGCAGCTCGTGCGCGCGGGGCGCATCAACGGCGCAAGCCCTCAACCCTCAACTCTGAACCCGTACCCCTCCCTGCACTCCCCTCCCCCCCCGCACACACACACACACACACACACACACACCGCAGGCTGCTCGGCCGCCTCTGAAAGCTCATTTGTGCGGGGCGCGTCAACGGCGCAAGCTTTACACGCTCAACCCCCGCTTGCCCTCCACACACACCCCCGCACGCACACACACACACACACACACACGCACACCGCAGGCTGCTCGGCCGCCTCTGGCAGCTCGTGCGCGCGGGGCGCGTGAAGGACGCGCGCGCGCTGGCGGCGCAGTGCGGCCAGCCGTGGCGCGCGGCGAGCCTCGGCGGCGGCGGGCCGCTCGGCCCGCTGCCGGTCGGCGTGGCTGCGGTGCGCCAGGTGCGTGTGGGCGCTAGTAACTGCAAGTTACACTAATTTCACTGAAGAATCGTCCCGGATCCGGGACACTCTCCCCCTCTCCCCCTCTCCCCCTCCCCCTCCTCCCTCTCCCCCCTGCCCTCTCCCCCTTGCCTCTCTCCCTCTCCCCTCTCCCCCCTCCCCCTCTCCCCTCTCCCCCCCCCTCGCTCCCCTCGCCCTGTCCCCTCTCTTTTCTCCCTTATCCCCCTCTTCTCCCCTCTCTTTCCTCTCTTTCCTCTCTCCCTCTCCCCCTCTCTCCCTCTTCCCTCGCCCTCTCTCTCCCCTCCTCCCCTCTCCCCTCGCCCCCTTGCCCCTCTTTCCCTCTCTCCCCTCGCCCCCTCGCCCCTCTCTCCCCTCTCTCCCTCTCCCCTTCTCTTATGTCTCTCCTTTTTCTCTCTGCACACATCAGGACGACGAGCTTGACGAGGCCTTTGCGTCAGAGGAGCTCGCGTTTGAGACCGTCGGCGGGTGCGGCACGCAGCGCGCATTGTGGAAGTGGGCGTGTCTGCAGGTGTGGGGGTGTGTGTGCGCGCGCGTGTGTGTGTGTGTGTGTGTGTGTGCGTTTGAGACCGTCGGCGGGTGCGGCACGCAGCGCTGTGGAAGTGGGCGTGCCTGCAGGTGTGGGTGTGTGCGCGCGTGTGTGTGTGTGTGTGTGTGTGTGCGTTTGAGACCGTCGGCGGGTGCGGCACGCAGCGCGCACTGCGGAAGTGGGCGTTCCTGCAGGTGTGTGTGTGTGTGTGTGTGTGTGTGTGTGTGTGTGTGTGTGTGTGCGTTTGAGACCGTCGGCGGATGCGGCACGCAGCGCGCACTGTGAAAGTGGGTGTGCCTGCAGGTGCGTGCAAGTGTGTGTGTGTGTGCGTGTGTGCACACGTGTGTGTGTGTGTGTGT